>CAWUFW010005756.1:0-317500 GCA_963921515.1 Calotriton arnoldi
GGAACTACTTAACGGATTTACACCATTTAAAAAAAGGTCTCTTTCTGAACCAAGGGCTACCTTTTTGCCAAATTTGGTGTAATTCCGTTCAGCAGTTCGGGCTGTAGCCGTGTCTAAATTTTCCTATGGGAATTAACATGGAGAAAACACGTTTTGGGACCCGCCTTTTTCTCAGCCCCGCTTGCCGAATCACCCCGAAACTTTCAAGACAGGAGCTGACCAGAGCGGGCTACAAGTTTTGAAAATTTCGCAGAGATTCATCAACCTGCACAAAAGATATTGAGAAAACAATAAACGAGTTTCCTATGGAAACTAGGTCCTAACTATAACTATCTACTGGCGACCGCCAGTAGATAATATATATATATTAGCAAGAGCAAAGTGGAAATTGCACTACGATTGAAAAATCATGAAGTGACAATTAAAACACGTAAGGCCTTCAAATTTGCTCGAGACCGGGACGATTATCTGTCTGGCAGAGTATTTACGTTCGCGCGCAAATTTGACAATGTGAAAAGGAACGCCGTGTCTGAGCAAGTGACCGCATCTACAACACTTGGTGCAAGCGGTAATAATTCGATTCAGGGAGACTCTGACTCGCTTACTAGCTATGACTCCGAGGATGGGGCTAGTAGTCTACCGCCTCAATCGGAAGTGGCAGACTCTATCAAACACACGTTGGGTGAACAATTGAGTTTTTTAAATATGGACAGGCGAGCAACCCTCCGTCCCAGGAACAGGCAGAACAACATGCCCGTAGCCCCAGTCAATCCAGGAGGGAGAGGCGCAGGCGGCGCCTCCGACGGATCAAAGAAAGGCAGGGGGTGGTGGAGAAAGAACCGATAGTGCAACAGGACAATACCATCATCAATCTAACAAACATGACGCTGTCTACTGCAGAAAGTCAGCTGTTAACTCTGGGGTTATCTTATTGTCCTGAATCTAACTTCTCATACAAGCAATCCCGGGTGGATGTTTACAAGTTTATTCGCAAAATCAAACTCAGGAAATTCTTTGAACTGAATAAACCTCCTATTACCATATCAAGCAATGCAGGTACTGCATCCACCCTTACAGCTGGGGATCTTCCAACTCTTAGTGTGCTGCAGTCTTTGGCCGATAATGATGACAACGAAGAAGTAAATACCATGGATTTTCCAACCACTCCTATTATGTACTTCATTCCAAAGGTACATAAGGGGGTTTCCCCTGTCGTAGGCAGACCCATTATCTCAGCTAGAAATAACGTCTTGGAAGCAGTGTCCAAGTATGTCGACTATTTCCTCCAACCACATATGTTTAACCTACCTTCATTTATAAGAGACACAGAGGATTTCCTTATGAAAATCAACCGAATGGAGTGGGAAACAGGTTGGTGGCTTATCACCTTGAACATAACATCGCTATACACTAGCATAAATCATTCACAAGGTGTAGTGGCAGTCAAATATTTTTTGAATAACCGGGTGATCCACCTACATGAGCACAATGGCATGTTGCTGCAAATGATTGAGCTTTGTTTACACAACAATTACTTTCTTTTTAACAAAGTTCCCTATAAACAACTTAGGGGAGTCGCGATGGGTGCGTGTTTTTCCCCCACCTATGCCTGTTTGTTGGTTGGGTGGTGGGAGGAGTGCATACTCAAAGTGACATATAAACATGTTTGGGATAAACACATCAAATATTATGGCAGATACATCGATGACATATTTGTCATATGGAATGGTACTGAATCTGAGGCAAATCAATTTGTCACTGCCATTAATGAGAATTCTTTAAATCTGCAATTCACGTCCACTATCAGTCAAGAGAAAGTAGAGTTTTTAGATGTGGAGGTCTTTATTACTGACAATCAGATCCAAACATGTCTGCATCGGAAAAGCACTGCTGGCAATTCCACACTACATGCCAGCAGTGCACATCCTCGACATTTGATCAGCAGCATACCGTACGGAGAATTTCTCCGGATACGGCGTATTTGCAGCTTGGATTCTGATTTGCACAAATGTCAAAGTGAGGCTTTTGCATGATTCTTGGCTCGGGGATATGAACAATCTAGACTCAGGACAGCCTTGGACAAGGCCAATTCCCGACCACGTGATCTGTGTCTTATACCTAAAACAAGTCACCCTAGCACTTCTCTTAATTACTCCACAGTAGAGGAACCGCAAATAATAAGGCTCATTACCACCTACAGCAAACAAGAGAGTAATATCAGAAAAATTATATACAAACATTGGCCAGTCGTATTGACGGATTTGACACTACAGTTTTTGTTGCCCAAACTTTCTGAAATAACTTTTAGAAGGGCACCCTCTATGTTAAAAGCTGTCCCGAGGTTGTTATGAAAACTAATTGGTTATCCAAATCTGGCTTTTTAAGTGTTTGTCATGCAGGGCATGCAAGTTTGGCCTCAATCTGTCTGAATATTATACTGCTTTCAGTGATAGTCCTATACAGATCAAAGACCACTATACCTGTAGAACGGACTTTGCAGTTTACCAATTAGAGTGCACTTGTCACTTGAAATACATCGGCAGCACCAAACTTCCAGTGAATTCTACAACACTTACGTGCCATAGTCAATTCAGATGAGAGTTATCCTGTGGCACGGCATTTCAAAGCCGTACATAAAAACAATCTGGGTGACCTGACCTACTCTGTAATAGGAGCAGTTCCCGCCTATTTTCGGGGCGGCAACAGGGAGAAAAAGTTGAGGCAGCTTGAGTCCTCTTTTATATTGATGCTCGATACCCGCATTCCGAACGGGTTGAATACCAGCGAGGACCTATACAATTTTCTATAGTGTCACTAAGCCAAAGAGTTCTGAGTCACTGCTTCTAGATGCTGTTTTAGAAAAATCCTCTATGTTTACGTTAGTTGCACAATGCTTGAATAATTGGGCCCTACTCATGCCAGCAGAACTCGCACAATCATCATCTAGAACACTAAATGATCTCACACTATTCTCATACTAGGGGCGGCACACACAAAGAATTATAGTTCTCTGCTCCAGTGTCATCTTTTGGAGTGTTGTTTTTATCTATTTTTCACTTTGCACTTTTTTATATCACCATGCACTAATTTATGATGTGATATGGTAGTGAGTCACATCGGCGAGTATTGTAGTGAGTCAGCCATATAGAGAGGTTTAAAGCCAATGAATAGTAAATGCCAGGTATATAGCTAACAAACTACAATCGGTTTATGTAATGGTTTTAACATGCACTTGCACTTTATTTATCTTATCCCTGTGTCAACTAGTGGGATAACATATATGCTATGGTGGAAGTATGGAGAATAGCAGCTTAAGGATTGATAGCTGCTCTGTGGGCACTTGCCCCGGATTGTTGTTCCATTTATATTCCATTGTTCCACTTCATTCCACTTTTTTATATTTGCAATGGGGTAACATTAGGGACCCCCTTGAGCCTTTGAAGCTGACATTAGGGATAGCATACTGTGCCGGTTTTGATGTGGTTTGCAATTTTTATTCGGCAAAAATAAGAAACTTAATGATTTTTATGAGGCTTTTAATGTTTAATACCTTATATATTAACATCATCGACTTGATATTGTTTATATGGAATAATTGTTTGAAATACTGATTGATGAGACTCGCGATACCCATATGCCTACAAGACATGTAAATTTCCATTTTTTGGTGCAGGTGTTTTTAATGAATTTGACTTATTTAAGTATTTTTTCTATGTCTATTTAATTGTTGTTTTGAACTGATTGGTTGCACTTTCAAATAAAATGGTAGCCCGTCACCAGCGCGTCAGGTGATCAAGATCGCTTTGCGATCGAAACGCGTCTGGGGCGGACACTTGTCCACACGATTTTGGTGAAGCATTAAATAAAAGCTATGGAGCTGTAACCTGACGTTTCCTGGTATTGCCTTTTAAACATTGGAAAGGAACAAGTGGTCCGTACCTGCTGTGCTGTGGTGATACCTGCGATGCAGGTTTAATCAACATATATATATATAAATATATATTCACTGAAAAAAACATAGGTTTCAGGCACGTTATAGTTAGAAATTAGCATTTAAAAAACCTTAGAAATTCACTGAAAAAACCATAGGTTTTAGGGACAGTTATAGTTAGTTGGACATTGCACTCGTACAAAACCCGTGAAATTCCCCCGTTATAGTTAGTTCAGCTAACTATAACTCGCGACCCCGCAATGCACTGCTGATGACGTCACATATTACATCACTCATGACATGGTCAGTGACATCACTGATGACATCACTGATGACATCTCAAATGACATCACTGATGACATCATCCATGACATCATCCATGTGAACTGAAGCCTCTGATGAAATGCGAGTATGCATGAAACGCGTCAGGCTGTATTGGACATTTGGTTGTTTTCCCTCCTTTGCGCTGCAACTTTCATAATTAAACGGAAGATTACCTACCTGCTTGTGGCTCTCCTTAATGGGAAAACTCGAGATGGTGGATTTGTTTACGGCTGTTTCCGGTCGTGGGGGAGCCCTGCCACAAGGAAGTGGACCGAGCTGTTGTCAATCGGCAAGCGGTGGAAAGGGCAGAGAGGTCGTTTTATGGAAGATTTAATTTGCAGTCCAATGTGAGTGGGACTCTTTCCAGACCCACTGGGGTTTTTTATTTTCTCTACTGTGCATCACATGAAAGCAGTTCACGGAAGCAACACTAAAGGCACTACGATGACCATCAGGCTCTGGGAGAGCCAACGCCCACTGTGGCAGGTGGTGAGACTTAAAAAGTGATGCCATTTGCTTAATGCCTTGTTGAACTGAAGCCTCTGATGAAATGCGAGTATGCATGAAACGCGTCAGGCTGTATTGGACATTTGGTTGTTTTCCCTCATTGCGCTGCAACTTTCATAATTAAACGGAAGATTACCTACCTGCTTGTGGCTCTCCTTAATGGGATAACTCGAGATGGTGGATTTGTTTACGGCTGTTTCCGGTCGTGGGGGAGCCCTGCCACAAGGAAGTGGACCGAGCTGTTGTCAATCGGCAAGCGGCGGAAAGGGCAGAGAGGTCGTTTTATGGAAGATTTAATTTGCAGTCCAATGTGAGTGGGACTCTTTCCAGACCCACTGGGGTTTTTTATTTTCTCTACTGTGCATCGCATGAAAGCAGCTCACGGAAGCAACACTAAAGGCACTACGATGACCATCAGGCTCTGGGAGAGCCAACGCCCACTGTGGCAGGTGGTGAGACTTATAAAGTGATGCCATTTGCTTCATGCTTTGTTGAACTGAAGCCTCTGATGAAATGCGAGTATGCATGAAACGCGTCAGGCTGTATTGGACATTTGGTTGTTTTCCCTCCTTTGCGCTGCAACTTTCATTATTAAACGGAAGATTACCTACCTGCTTGTGGCTCTCCTTAATGGGAAAACTCGAGATGGTGGATATAGATATAGATAGATATAGATATAGATATAGATATAGATATAGATATAGATATAGATATATATATATTCACTGAAAAAACCATAGGTTTTAGGGACAGTTATAGTTAGTTGGACATTTCACTCGTACAAAACCATAGAAATTCACCCGTTATAGTTAGTTCAGCTAACTATAACTCGCGCCCCGCAATGCACTGCTGATGACGTCACATATTACATCACTCATGACATGGTCAGTGACATCACTGATGACATCACTGATGACATCTCAAATGACATCACTGATGACATCACTGATGACATCATCCAGTGACTGTGTGTTTCTGTAAAGTTTAAATATGTTTAATATATATAGGGAAAGGCGTATTGAAGAATGAGTGGGTGTATAAGTGTCTGAATGGATGATTTAGTACGTGAGTGACTGACTCTACAAGTGAGTGATTAAATGTATCTTACTGAATGCATGGGTTAGTGACTAAACTGTGTGAATGTCTGTATCCGTCTGTCTGTTGGTTTGTAAGCGGCTGCATGGCTTTCTGAATAGCTACATGAGTGTCTACATGGGTTATTGATTGATTGTCTGAGTATCTGTATGGGTGCCTGAGTGTTTGTGTGGGTGGAGTGTGTGTGACTCTGTGCATAGATGTGTGAGTTGGTGATTCACTGGGTGCATGGTTTCAAGAGTGCATCTGTGATGGACTGTCTGGGTGGCTGAGTGTGTGTATGGGTGTGTTAGTGATTGAATGTATATCTCAGTGGTACATGTGTGAGTAACTACATATGTGAAAGGCAGTATATATGTGTGTTGGAGTATATAAATGGCTATAAGTGAGAGTGTGTGATTGTGAGAGTGGCTGTATGGATGAGTGTGTACTTGTATCAGTGATTGTATAAGAGCGTAAGAATGTGCTAGTATTTGTATGAGTAAGTGAGCTGGTGTGTGTATAACTGTATAGGTGAGTAAATGGGTGTGTGATTAAGTTTTTGCATGACTGACTAGGTGTGTGAGTACCTCTATGGATGAGTGGCGGTGTGTGAGTGTTTATATAGGTGTATGAGTGCATATGATAGTCCTGTACTGAGTGACTAAGTATGAGTGACTGTACGGGTGAGTGAGTGGATGTGTGTGTAGACCTAAGAATCAGTGAGTGGGTATGTAGTTTTTGGTGTTGGAGTGTCTATGGTTTGGAGAATGGCAGTCTGTAATTTAGAGTGGGTGTATCAAAAGTTATATTAGGGTGTGAGAAGATGCATGAAATTATCACATGGATGATGTCATCAGTGATGTCATTTGAGATGTCATCAGTGATGTCAGTGACCATGTCATGAGTGATGTAATATGTGACGTCATCAGCAGTGCATTGCGGGGCGCGAGTTATAGTTAGCTGAACTAACTATAACGGGGGAATTTCTATGGTTTTGTACGAGTGAAATGTCCAACTAACTATAACTGTCCCTAAAACCTATGGTTTTTTCAGTGAATTTCAAAGGTTTTTAAATGCTAATTTCTAACTATAACGTGTCTGAAACCTATGGTTTTTTCAGTGAATTTCAAAGGTTTTTTAAATGCTAATTTCTAACTATAACGTGCCTGAAACCTATGATTTTTTAAGTGAATTTCAAAGGTTTTTTTAAATGCTAGTTTCTAACTATGCCTACAGAGGTAGGACATGTGAAGAAAGAAGAAAAAACGCACAGAAAGAAGCAAAAGATGTGCAGAAAGAACCAACAGAGGAGCAGAAAGAGGCCTTGTTGCAAAATCATCCTGTGCCCACAACTTTTTCAGACGGGTACTGGTGGTAACTGACTCTGACTAACCAGAGCCAGTGCTATGCTAAAAGACACTTAGAATACAGTGAAAACACCTAGATACACTAGGGAACACTATGCGTTGGGGTACCCCTGTGATTAGCATGACCTCCTCTGCAAGTCCCTAGTACATAATAGGGCAGGGGGATTAAAACTACCTCTTAAAACGCGCTACAGGGCGCGTTTGCACAGTGGTGAAGGGAGGGGGGTGCCTGAGGTGACATGTGTGCAAACGCACCCCGTGGCGCGTTTTCAGTTGTGGGATTAAGTCCCCTTGAATTCGGAGGGTCCCTGGGGCCCAACTAGCCCCCCAGGTACCTACAGTTAGGACCACAGAGCTGAGTTGCAGAGAGGCGTTCCGAGGCCACGCACCTTTTTCACCTCTCTGCAACGCAACTCTGTTGTGCTTACTGAAGGTACCTGGTGGGCTAGTTGGCCCCAGGGTCCCTCAGGATTCAAAGGGAATTAATTCCCCAACTTAAAACGCACCACAGGGCGTGTTTGCGCACATGTCACCTGAGGCCCCGCCCTCTCCCTTCACCACTGTGCAAACGCGCCCCGTGGTGCATTTTAAGTTGGGGGATTAGGTCACCTTGAATCCTGAGGGTCCCTGGGGCCCAGCTAGCCCACTAGGTACTTCCAGTAAGCACCACAGGCCTGCGTTGCAACGCCTGTAACAAATTGTGCAGTTGTGTTTAGGTAGTGAAGAGGGTCGTGCTGGGGGTAGTGTTTTAGGGTTTAGGGTAGTGCAGTGGTGTTTGTGTAGTGTAGGGGGTCATGCTGGGGGTAGATTTAGGGTTTAGGGTAGTGCAGTGGTGTTTGGGTAGTGTAGGGAGTCGTGCTGGGGGAGTGTTTTAGGGTTTAGGGTAGTGCAGTGGTGTTTGGGTAGTGTAGGGGGTCGTGCTGGGGGTAGTGTTTTAGGGTTTAGGGTAGTGCAGTGGTGTTTGGGTAGTGTAGGGGGTCGTGCTGGGGGTAGTGATTTAGGGTAGTGCAGTGGTGTTTGGGTAGTGTAGGGGGTACTGTTGGGGGTAGTGTTTTAGGGTTTAGGGTAGTGCAGTGGTGTTTGGGTAGTGTAGGGATACTGCTGGGGGTAGTTTTTAGGGTTTAGGGTAGTGCAGTGGTGTTTGGGTAGTGTAGTGGTTCGTGCTGGGGGTAGTTTTTAGGGTTTAGGGTAGTGCAGTGGTGTTTGTGTAGTGTAGGGGGTAGTGTTTTAGGGTTTAGGGTAGTGCAGTGGTGTTTGTGTAGTGTAGGAGGTCGTGTTTTAGGGTTTAGGGTAGTGCAGTGGTCTTTGGGTAGTGTAGGGAGTCGTGCGGGGGTAGTGTTTTAGGGTTTAGGGTAGTGTAGGGGGTCATGCGGGGGGTAGTGTTTTAGGGATTAGGGTAGTGCATTGGTGTTTGGGTAATGTAGGGGTCATGCGGGGGGTAGTGTTTTAGGGTTTAGGGCAGTGCAGTGGTGTTTGGGTAGTGTAGGGGGTCGTGCTGGGGGAGTGTTTTAGGGTTTAGGGCAGTGCAGTGGTGTTCGGGTAGTGTAGGGGGTCGTGCTGGGGGAGTGTTTTAGGGTTGAGGGCAGTGCAGTGGTGTTCGGGTAGTGTAGGGGGTCGTACTGGGGGGAGTGTTTGAGGGTTTAGGGTAGTGCAGTGGTGTTCGGGTAGTGTAGGGGGTCGTGCTGGGGGTAGTGTTCTAGGGTTTAGGGCAGTGCAGTGGTGTTTGGGCAGTGTAGGGGGTAATGCTGGGGGTGGTGTTTTAGGGTTTAGGGCAGTGCAGTGGTGTTCGGGCAGTGTAGGGGGTCGTGATGGGGGTGGTTGTGCAGTGTTTAGGGCAGTGCAGTGGTGTTAGGGCAGTGTAGGGGGTGGTGTTTCAGGGTTTAGGGCAGTGCAGTGGTGTTCGGGCAGTGTAGGGGGTCGTGCAGGGGGTGGTGTTTCAGGGTTTAGGCCAGTGCAGTGGTGTTCGAGCAGTAAAGGCGGTCGTGCTGGGGGTGGTGTTTCAGGGTTTAGGGCAGTGCAGTGGTGTTCGGGCAGTGTAGGGGGCGGTGCAGGGGGTGGTGTTTCAGGGTTTAGGGCAGTGCAGTGGTGTTCGGGCAGTGTAGGGGGTGCTGCAGGGGGTGGTGTTTCAGGGTTTAGGGCAGTGCAGTGGTGTTCGGGCAGTGTAGGGGGTCATGCAGGGGGTGGTGTTTCAGGGTTTAGGGCAGTGCAGTGGTGTTCGGGCAGTGTAGGGGGTCGTGCTGGGGCTGGTGTTTCAGGGTTTAGGGCAGTGCAGTGGTGTTCGGGCAGTGTAGGGGGTCGTGCTGGGGCTGGTGTTTCAGGGTTTAGGGCAGTGCAGTGGTGTTCGGGCAGTGTAGGTGGTCGTGCTGGGGCTGGTGTTTCAGGGTTTAGGGCAGTGCAGTGGTGTTCGGGCAGTGTAGGGGGTCATGCTGGGGCTGGTGTTTCAGGGTTTAGGGCAGTGCAGTGGTGTTCGGGCAGTGTAGGGGGTCTTGCTGGGGCTGGTGTTTCAGAGTCTAGGGCAGTGCAGTGGTGTTCGGGCAGTGTAGGGGGTCTTGCTGGGGCTGGTGTTTCAGGGTTTTGGGCAGTGCAGTGGTGTTCGGGCAGTGTTGGGGGTTGTGCTGGGGTGGTGTTTCAGGGTTTAGGGCAGTGCAGTGGTGTTTGGGCAGTGTAGGGGGTCGTGCTGGGGCTAGTGTTTCAGGATTTAGGGCAGAGCAATGGTGTTCAGGCAGTGTAGGGGTTTTGCTGGAGGTGGTGTTTTAGGGTTTAGGGCAGTGCAGTGGTGTTCGTGCAGTGTAGGGGGTGGTGTTTCAGGGTTTAGGGCAGTGGTGTTCAGGCAGTGTAGGGGGTCTTGCTGAGGTTGATGTTTCAGGGTTTAGGGCAGTGCAGTGGTGTTCGGGCAGTGTAGGGGGTCGCGCTGGGGGTGGTGTTTTAGGGTTTAGGGCAGTGCAGTGGTGTTCGGGCAGTGTAGGGGGTCGTGCTGGGGGTGGTGTTTCAGGGTTTAGGGCAGTGCAGTGGTGTTCGGGCAGTGTAGGGTGTCGTGCTGAGGGGTGGTGTTTCAGGGTTTAGGGCAGTGCAGTGGTGTTCGGGCAGTGTAGGGGGTCATGCAGGGGGTGGTGTTTCAGGGTTTAGGGCAGTGCAGTGGTGTTTGGGCAGTGTAGGGGGTCGTGCAGGGGGTGGTGTTTCAGGGTTTAGGGCAGTGCAGTGGTGTTTGGCCAGTGTAGGTGGTCTTGCTGGGGGTGGTGTTTCAGGCTTTAGTGCAGTGGTGTTCGGGCAGTGTAGGGGGTCTTGCTGGGGGTGGTGTTTCAGGGGTTAGGGCAGTGCAGTGGTGTTCGGGCAGTATAGGGGGTCTTGCTGGGGCTGGTGTTTCAGGGTTTAGGGCAGTGCAGTGGTGTTCGGGCAGTGTAGGGGGTCGTGCTGGGGCTGGTGTTTGAGGGTTTAGGGTAGTGCAGTGGTGTTCGGGCAGTGTAGGGGGTTGTGCTGGGGCTGGTGTTTCAGGGTTTAGGGCAGTGCAGTGGTTTTCGGGCAGTGTAGGCGGTCGTGCTGGGGCTGGTGTTTCAGGGTTTAGGGCAGTGCAGTGGTGTTCGGGCAGTGTAGGGGGTCGTGCTGGGGGTGGTGTTTCAGGGTTTAGGGCAGTGCAGTGGTGTTCGGGCAGTGTAGGGGGTCGTGCTGGGGATGGTGTTTCATGGTTTAGGGCAGTGCAGTGGTGTTCGGGCAGTGTAGGGGGTCGTGCTGGGGGTGATGTTTCCGGGTTTAGGGCAGTGCAGTGGTGTTCGGGCAGTGTAGGGGGTCATGCTGGGGGTGGTGTTTCAGGGTTTAGGGCAGTGCAGTGGTGTACGGGCAGTGTAGGGGGTCTTGCTGGGGGTGGTGTTTCAGGGTTTAGGGCAGTGGTGTTCGGGCAGTGTAGGGGTCTTGCTGGGGGTAGTGTTTCGGGGTTTAGGGCAGTGCAGTGGTGTTCGTGCAGTGTAGGGGGTCGTGCTGGGGGTGGTGTTTCAGGGTTTAGGGCAGTGCAGTAGTGTTCGGGCAGTGTAGGGGATCGTGCAGGGGGTGGTGTTTCAGGGTTTAGGGCAGAGCAGTGGTGTTCGGGCAGTGTAGGGGGTCGTGCTGGGGGTGGTGTTTCAGGGTTTAGGGCAGTGCAGTGGTGTTCGGGCAGTGTAGGGGGTCGTGCAGGGGGTGGTGTTTCAGGGTTTAGGGCAGTGCAGTGGTGTACGGGCAGTGTAGGGGTCGTGCTGGGGCTGGTGTTTCAGGGTTTAGGGCAGTGCAATGGTGTTCGGGCAGTGTAGGGGGTCTTGCTGGGGGTGGTGTTTCAGGGTTTAGGGCAGTGGTGTTCGGGCAGTGTAGGGGGTCTTGCTGGGGGTGATGTTTCAGGGTTTAGGGCAGTGCAGTGGTGTTCGGGCAGTGTAGGGGGTCTTGCTGGGGGTAGTTTTTCAGGGTTTAGGGCAGTGCAGTGGTGTTCGTGCAGTGTAGGGGGTCGTGCTGGGGATGGTGTTTCAGGGTTAAGGCAGTGCAGTAGTGTTCGGGCAGTGTAGGGGGTCGTGCAGGGGGTGGTGTTTCAGGGTTTAGGGCAGTGCAGTGGTGTTCGGGCAGTGTAGGGGGTCGTGCTGGGGGTGGTGTTTCAGGGTTTAGGGCAGTGCAGTGGTGTTCGGGCAGTGTAGGGGGTCATGCTGGGGGTGGTGTTTCAGGGTTTAGGGCAGTGGTGTTCGGGCAGTGTAGGGGGTCTTGCTGGGGGTGATGTTTCAGGGTTTAGGGCAGTGCAGTGGTGTTCGGGCAGTGTAGGAGGTCTTGCTGGGGATAGTGTTTCAGGGTTTAGGGCAGTGCAGTGGTGTTCGGGCAGTGTAGGGGTCATGCTGGGGGTGGTGTTTCAGGGTTTAGGGCAGTGCAGTGGTGTTCGGGCAGTGTAGGGGGTCGTGAAGGGGGTGGTGTTTCAGGGTTTAGGGCAGTGCAGTGGTGTTCGGGCAGTGTAGGGGGTCGTGCTAGGGTATGTGTTTCAGGGTTTAGGGCAGTGCAGTGGTGTTCGGGCAGTGTAGGGGGTCGTGCAGGGGCTGGTGTTTCAGGGTTTAGGGCAGTGCAGTGGTGTTCGGGCAGTGTAGGGGGTCGTGCTGGTGGTAGGGTTTTAGGGTTTAGGGTAGTGCAGTGGTGCTTGTGTAGTGTGGGGGGTCATGCTGGGGTAGTGTTTTAGGGTTTAGGGTAGTGCAGTGGTGTTTGTGTAGTGTAGGGGGTCATGTTTTAGGGTAGTGCAGTGGTGTTTGGGTAGTGTAGGGGGTCGTGCTGGGGATAGTGTTTTAGGATTTAGGTTAGTGCAGTGGTGTTTGGGTAGTGTAGGGGGTCGTGCTGGGGGTAGTGTTTTAGGGTTTAAGGTAGTGCAGTGGTGTTTGTGTAGTGTAGGGGGTCGTTCTGGGGGTAGTGTTTTAGGGTTTAGGGTAGTGCAGTGGTGCTTGTGTAGTGTAGGGGGTTGTGCTGGGGGTAGTGTTTTAGGGTTTAGGGTAGTGCAGTGGTGTTTGTGTAGTGTAGGGGGTCATGTTTTAGGGTAGTGCAGTGGTGTTTGGGTCGTGTAGGGGGTCGTGCTGGGGGTAGTGTTTTAGGATTTAGGTTAGTGTAGTGGTGTTGGGGTAGTGTTTTAGGGTTTAGGGTAGTGCAGTGGTGTTTGTGTAGTGTAGGGGGTCATGCTGGGGGTAGTGTTTTAGGGTTTAGGATAGTGCAGTGGTGCTTGTGTAGTGTAGGGGTCGTGCTGGGGTAGTGTTTTAGGGTTTAGGGTAGTGCAGTGGTGTTTTTGTACTGTAGGGGGTCATGTTTTAAGATGCAACGCTCCAATACCTGACCAGTCTGCACTACATAAAACTGCAAAAACTAAAAATAAAAAGTGGTTTGCACACTTTTGTCATTGGGCTATATGTGGGCTACATCTGGGTAATATTTGTGCTACATTTGGGCTCTTTTTTCACTGGTGGCCATCTTGGAAGACTTCTTTGTTATGAAGTTTCCTAATTTCCTCATTTACTGCAGTCTCCTCAGTAGGAAATGCTTTCAGTTTTTTACTTTGATTCCATCAAGAAGGCATTCAGATGTGTCACACATTAGCCATAAATTCAGAATGTTATTACTCTAGTTGTTCATTAGATCACTGTAGTAAAGCTACTGCTCACCAGGGAGTTAACTGGAAGTCTGCTGCTGGTATTGAAAGTGATTGTTTCAGTCTGCATGTCAGAATTTTCTAATGAAATAGAAGAGGATTTGAGATCTCACTTAAAACATGCACTACATTTTCTTTTTGCAGCACTAACCATAATTTCTATGGCAAAATGAACCCCCTCATTTTGTTCCTTTTTAAATTAAATGTTTTAAGTGTTACCAGTTTATTCCAATCAAGATGGCTTCAGGTGTGCCATACTTTTGTCATAAGTAAGACTGTTAGCGCTCTAGTTGTTCTTTAGAACACTCTGGGAAGCTGCAGTAGAACACAAAGGCATCAACTGACAGGCTGCTCCTGTTGAAATATAACAGGAAGATATTTGAGATCACACTTGAAACATGTCCTAATTTTTCTTTCCAGAGCACTAACCATAATTTCTATGACAAGATGAACCCCATCATTTTGTTCCTTTTTAAATTAAATGTTTTAAGTGTTACCAGTTTATTCCAATCAAGATGGCTTCAGGTGTGCCATACTTTTGTCATAAGTAAGACTGTTAGCACTCTAGTTGTTCTTTAGAACACTCTGGGAAGCTGCAGTAGAACACAAAGGAATCAACTGACAGTCTCTGCCCTTGTTGGATGTACATGTTTTACTGAGAATGGCAGACTTCATTCTCACATGACTGAGAAAGATAATGTGAATTTACAGAAAATATGCCCTCATTTTAGCTTCTGGAGCACCTTCCAAAACTGTATGGGACAAGCATGTGAAAATAGTTTTCTCTCAAACATGATTCATGATATCCCAGCAGAAGGTTTTTCACAGGGTAAAATCACCTTAGAACACACCACAATTCCTGAAATTAGTATGGTACCATCAACAAATGAATTCTAATGTAACTAAAGTCTGTTATCACCCTTTATAGTTCTCCTTTTGGTAACACTCAAAATCTTCGATTCACTACAATGCATTTCAATGGGGTACTATCACTTATATTGGTCCCAAGATGGCTGCCAGCAATTCCAGGATGAAGTGCTGACAGCCAATCAGATCTCACGATGACATGTGTGGTTAGGCTCCGCCCAGGTATATATATGTTTTTACTTTTGATTTTCTCAGCAACTACTGAACGGATTTACACCATTTAACAAAAAGGGTTCTTTTTTAACCAAGAACTACCTCTTTGCCAAATTTGGTGTAATTCCGTTCAGCAGTTCGAGCTGTAGCCTTGCATAAAGTTTCCTATGGGAAATTGATTTTTTGACTCTTATTTTTTTAATTTCTCCGCAACTACTGAACGGATTTACACCATTTAACAAAAAGGGTTCTTTCTGAACCAAGAACTACCTCTTTGCCAAATTTTGTGTAATTCCGTTCAGCAGTTCGGGCTGTAGCCGTGTCTAAAGTTTCCTATGGGAAAATGAATGGGGAAAACACGTTTTGGGACCCCCTTTTTCTCGGCCCCCGCTTGACGAATCACCCTGAGACTTTCAGGGTAGGAGCGGACCGGAGCGGGCCATAAAGTTTGAAAATTTCACGAAGATTCGTCAACCGACGCAAGAGTTATTTCAAATAGATTGTCGCGGATCTCCTATGGAAAATAGGTCCTAACTATAACTATCTACTGGCGACCGCCAGTAGATTATATATATATATATATATATATATATATATATATATATATATATATATATATATATATATATATATCAAAACAATACCCTTTCAGGCATAGAGTGACGCATAAATTATGCAAAAAAAGAAAGAAGCAGAGAACTCTGGGTAGTTCTCAAGTTTAGGTGGAAAGCAGCTCCTGTACAGAGCACTCTCAACACCAGCGACACTCTAGATCTGCTCACCTCAAATGTCTGTGTGGGAGCGCGGGCCGGATAAACAGACGAGGAGGCCGTATATAGTGAGATGCACGAGGTGTTTTATTTAAGATCTCAGTATGTAAGGTTGTTAGGTTTCTTGGTGGGCTGTCGGTGTTCTCCCTGGTTTCTTCCCCGTGTCGTTCTTTCTCTTCTTCTGTGATATCCCCTTCCGACTGTTCTCTCTCGCTGGTGAGGGGTTTCCCACGGAGGCTCATAAGAGAGAAAATAAGTAACCGTCAGTCACTGTTTCAATCAGGAGCCCTATGGCTTATTTAACCGTCACCACACCAGGGGGTTGCTGTGTGAAGACCTACTTCTAGGTAAGTGGTGACAAGGGGGGGGTGTATAGGGTAACGGGGCAAGTGCTAAGAAAAGGAGTGAGGGACAGGGTAATGGTGCCAATGCTGAACGCTGTGGTAACGTGGGCCGACAAAAGAAAACCCTGTGTCTAGCGTCCCGCCCCTCTCAACACTCTTAGTCGTTCCCCTCCCGCCTCCCTATTCCGTCTTTCCCCTGCTTGTGATTACTCACCGGCTCCGCCGCAACTCTCCAGAGTTGCGGCCGCTCTCCAGCCTCCTCCGGTGGGGACCACCACTCCTCGCACCATGTCTCGGCTTCTTCTTCTTCGATTCCTCCGCCTTCCTTCTTCGTTCCGCCTTCCGCTTCTCCGACGTCCTCTTCTCCGCTTCCCGACTCCTTCCTCTCTCCGGCTAATTCGCCTCCTCCTTGGTTCGTTCCGGCCCTTTTCACTTCCTGGACTGTAGTACTTCCGGGGTCGATCCCGCCTCCTTCCGGGATCCCGGCGCCAACGTCACTTTCCTGTAAGGGCAGAGTACAGGGAGGGGGAGTTACCCTAGGAGAGGACGCCGTTCCAACAATCCGAGGTCGCGTGGGGGTCTCCGCAAGTTCTTTCCTCCCGTATGCCTGGCGGGTCACTCTGGGTAAGTTTTGAGTCCGGACCGGCACCCTCTCACATCCCCTTTCCCTTGCTGTCCTTCTAGTAGGAGGGCTTTCATAAGGATAACGGGACAGGAAGTCTACGTTCGCTTGTTCTGTACCCTTCCGATGTTTGGTGTGGAATCTGTAGGGTTGTAGAGATAAAAACCAACGTAACACCCTGTCATTGTTCCCTTTGTTGCGTGCCAGCCATTCTAAGGGAGCATGGTCCGTATATAGGGTGAATTCCCTTCCTTCCAGGTAATACTTCAATGAGTCAATGGCCCACTTGATGGCTAGGGCTTCTTTTTCGATGACCGCGTAATTACGTTCCCTGGGGTACAACTTCCTACTTATATACAGTATGGGTTTTTCTACCCCTTGAAGGGTTCTCTGAGATAGGATCGCCCCCAACCCCTGATCCGAGGCGTCCGTTTGTAGGATGAAGGGCAGGGTGTAATCGGGGCTAGACAACACCGTATCTGAGGTCAGGGAGGCTTTCAGGGTCTCGAAGGCTCGCGTTACTGTGGGACTGGGATCTTTCAGACTAGCTTCAGTCCTTACTGATTTATGTAACAGGTCTGTAAGAGGGGCCGCGATCTGGGAAAATCGGGGTATAAATCTCCTATAGTACCCGAGTAATCCCAAAAAGGCCCGGAGATCCCTTGCGGTACGGGGAAAGGGTATGTGTGCAATGGCAGCCAGTTTGTTGTTTTGGGGCCGAATGACTCCCTCCCCCAACAGGTATCCCAGATACCGGACGGTTTGAGCAGCCAGATGGCTTTTGGCAGGGTTGATTTTGAGGCCCTGACTGCCTAACGCCTGTATCACTTTAGTGAGATGTGTCAGATGTTGTTCCCAAGTCTCACTGTAAACAACGATATCGTCTATATAAGCCCCGGCGTACCTTTCATGGGGTTGTAGGATATGATTCATGGCTCTCTGAAAGGTAGCCGGAGCTCCATGCAACCCGAAAGGAAGTACCACGAATTGGAACAACCCGTCAGGAGTGGAAAACGCCGTTTTCTCTCTATCACGGGTTCTAAGAGGGATTTGCCAGTACCCTTTGCACAAGTCAAGGGTACTGATGTATTTGGCCTTTCCAATCCGCTCTATCATTTCATCTACTCTTGGTAGGGGATAGGTATCAAATTCTGAAATTTTGTTAACCTCCCTGAAGTCAATGCAGAATCGTACCGAGCCATCCGGCTTCGGTACGAGAACGATAGGGGAGTTCCATTCACTCACAGAGGGTTCTATTATACCCATCTGCAGCATCTGTTGTATCTCGTTTCTGATGATATTCCTACGAGCCTCAGGTATACGATAAGGACGTAATCGTACCTTTTTGTCCGGAACAGTTTTTATGGAGTGTTCTACCACGGTAGTTCTCCCGGGTGTCAAAGAAAATACATCTCGCAGAGGTAGCAAGGTGTTTGCAAGTTCGGTTTGTAGACCAGGGGTTAGCTCGGTATCAATACATTGATCATATAAAGGGGGGGACCTCCCTATGTTCCCTATCAAGGACGGGAGGGGCCCTTCCCACCGCTTCAGGAGATTCACATGGTATATTTGGGACGTTCCCCGGTTCTTATCGAGCTCTAGTTTATACGTAACGGGTGTCACTTTTTCCAGAACAATGTAGGGCCCTTGCCATTGTCCTAACAATTTATGATCAGAGGAGGCCATCATGAGTAATACAGCATCTCCTACTGAAAAGGACCGGCTCCTCGTTTTTTTGTCATATTGTACTTTTTGGGCTCCCTGCGCTTTCTCCATATTATTCCTGACTATGGTTCGTATTTGTTCGAGATGGGTTCTAAGCTGCTCAACATATTCTACTAGCGGTTTGGAATTATCTGGTTCTGTCTCCCATGTTTCACGTACCATATCCAATAAGGATCGGGGTTGGTGCCCATAAAGCAACTCAAACGGGGAATAGCCTGTACTTTTCTGAGTCTTACACCTGATTGCATAGAGAGCCAAGGGCAACATTTCCTCCCACCGTTTTGATTCTAGAGCCAGGAGTTTTTTTAAGGTGGTCTTGAGGGTGGCGTTGTAACGTTCAACAAGACCATCAGTCTGGGGATGATATGCCGCCGTGCGTATCTGTTTTATCCCTAACTGGGCGCACACTTGTCTCATTAGCTTAGATACGAACGGGGTTCCCTGATCTGTCAGGATTTCCTTCGGGAATCCCACCCGAGAAAATACGGATATCATGGCCCTGGCTATGCTAGTGGCGTCAGGATGTTTTAGGGCAATGGCTTCCGGATACCTTGTGGCATAGTCCACTAGGACCAGCACATAACGACATCCGCTACGTGAGGGTAATAGTGGTCCTACGATATCCATCCCAACCCTACAAAAAGGTTCATCTATTATGGGGAGAGGCCGCAGAGGGGTTTTTGGTGGCCTATGTCTGCTATTTTTTTGGCAGATAGGACATTCACGGCAATAGGTTTTTACCTGTTTATATATACCCGGCCAATAAAACATTTCCAATATTAGTTGTTCCGTTTTTCCTCCCCAAAGTGACCTCCCAACAAATGACTATGGGCCATGTAGAGGACTTTCTCCTGAACGGAGTAGGGACCAACAATTGAGGGGTATCTGTTGATTTGGCTTTTCTGTACAAAAGGCCATTCTTGATAAAGAAATAGGGACATACATGGAGAGGGTCTTCCTGGTTTACGGCTCTGTCCCAGGCTTCTTGTAGAACTGGGTCCTCTCTCTGTGCAGCATGAAAGTTTCTGTCCTTTTCCCACGGATTCTCTTCTATCTGTGCTGGAAAGGCAGAAACGGATTGTCCTTTCTCTCTCCGTTTTTGATTTTTCGTCTTCTTCGCCTTGGAGGGTGGCCATTCGTGATTCTCATCCTGGGAGAATGGAGCAGCAGACCACCATTCTTGCTCGTCCGGGGATGATGTCGTGAGCAATTCTGATAACTGCGAGTAATCATTTCCGAGTATGATTTGCTCTGGTAGACGGGGAATGAGACCAACCTTTAGTTCGGTTCCAGGATCAGTAGCATGTTGTATATGAACATGAGTAGTGGGATATGCTTTTGTATCCCCGTGTACACATTGTATATGTACGGTTCCGTCAACCATCCCAAGATTGTGACCTAAATCTTGAGGGCGAATAACGCTTTGTCGGCATCCGGTGTCGGCTAATGCGGTCATGGGCTGTCCATTCACATTAACACCACATCTGTACGGGGCTGGCGATTTGTTCTGGGAGAGACAGCAATAATTCCGAGCCATGCCAATCTCCATGGGTTCTTCCCTTTGTGGACAAAACCGAGCTATGTGACCCAACCCTCCACAGTTGAAGCATTGTGGACCTGATATAGGGGCTCTGAGTACAGGAGGACCAGGGATCCTGAAAGGTGGGGGACCTGGGATGATGGTAACAGGCTCCGGCTTTCGCGCAAGCGGGGGCCGAGGAGGGCGAGGGGTCCCGCTTATCCCTGTTCTCCAGGGGTGTTCCTCTCTTCCCTTCTGTGCATCTTGTGCTCGGCTGTAGGCGCTGGCTATCTCCACGGCTGTCTCTAGGGTCAGGTGGGCATGTTGTCTGACCCATCTTTGGATGGGAGGATGAAGGGAGGATAAGTACTGTTCCATATATACTTTGGCCATGATATCTTCCTTGGTGGCCGTGGCGGGTTTTAACCATCGGTCGGCCATGTCTTTCACTCTGTAGTAAAGGGCCCTGGGGGTTTCCTGCGGTCCCTCTCTGAGCTGCCTGAGTCTCAGCCGGTAAGTCTCATCATCGACGCCTAGTCGTTCCATGATGCACTGCTTTATTTCAGCATAGGGTGTCACCCCTAGAATATTAGCAGCTTGGTAGGAAGCCTGCAGCTCCCCAGACAGTAATGGGCCTAGATATTGTCCCCACTTATCGGCCGGCCAAGCTGCAACCAATGCCATTCGCTCAAAGTTATTAAAAAAATATTCCGGGTCTTCTCCGCTAACGTATTTCTGGAGAATTACTGAGGGGAGGGTACTCGGACCCCTCTGTTGGCCAAGGGTGTCAGCGATTTTCCCCATCGCAGTATCGTGTGACTGACCCTGATTGGTGATCGCTTGTTGCAATTTCCCACGGTCTTCTTCCACCACCGTGAGGAACTTCTCCATCGCCTTTCCCAGGCTCTCTTGGTTTTCCACCATCTTGCTGAGTACGGCCTCCATGTCTCCGGATAATCCCACTTCTGACACCACCTGTGGGAGCGCGGGCCGGATAAACAGACGAGGAGGCCGTATATAGTGAGATGCACGAGGTGTTTTATTTAAGATCTCAGTATGTAAGGTTGTTAGGTTTCTTGGTGGGCTGTCGGTGTTCTCCCTGGTTTCTTCCCCGTGTCGTTCTTTCTCTTCTTCTGTGATATCCCCTTCCGACTGTTCTCTCTCGCTGGTGAGGGGTTTCCCACGGAGGCTCATAAGAGAGAAAAATAAGTAACCGTCAGTCACTGTTTCAATCAGGAGCCCTATGGCTTATTTAACCGTCACCACACCAGGGGGTTGCTGTGTGAAGACCTACTTCTAGGTAAGTGGTGACAAGGGGGGTGTATAGGGTAACGGGGCAAGTGCTAAGAAAAGGAGTGAGGGACAGGGTAATGGTGCCAATGCTGAACGCTGTGGTAACGTGGGCCGACAAAAGAAAACCCCGTGTCTAGCGTCCCGCCCCTCTCAACACTCTTAGTCGTTCCCCTCCCGCCTCCCTATTCCGTCTTTCCCCTGCTTGTGATTACTCACCGGCTCCGCCGCAACTCTCCAGAGTTGCGGCCGCTCTCCAGCCTCCTCCGGTGGGGACCACCACTCCTCGCACCACGTCTCGGCTTCTTCTTCTTCGATTCCTCCGCCTTCCTTCTTCGTTCCGCCTTCCGCTTCTCCGACGTCCTCTTCTCCGCTTCCCGACTCCTTCCTCTCTCCAGCTAATTCGCCTCCTCCTTGGTTCGTTCCGGCCCTTTTCACTTCCTGGACTGTAGTACTTCCGGGGTCGATCCCGCCTCCTTCCGGGATCCCGGCGCCAACGTCACTTTCCTGTAAGGGCAGAGTACAGGGAGGGGAGTTACCCTAGGATAGGACGCCGTTCTAACAATCCGAGGTCGCGTGGGGGTCTCCGCAAGTTCTTTCCTCCCGTATGCCTGGCGGGTCACTCTGGGTAAGTTTTGAGTCCGGACCGGCACCCTCTCACAGTCTGCTTTTCTATCAAAGTCTTTAAGCATAGGATTAGCACAGTGCCATCCACGCCGAGATAGAAAGGGACAAAGTCTATTGCCATTTCTACAGCAAAGTCTTTAAGCATAGAACTAGCACAGTGCTGTTCATGCTGTGCTGTAAAATGACAAAAGCCAGTCACCACTCCAGGCACAGTATTACAGCTTTGAATTGGTAAAATACCATTTAAGCCAACCTGAAATGAGTAAAAACAACCCCTGACACAGTGTTTCGCTCTAATTAGAGCTCTTCAGAGAGGTATAGCTTTGTCCAGACACAAGGGAGCACCCATTATAAGTCAAAACAATACCCTTTCAGGCATAGAGTGACGCATAAATTATGCAAAAAAGAAAGAAGCAGAGAACTCTGGGTAGTTCTCAAGTTTGGGTGGAAAGCAGCTCCTGTACAGAGCACTCTCAACACCAGCGACACTCTAGATCTGCTCACCTCAAATGTCTGCTTTTCTATCAAAGTCTTTAAGCATAGGATTAGCACAGTGCCATCCACGCCGAGATAGAAAGGGACAAAGGGGCATATTAGCAAGACCCACGTTAAAAGTATCGCCGTTTTAGCGGCAGGAAACTGCCGCTAAAACGGCGATAATGGGCTTAATAATATGTGTTATAGAATTCCAATAGAAGCCCAGGTTAGATGTGCAGGACATCTAACCTGGGCTTCTATTGAATTCTATAACGCATATTAGCAAGCCCATTATCGCCGTTTTAGCGGCAGTTTCCTGCCGCTAAAACGGCGATAATTTTAACGAGGTTCTTGCTAATATGCCCCAAAGTCTTTTGCCATTTCTACAGCAAAGTCTTTAAGCATAGAACTAGCACAGTGCTGTTCATGCCGAGCTGTAAAATGACAAAAGCCATTCACCACTCCAGGCACAGTATTACAGCTTTGAATTGGTAAAATACCATTCAAGCCAACCTGAAATGAGTAAAAACAACCCCTGACCCAGTGTTTCGCTCTAATTAGAGCTCTTCAGAGAGGTATAGCTTTGTCCAGACACAAGGGAGCACCCAGTATAAGTCAAAACAATACCCTTTCAGGCATAGAGTGACGCATAAATTATGCAAAAAAAGAAAGAAGCAGAGAACTCTGGGTAGTTCGCAAGTTTAGGTGGAAAGCAGCTCCTGTACAGAGCACTCTCAACACCAGCGACACTCTAGATCTGCTCACCTCAAATGTCTGCTTTTCTATCAAAGTCTTTAAGCATAGGATTAGCACAGTGCCATCCACGCTGAGATAGAAAGGGACAAAGTCTTCTGCCATTTCTACAGCAAAGTCTTTAAGCATAGAACTAGCACAGTGCTGTTCATGCTGAGCTGTAAAATGACAAAAGCCAGTCACCACTCCAGGCACAGTATTACAGCTTTGAATTGGTAAAATACCATTTAAGCCAACCTGAAATGAGTAAAAACAACCCCTGACACAGTGTTTCGCTCTAATTAGAGCTATTCAGAGAGGTATAGCTTTGTCCAGACACAAGGGAGCACCCATTATAAGTCAAAACAATACCCTTTCAGGCATAGAGTGACGCATAAATTATGCAAAAAAGAAAGAAGCAGAGAACTCTGGGTAGTTCTCAAGTTTGGGTGGAAAGCAGCTCCTGTACAGAGCACTCTCAACACCAGCGACACTCTAGATCTGCTCACCTCAAATGTCTGCTTTTCTATCAAAGTCTTTAAGCATAGGATTAGCACAGTGCCATCCACGCCGAGATAGAAAGGGACAAAGTATTTTGCCATTTCTACAGCAAAGTCTTTAAGCATAGAACTAGCACAGTGCTGTTCATGCCGAGCTGTAAAATGACAAAAGCCATTCACCACTCCAGGCACAGTATTACAGCTTTGAATTGGTAAAATACCATTCAAGCCAACCTGAAATGAGTAAAAGCAACCCCTGACACAGTGTTTTGCTCTAATTAGAGCAAGGCGTAACTGCCGAAACGCGTAGCGTGGAAGCATAATAAACTTCCTGATATACTTGCCGTTGTTTCCTGAGAGTGTATTTACCTCGCTTTGCGATACGGATTTTTGGGAATATATATATATATATATATATATATATATATATTCACTGAAAAAACCATAGGTTTTAGGGACAGTTATAGTTAGTTGGACATTTCACTCGTACAAAACCATAGAAATTCCCCCGTTATAGTTAGTTCAGCTAACTATAACTCGCTCCCCGCAATGCACTGCTGATGACGTCACATATTACATCACTCATGACATGGTCAGTGACATCACTGATGACATCACTGATGACATCTCAAATGAAATCACTGATGACATCATCCAGTGACTGTGTGTTTCTGTAAAGTTTAAATATGTTTAATAAATATAGGGAAAGGCGTATTGAAGAATGAGTGGGTGTTTAAGTGTCTGAATGGATGATTTAGTACGTGCGTGACTGACTCTACAAGTGAGTGATTAAACGTATCTTACTGAATGCATGGGTTAGTGACTAAACTGTGTGAATGTCTGTATCCGTCTGTTTGTTGGTGTGTAAGTGGATGCATGGATTTGCGAATAGCTACATGAATGTCTATTTGGGTTATTGATTGGTTCTCTGAGTATCTGTATGGCTGCCTGAGTGTTTGTGTGGGTGGGGTGTGTGTGACTCTGTACATAGATGTGTGAGTGGGTGATTCACTGGGTGCATGATTTCAAGAGTGCATCTGTGATGGACTGCTTGGGTGGGTGAGTGTGTGTATGGGTGTGTTAGTGAGTGAATGTATATCTCAGTGGTACATGTGCGAGTAACTACATATGTAAAAGGCAGTATATATGTGTGTTAGAGTATTTAAATGGCTATAAGTGAGAGTGTGTGATTGTGAGAGTGGCTGTATGGATGTGTGTGTGCTTGTATCAGTTATTGTATAAGAGCGTAAGAATGTGCTAGTATTTGTATGAGTAAGTGAGCTGGTGTGTGTATAACTGTATAGGTGAGTAAATGGGTGTGTGATTAATTTTTGCATGACTGACTAGGTGTGTGAGTACCTCTATGGATGAGTGTCGGTGTGTGAGTGTTTATATAGGTGTATGAGTGCATATGATAGTCCTGTACTGAGTGACTGTAAGTATGAGTGACTGTACGGGTGAGTGAGTAGATGTGTGTGTGTAGACCTAAGAATCAGTGAGTGGGTATGTAGTTATTGGTATTGGAGTGTGTATGGTTTTGAGAATGGCAGTCTGTAATTTAGAGTGGGTGTATCAAAAGCTATATTAGGGTGTGAGAAGATGCATGAAATTATCACATGGATGATGTCATCAGTGATGTCATTTGAGATGTCATCAGTGATGTCATGAGTGATGTCACTGACCATGTCATGAGTGATGTAATATGTGACGTCATCAGCAGTGCATTGCGGGGGCGCGAGTTATAGTTAGCTGAACTAACTATAACGGGGGAATTTCTATGGTTTTGTACCAGTGAAATGTCCAACTAACTATAACTGTCCCTAAAACCTATGGTTTTTTCAGTGAATTTCAAAGGTTTATTAAATGCTAATTTCTAACTATAACGTGTCTGAAACCTATGGTTTTTTCAGTGAATTTCAAAGGTTTTTAAATGCTAATTTCTAACTATAACGTGCCTGAAACCTATGGTTTTTTAAGTGAATTTCAAAGGTTTTTTAAATGCTAGTTTCTAACTATGCCTACAGAGGTAGGACATGTGAAGAAAGAAGAAAAACGCGCAGAAAGAAGCAAAAGAAATGCAGAAAGAAGCAACAGAAGTCCACAAAGACGAAGAAAAGTGCAGGAAGAAGCAAAAGATGTGCAGGAAGAACCAACAGAGCAGAAAGAGGGCATGTTGCAAAATCATCCTGTGCCCACAACTTTTTCAGACAGGTACTGGTGGTAACTGACTCTGACTAACCAGAGTCAGTGCTATGCTAAAAGACACTTAGAATACAGTGAAAACACCTACATACACTAGGGAACACTATGCGTTGGGGTACCCCTGTGATTAGCATGACCTCCTCTGTAAGTCCCTAGTACATAATAGGGCAGGGGGATTAAAACTACCTCTTAAAACGCGTGTGCAAACGCGCCCCGTGGCGCGTTTTAAGTTGCGGGATTAAGTCCCCTTGAATCCTGAGGGTTCCTGGGGCCCAACTAGCCCCCAGGTACCTACAGTTAGGACCACAGAGCTGAGTTGCAGAGAGGCGTTCCGAGGCCACGCACCTTTTTCACCTCTCTGCAACGCAACTCTGTTGTGCTTACTGAAGGTACCTGGTGGGCTAGTTGGCTCCCAGGGTCCCTCAGGATTCAAGGGGGCGTGTTTGCGCACATGTCACCTGAGGCCCCGCCCTCCTCCCTTCACCACTGTGCAAACGTGCCCCGTGGCGCGTTTTAAGTTGGGGGATTAGGTCACCTTAAATCCTGAGGGTCCCTGGGGCCCAACTAGCCCACCAAGTACTTCCAGTAAGCACCACAGGCCTGCGTTGCAACGCCTGTAACAAATTGTGTAGTTGTGTTTAGGTAGTGAAGGGGGTCGTGCTGGGGGTAGTGTTTTAGGGTTTAGGGTAGTGCAGTGGTGTTTGTGTAGTGTAGGGGGTCATGCTGGGGGTAGATTTAGGGTTTAGGGTAGTGCAGTGGTGTTTGGATATTGTAGGGAGTCGTGCTGGGGGAGTGTTTTAGGGTTTAGGGTATTACAGTGGTGTTTGGGTAGTGTAGGGGGTTGTGCTGGGGGTAGTGTTTTAGGGTTTAGGGTAGTGCAGTGGTGTTTGGGTAGTGTAGGGGGTCGTGCTGGGGGTAGTGGTTTACGGTTTAGGGTAGTTCAGTGGTGTTTGGGTAGTGTAGGGGGTACTGCTGGGGGTAGTGTTTTAGGGTTTAGGGTAGTGCAATGGTGTTTGGGTAGTGTAGGGGGTACTGCTGGGGGTAGTGTTTTAGGGTTTAGGGTAGTGCAGTGGTGTTTGGGTAGTGTAGGGGTTCGTGCTGGGGGTATTGTTTTAGGGTTTAGGGTAGTGCAGTGGTGTTTGTGTAGTGTAGGGGGTAGTGTTTTAGGGTTTAGGGTAGTGCAGTGGTGTTTGTGTAGTGTAGGGGGTCGTGCTGGGGGTAGTGTTTTAGGGTTTAGGGTAGTGCAGTGGTCTTTGTGTAGTGTAGGAGGTCGTGTTTTAGGGTTTAGGGTAGTGCAGTGGTGTTTGGGCAGTGTAGGGGGTCGTGCTGGGGGTGGTGTTTCAGGGTTTAGGGCAGTGCAGTGGTGTTCGGGCAGTGTAGGGGGTCTTGCTGGGGGTGGTGTTTCAGGGTTTAGGGCAGTGCAGTGGTGTTTGGGTCGTGCAGGGGGTCATGCTGGGGGAGTGTTTTAGGGTTTAGGGCAGTGCAGTGGTGTTTAGGTAGAGTAGGGGGTCATGCTGGGGGAAGTGTTTTAGGGTTTAGGGCAGTGCAGTGGTGTTCGGGCAGTGTAGGGGGTCGTGCTGGGGAGAGTGTTTTAGGGTTTAGGGCAGTGCAGTGGTGTTCGGGTAGTGTAGGGGGTCGTGCTGGGGGAGTGTTTGAGGGTTTAGGGCAGTGCAGTTGTGTTCGGGTAGTGTAGGGGGTCGTGATGGGGGAGTATTTTAGGGTTTAGGGTAGTGCAGTGGTGTTCGGGTAGTGTAGGGGTCGTGCTGGGGGTTGTGTTTCAGGGTTTAGGGCAGTGCAGTGGTGTTCGGGCAGTGTAGGGGGTCGTGCTGGGGCTGGTGTTTCAGGGTTTAGGGCAGTGCAGTGGTGTTCGGGCAGTGTAGGGGGTCCTGCACGGGGTGGTGTTTCAGGGTTTAGGGCAGTGCAGTGGTGTTCGGGAAGTGTAGGGGGTCGTGCTGGGGCTGGTGTTTCAGGGTTTAGGGCAATGCAGTGGTGTTCGGGCAGTGTAGGGGGTCTTGCTGGGGGTGGTGTTTCAGGGTTTAGGGCAGTGGTGTTCGGGCAGTGTAGGGGGTCTTGCTGGGGGTGATGTTTCAGTGTTTAGGGCAGTGCAGTGGTGTTCGGGCAGTGTAGGGGGTCTTGCTGGGGGTAGTTTTTCAGGGTTTAGGGCAGTGCAGTGGTGTTTGTGCAGTGTAGGGGGTCGTGCTAGTGATGGTGTTTCATGGTTTATGGCAGTGCAGTAGTGTTCAGGCAGTGTAGGGGGTCGTGCTGGGGCTGGTGTTTCAGGGTTTAGGGCAGTGCAGGCAGTGGTGCTCGGGCAGTGTAGGGGGTCGTGCTGGGGGTGGTGTTTCTGGGTTTAGGGTAGTGCAGTTGTGTTCGGGCAGTGTAGGGGTTCGTGCTGGGGCTGGTGTTTCAGGGTTTAGGGCAGTGCAGTGGTGTTCGGGCAGTGTAGGGGTTCATGCTGGGGCTGGTGTTTCAGTGTTTTGGGCAGAGCAGTGGTGTTCGGGCAGTGTAGGGGGTCGTGCTGGGGGTGATGTTTCAGGATTTAGGGCAGTGCAGTGGTGTTCGAGTAGTGTAGGGGGTCGTGCTGGGGGTGGTGTTTCAGGGTTTAGGGCAGTGGTGTTCGGGCAGTGTAGGGGGTCTTGCTGGGGGTGATGTTTCAGGGTTTAGGGCAGTGCAGTGGTGTTCGGGCAGTGTAGGGGGTCTTGCTGGGGGCAGTGTTTCAGGGTTTAGGGCAGAGCAATGGTGTTCAGGCAGTGTAGGGGGTTGTGTTGGAGGTGGTGTTTCAGGCTTTAGGGCAGTGCAGTGGTATTCGGACAGTGTAGGGGGTCTTGCTGGGGGTGGTGTTTCAGGGTTTAGGGCAGTGCAGTGGTATTCGGACAGTGTAGGGGGTCTTGCTGGGGGTGGTGTTTCAGGGTTTAGGGCAGTGGTGTTCAGGCAGTGTAGGGGGTCTTGCTGGGGGTGATGTTTCAGGGTTTAGGGCAGTGCAGTGGTGTTCGGGCAGTGTAGGGGGTCTTGCTGGGGGTAGTGTTTCAGGGTTTAGGGCAGTGCAGGGGTGTTCGTGGAGTGTAGGGGGTCGTGCTGGGGATGGTGTTTCATGGTTTAGGCCAGTGCAGTAGTGTTCGGGCAGAGTAGGGGGTTGTGCAGGGGGAATGGTGTTTCAGGGTTTAGGGCAGTGCAGTGGTGTTCGGGCAGTGTAGTGGGTCATGCAGGGGGTGGTGTTTCAGGGTTTAGGGCAGTGCAGTGGTGTTCGGGCAATGTAGGGGGTCGTGCTGGGGCTGGTGTTTCAGGGTTTAGGGCAGTGCAGTGGTGTTCGGGCAGTGTAGGGGGTCTTGCTGGGAGTGGTGTTTCAGGGTTTAGGGCAGTGGTGTTCGGGCAGTGTAGGGGGTCTTGCTGGGGGTGATGTTTCAGGGTTTAAGGCAGTGCAGTGGTGTTCGGGCAGTGTAGGGTGTCGTGCTGGGGGTGGTGTTTCAGGGTTTAGGGCAGTGCAGTGGTGTTCGGGCAGTGTAGGGGGTCGTGCACGGGGTGGTGTTTCAGGGTTTAGGGCAGTGCAATGGTGTTCTGGCAGTGTAGGGGGTCCTGCTGGGGCTAGTGTTTCACGGTTTAGGGCAGTGCAGTGGTGTTCGGGCAGTGTAGGGGGTCATGCTGGGGCTGGTGTTTCAGGGTTTAGGCAGTGCAGTGGTGTTCGGGCAGTGTAGGGGGTCTTGCTGGGGGTGATGTTTCAGGGTTTAGGGCAGTGCAGTGGTGTTCGGGCAGTGTAGCGGGTCATGCTGGGGCTGGTGTTTCAGGGTTTAGGGCAGTGCAGTGGTGCTCAGGCAGTGTAGGGGGTCGTGCTGGGGGTGGTGTTTATGGGTTTAGGGTAGTGCAGTGGTGTTTGGGCAGTGTAGGGGGTCGTGCTGGGGCTGGTGTTTCAGGGTTTAGGGCAGTGCAGTAGTGTTCGGGCAGTGTAGGGGGTCGTGCTGGGGCTGGTGTTTTAGGGTTTAGGGCAGTGCAGTGGTGTTTGGGCAGTGTAGGGGGTCGTGCTGGGGATGGTGTTTTAGGGTTTAGGGCAGTGCAGTGGTGTTTGGGCAGTGTAGGGGGTCTTGCTGGGGGTAGTTTTTCAGGGTTTAGGGCAGTGCAGTGGTGTTCGTGCAGTGTAGGGGGTCATGCTGGGGATGGTGTTTCATGGTTTAGGGCAGTGCAGTAGTGTTCAGGCAGTGTAGGGGGTCGTGCTGGGGCTGGTGTTTCAGGGTTTAGGGCAGTGCAGGCAGTGGTGCTCGGGAAGTGTAGGGGCGTGCGGGGTGGTGTTTCTGGGTTTAGGGTAGTGCAGTGGTGTTCGGGCAGTGTAGGGGTTCGTGCTGGGGCTGGTGTTTCAGGGTTTAGGGCAGTGCAGTGGTGTTCGGGCAGTGTAGGGGGTCATGCTGGGGCTGGTGTTTCAGTGTTTTGGGCAGAGCAGTGGTGTTCGGGCAGTGTAGGGGGTCGTGCTGGGGGTGGTGTTTCAGGGTTTAGGGCAGTGCAGTGGTGTTCGAGCAGTGTAGGGGGTCGTGCTGGGGGTGGTGTTTCAGGGTTTAGGGCAGTGGTGTTCGGGCAGTGTAGGGGGTCTTGCTGGGGGTGATGTTTCAGGGTTTAGGGCAGTGCAGTGGTGTTCGGGCAGTGTAGGGGGTCTTGCTGGGGGCAGTGTTTCAGGGTTTAGGGCAGAGCAATGGTGTTCAGGCAGTGTAGGGGGTTGTGTTGGAGGTGGTGTTTCAGGCTTTAGGGCAGTGCAGTGGTATTCGGGCAGTGTAGGGGGTCTTGCTGGGGGTGGTGTTTCAGGGTTTAGGGCAGTGCAGTGGTGTTTGGGTCGTGCAGGGGGTCATGCTGGGGGGAGTGATTTAGGGTTTAGGGCAGAGCAATGGTGTTCAGGCAGTGTAGGGGGTTGTGTAGGAGGTGGTGTTTCAGGCTTTAGGGCAGTGCAGTGGTGTGCAGGCAGTGTAGGGGGTCGTGCTGGGGGTGGTGTTTCAGGGTTTAGGGCAGTGCAGTGGTGTTCGGGCGGTGTAGGGGGTTGTGCAGGGGCTGGTGTTTCAGGGTTTAGGGCAGTGCAGTGGTGTTCGGGCAGTGTAGGGTGTCGTGCTGGGGGTGGTGTTTCAGGGTTTTGGGCAGTGCAGTGGTGATCGGGCAGTGTAGGTGGTCTTGCTGGGGCTGGTGTTTCCGGGTTTAGTGCAGTGGTGTTCGGGCAGTGTAGGGGGTCTTGCTGGGGGTGGTGTTTCAGGGTTTAGGGCAGTGCAATGGTGTTCGCGCAGTGTAGGGGGTCTTGCTGGGGCTGATGTTTCAGCGTTTAGGGCAGCGCAGTGGTGTTCGGGCAGTGTAGCGGGTCTTGCTGGGGGTGGTGTTTCAGGGTTTAGGGCAGTGCAGTGGTGTTCGGGCAGTGTAGGGGGTCTTGCTGGGGCTGGTGTTTCAGGGTTTAGGGCAGTGCAGTGGTGTTCGGGCAGTGTAGGGGGTCTTGCTGGGGCTGGTGTTTCAGGGTTTAGGGTAGTGCAGTGGTGTTCGGGCAGTGTAGGGGGTCGTGCTGGGGCTGGTGTTTGAGGGTTTAGGGCAGTGCAGTGGTGTTCGGGCAGTGTAGGGGGTCGTGCTGGGGCTGGTGTTTCAGGGTTTAGGGCAGTGCAGTGGTTTTCAGGCAGTGTAGGCGGTCGTGCTGGGGGTGGTGTTTCAGGGTTTAGGGCAGTGCAGTGGTGTTCGGGCAGTGTAGGGGGTCGTGCTGGGGGTGGTGTTTCAGGGTTTAGGGCAGTGCAGTGGTGTTCGGGCAGTGTAGGTGGTCGTGCTGGGGCTGGTGTTTCAGGGTTTTGGGCAGAGCAGTGGTGTTCGGGCAGTGTAGGGGGTCGTGCTGGGTGTGGTGTTTTAGGGTTTAGGGCACTGCAGTGTTGTTCGGGCAGTGTAGGGGGTCTTGCTGGGGGTGGTGTGTCAGGGTTTAGGGCAGTGGGGTTCAGGCAGTGTAGGGGGTCTTGCTGGGGGTGGTGTTTCAGGGTTTAGGGCAGTGGGGTTCAGGCAGTGTAGGGGGTCTTGCTGGGGGTGATGTTTCAGGGTTTAGGGCAGTGCAGTGGTGTTCGGGCAGTGTAGGGGGTCTTGCTGGGGGTAGTGTTTCAGGGTTTAGGGCAGTGCAGGGGTGTTCGGTGCAGTGTAGGGGGTCGTGCTGGGGATGGTGTTTCAGGGTTTAGGCCAGTGCAGTAGTGTTCGGGCAGAGTAGGGGGTCGTGCAGGGGGAATGGTGTTTCAGGGTTTAGGGCAGTGCAGTGGTGTTCGGGCAGTGTAGTGGGTCATGCAGGGGGTGGTGTTTCAGGGTTTAGGGCAGTGCAGTGGTGTTCGGGCAATGTAGGGGGTCGTGCTGGGGCTGGTGTTTCAGGGTTTAGGGCAGTGCAGTGGTGTTCGGGCAGTGTAGGGGGTCTTGCTGGGGGTGGTGTTTCAGGGTTTAGGGCAGTGGTGTTCGGGCAGTGTAGGGGGTCTTGCTGGGGGTGATGTTTCAGGGTTTAGGGCAGTGCAGTGGTGTTCAGGCAGTGTAGGGTGTCGTGCTGGGGGTGGTGTTTCAGGGTTTAGGGCAGTGCAGTGGTGTTCGTGGCAGTGTAGGGGGTCGTGCACGGGGTGGTGTTTCAGGGTTTAGGGCAGTGCAGTGGTGTTCGGGCAGTGTAGGGGGTTGTGCTGGGGCTGGTGTTTCAGGGTTTAGGGCAGTGCAATGGTGTTCTGGCAGTGTAGGGGGTCGTGCTGGGGCTAGTGTTTCACGGTTTAGGGCAGTGCAGTGGTGTTCGGGCAGTGTAGGGGGTCATGCTGGGGCTGGTGTTTCAGGGTTTAGGGCAGTGCAGTGGTGTTCGTGCAGTGTAGGTGGTCATGCTGGGGCTGGTGTTTCAGGGTTTAGGGCAGTGCAGTGGTGTTCGGGCAGTGTAGGGGGTCATGCTGGGGCTGGTGTTTCAGGGTTTAGGGCAGTGCAGTGGTGCTCGGGCAGTGTAGGGGGTCGTGCTGGGGGTGGTGTTTATGGGTTTAGGGTAGTGCAGTGGTGTTCGGGCAGTGTAGGGGGTCGTGCTGGGGCTGGTGTTTCAGGGTTTAGGGCAGTGCAGTGGTGTTCGGGCAGTGTAGGGGGTCGTGCTGGGGCTTGTGTTTCAGGGTTTTGGGCAGAGCAGTGGTGTTCGGGCAGTGTAGGGGCTCGTGCTGGGGGTGGTGTTTCAGGGTTTAGGGCAGTGCAGTGGTATTCGGGCAGTGTAGGGGGTCGTGCTGGGGGTGGTGTTTCAGGGTTTAGGGCAGTGGTGTTCGGGCAGTGTAGGGGGTCTTGCTGGGGGTGATGTTTCAGGGTTTAGGGCAGTGGAGTGGTGTTTGGGCAGTGTAGGGGGTCTTGCTGGGGATAGTGTTTCAGGGTTTAGGGCAGTGCAGTGGTGTTTGGGCAGTGTAGGGGGCCGTGCTGGGGGTGGTGTTTCAGGGTTTAGGGCAGTGCAGTGGTGTTCGGGCAGTGTAGGGGGTCGTGAAGGGGGTGGTGTTTCAGGGTTTAGGGCAGTGCAGTGGTGTTCGGCAGTGTAGGGGGTCGTGCTGGGGGTGGTGTTTCAGGGTTTAGGGCAGTGCAGTGGTGTTCGAACAGTGTAGGGGGTCGTGCAGGGGCTGGTGTTTCAAGGTTTAGGGCAGTGCAGTGGTGTTCGGGCAGTGTAGGGGGTCGTTCTGGGGGTAGTGTTTTAGGGTTTAGGGTAGTGCAGTGGTGCTTGTGTAGTGTAGGGGGTCGTGCTGGGGGTAGTGTTGTAGGGTTTAGGGTAGTGCAGTGGTGTTCGGGCAGTGTAGGGGGTCTTGCTGGGGGTGGTGTTTCAGGGTTTAGGGCAGTGGTGTTCGGGCAGTGTAGGGGGTCTTGCTGGGGGTGATGTTTCAGGGTTTAGGGCAGTGCAGTGGTGTTCGGGCAGTGTAGGGGGTCTTGCTGGGGGTAGTGTTTCAGGGTTTAGGGCAGTGCAGTAGTGTTCGGGCAGTGTAGGGGGTCGTGCAGGGGGAATGGTGTTTCAGGGTTTAGGGCAGTGCAGTGGTGTTTGGGCAGTGTAGGGTGTCGTGCTGGGGGTGGTGTTTCAGGGTTTAGGGCAATGCAGTGGTGTTCGGGCAGTGTAGGGGGTCGTGCACGGGGTGGTGTTTCAGGGTTTAGGGCAGTGCAGTAGTGTTCGGGCAGTGTAGGGGGTTGTGCTGGGGCTGGTGTTTCAGGGTTTAGGGCAGTGCAATGGTGTTCTGGCAGTGTAGGGGGTCGTGCTGGGGCTAGTGTTTCACGGTTTAGGGCAGTGCAGTGGTGTTCGGGCAGTGTAGGGGGTCATGCTGGGGCTGGTGTTTCAGGGTTTAGGGCAGTGCAGTGGTGTTCGTGCAGTGTAGGTGGTCGTGCTGGGGCTGGTGTTTCAGGGTTTAGGGCAGTGCAGTGGTGTTCGGGCAGTGTAGGGGGTCATGCTGGGGCTGGTGTTTCAGGGTTTAGGGCAGTGCAGTGGTGCTCAGGCAGTGTAGGGGGTCGTGCTGGGGATGGTGTTTCTGGGTTTAGGGCAGTGCAGTGGTGTTCGGGCAGTGTAGGGGGTCGTGCTGGGGCTGGTGTTTCAGGGTTTTGGGCAGAGCAGTGGTGTTCGGGCAGTGTAGGGGGTCGTGCTGGGGGTGGTGTTTCTGGGTTTAGGGCAGTGCAGTGGTGTTCGGGCAGTGTAGGGGGTCGTGCTGGGGGTGGTGTTTCAGGGTTTAGGGCATTGGTGTTCGGGCAGTGTAGGGGGTCTTGCTGGGGGTGATGTTTCAGGGTTTAGGGCAATGGAGTGGTGTTTGGGCAGTGTAGGGGGTCTTGCTGGGGATAGTGTTTCAGGGTTTAGGGCAGTGCAGTGGTGTTTGGGCAGTGTAGGGGGCCGTGCTGGGGGTGGTGTTTCAGGGTTTAGGGCAGTGCAGTGGTGTTCGGGCAGTGTAGGAGGTCGTGAAGGGGGTGGTGTTTCAGAGTTTAGGGCAGTGCAGTGGTGTTCGGCAGTGTAGGGGGTCGTGCTGGGGGTGGTGTTTCAGGGTTTAGGGCAGTGCAGTGGTGTTCGAACAGTGTAGGGGGTCGTGCAGGGGCTGGTGTTTCAAGGTTTAGGGCAGTGCAGTGGTGTTCGGGCAGTGTAGGGGGTCGTTCTGGGGGTAGTGTTTTAGGGTTTAGGGTAGTGCAGTGGTGCTTGTGTAGTGTAGGGGGTCGTGCTGGGGGTAGTGTTGTAGGGTTTAGGGTAGTGCAGTGGTGTTCGGGCAGTGTAGGGGGTCTTGCTGGGGGTGGTGTTTCAGGGTTTAGGGCAGTGGTGTTCGGGCAGTGTAGGGGGTCTTGCTGGGGGTGATGTTTCAGGGTTTAGGGCAGAGCAGTGGTGTTCGGGCAGTGTAGGGGGTCTTGCTGGGGGTAGTGTTTCAGGGTTTAGGGCAGTGCAGTAGTGTTCGGGCAGTGTAGGGGGTCGTGCAGGGGGAATGGTGTTTCAGGGTTTAGGGCAGTGCAGTGGTGTTCGGGCAGTGTAGGGTGTCGTGCTGGGGGTGGTGTTTCAGGGTTTAGGGCAGTGCAGTGGTGTTCGGGCAGTGTAGGGGGTCTTGCACGGGGTGGTGTTTCAGGGTTTAGGGCAGTGCAGTAGTGTTCGGGCAGTGTAGGGGGTTGTGCTGGGGCTGGTGTTTCAGGGTTTAGGGCAGTGCAATGGTGTTCTGGCAGTGTAGGGGGTCGTGCTGGGGCTAGTGTTTCACGGTTAAGGCAGTGCAGTGGTGTTCGGGCAGTGTAGGGGGTCATGCTGGGGCTGGTGTTTCAGGGTTTAGGGCAGTGCAGTGGTGTTCGTGCAGTGTAGGTGGTCGTGCTGGGGCTGGTGTTTCAGGGTTTAGGGCAGTGCAGTGGTGTTCGGGCAGTGTAGGGGGTCATGCTGGGGCTGGTGTTTCAGGGTTTAGGGCAGTGCAGTGGTGCTCAGGCAGTGTAGGGGGTCGTGCTGGGGATGGTGTTTCTGGGTTTAGGGCAGTGCAGTGGTGTTCGGGCAGTGTAGGGGGTCGTGCTGGGGCTGGTGTTTCAGGGTTTAGGGCAGTGCAGTGGTGTTCGGGCAGTGTAGGGGGCCGTGCTGGGGGTGGTGTTTCAGGGTTTTGGGCAGAGCAGTGGTGTTCGTGCAGTGTAGGGGGTCGTGCTGGGGGTGGTGTTTCAGGGTTTAGGGCAGTGCAGTGGTGTTCGGGCAGTGTAGGGGGTCGTGCTGGGGGTGGTGTTTCAGGGTTTAGGGCAGTGGTGTTCGGGCAGTGTAGGGGGTCTTGCTGGGGGTGATGTTTCAGGGTTTAGGGCAGTGGAGTGGTGTTTGGGCAGTGTAGGGGGTCTTGCTGGGGATAGTGTTTCAGGGTTTAGGGCAGTGCAGTGGTGTTTGGGCAGTGTAGGGGGCCGTGCTGGGGGTGGTGTTTCAGGGTTTAGGGCAGTGCAGTGGTGTTCGGGCAGTGTAGGGGGTCGTGAAGGGGGTGGTGTTTCAGGGTTTAGGGCAGTGCAGTGGTGTTCGGGCAGTGTAGGGGGTTGTGCTGGGGGTGGTGTTTCAGGGTTTAGGGCAGTGCAGTGGTATTCAGGCAGTGTAGGGGGTCGTGCTGGGGGTGGTGTTTCAGGGTTTAGGGCAGTGCAGTGGTGTTCGGGCAGTGTAGGGGGTCGTGCAGGGGCTGGTGTTTCAGGGTTTAGGGCAGTGCAGTGGTGTTCGGGCAGTGTAGGGTGTCGTGCTGGGGGTGGTGTTTCAGGGTTTTGGGCAGTGCAGTGGTGTTCGGGCAGTGTAGGTGGTCTTGCTGGGGCTGGTGTTTCCGGGTTTAGTGCAGTGGTGTTCGGGCAGTGTAGGGGGTCTTGCTGGGGGTGGTGTTTCAGGGTTTAGGGCAGTGCAATGGTGTTCGCGCAGTGTAGGGGGTCTTGCTGGGGCTGATGTTTCAGCGTTTAGGGCAGCGCAGTGGTGTTCGGGCAGTGTAGCGGGTCTTGCTGGGGGTGGTGTTTCAGGGTTTAGGGCAGTGCAGTGGTGTTCGGGCAGTGTAGGGGGTCTTGCTGGGGCTGGTGTTTCAGGGTTTAGGGCAGTGCAGTGGTGTTCGGGCAGTGTAGGGGGTCTTGCTGGGGCTGGTGTTTCAGGGTTTAGGGTAGTGCAGTGGTGTTCGGGCAGTGTAGGGGGTCGTGCTGGGGCTGGTGTTTGAGGGTTTAGGGCAGTGCAGTGGTGTTCGGGCAGTGTAGGGGGTCGTGCTGGGGCTGGTGTTTCAGGGTTTAGGGCAGTGCAGTGGTTTTCAGGCAGTGTAGGCGGTCGTGCTGGGGGTGGTGTTTCAGGGTTTAGGGCAGTGCAGTGGTGTTCGGGCAGTGTAGGGGGTCGTGCTGGGGGTGGTGTTTCAGGGTTTAGGGCAGTGCAGTGGTGTTCGGGCAGTGTAGGTGGTCGTGCTGGGGCTGGTGTTTCAGGGTTTTGGGCAGAGCAGTGGTGTTCGGGCAGTATAGGGGGTCGTGCTGGGGTGGTGTTTTAGGGTTTAGGGCACTGCAGTGTTGTTCGGGCAGTGTAGGGGGTCTTGCTGGGGGTGGTGTGTCAGGGTTTAGGGCAGTGGTGTTCGGGCAGTGTAGGGGGTCTTGCTGGGGGTGGTGTTTCAGGGTTTAGGGCAGTGGTGTTCGGGCAGTGTAGGGGGTCTTGCTGGGGGTGATGTTTCAGGGTTTAGGGCAGTGCAGTGGTGTTCGGGCAGTGTAGGGGGTCTTGCTGGGGGTAGTGTTTCAGGGTTTAGGGCAGTGCAGGGGTGTTCGTGCAGTGTAGGGGGTCGTGCTGGGGATAGTGTTTCAGGGTTTAGGCCAGTGCAGTAGTGTTCGGGCAGAGTAGGGGGTCGTGCAGGGGGAATGGTGTTTCAGGGTTTAGGGCAGTGCAGTGGTGTTCGGGCAGTGTAGTGGGTCATGCAGGGGGTGGTGTTTCAGGGTTTAGGGCAGTGCAGTGGTGTTCGGGCAATGTAGGGGGTCGTGCTGGGGCTGGTGTTTCAGGGTTTAGGGCAGTGCAGTGGTGTTCGGGCAGTGTAGGGGGTCTTGCTGGGGGTGGTGTTTCAGGGTTTAGGGCAGTGGTGTTCGGGCAGTGTAGGGGGTCTTGCTGGGGGTGATGTTTCAGGGTTTAGGGCAGTGCAGTGGTGTTCAGGCAGTGTAGGGTGTCGTGCTGGGGGTGGTGTTTCATGGTTTAGGGCAGTGCAGTGGTGTTCGTGCAGTGTAGGGGGTCGTGCACGGGGTGGTGTTTCAGGGTTTAGGGCAGTGCAGTGGTGTTCGGGCAGTGTAGGGGGTTGTGCTGGGGCTGGTGTTTCAGGGTTTAGGGCAGTGCAATGGTGTTCTGGCAGTGTAGGGGGTCGTGCTGGGGATAGTGTTTCACGGTTTAGGGCAGTGCAGTGGTGTTCGGGCAGTGTAGGGGGTCATGCTGGGGCTGGTGTTTCAGGGTTTAGGGCAGTGCAGTGGTGTTCGTGCAGTGTAGGTGGTCATGCTGGGGCTGGTGTTTCAGGGTTTAGGGCAGTGCAGTGGTGTTCGGGCAGTGTAGGGGGTCATGCTGGGGCTGGTGTTTCAGGGTTTAGGGCAGTGCAGAGGTGCTCGGGCAGTGTAGGGGGTCGTGCTGGGGGTGGTGTTTATGGGTTTAGGGTAGTGCAGTGGTGTTCGGGCAGTGTAGGGGGTCGTGCTGGGGCTGGTGTTTCAGGGTTTAGGGCAGTGCAGTGGTGTTCGGGCAGTGTAGGGGGTCGTGCTGGGGCTTGTGTTTCAGGGTTTTGGGCAGAGCAGTGGTGTTCGGGCAGTGTAGGGGCTCGTGCTGGGGGTGGTGTTTCAGGGTTTAGGGCAGTGCAGTGGTGTTCGGGCAGTGTAGGGGGTCGTGCTGGGGGTGGTGTTTCAGGGTTTAGGGCAGTGGTGTTCGGGCAGTGTAGGGGGTCTTGCTGGGGGTGATGTTTCAGGGTTTAGGGCAGTGGAGTGGTGTTTGGGCAGTGTAGGGGGTCTTGCTGGGGATAGTGTTTCAGGGTTTAGGGCAGTGCAGTGGTGTTTGGGCAGTGTAGGGGGCCGTGCTGGGGGTGGTGTTTCAGGGTTTAGGGCAGTGCAGTGGTGTTCGGGCAGTGTAGGGGGTCGTGAAGGGGTGGTGTTTCAGGGTTTAGGGCAGTGCAGTGGTGTTCGGCAGTGTAGGGGGTTGTGCTGGGGGTGGTGTTTCAGGGTTTAGGGCAGTGAAGTGGTGTTCGAACAGTGTAGGGGGTCGTGCAGGGGCTGGTGTTTCAAGGTTTAGGGCAGTGCAGTGGTGTTCGGGCAGTGTAGGGGGTCGTTCTGGGGGTAGTGTTTTAGGGTTTAGGGTAGTGCAGTGGTGCTTGTGTAGTGTAGGGGGTCGTGCTGGGGGTAGTGTTGTAGGGTTTAGGGTAGTGCAGTGGTGTTCGGGCAGTGTAGGGGGTCTTGCTGGGGGTGGTGTTTCAGGGTTTAGGGCAGTGGTGTTCGGGCAGTGTAGGGGGTCTTGCTGGGGGTGATGTTTCAGGGTTTAGGGCAGTGCAGTGGTGTTCGGGCAGTGTAGGGGGTCTTGCTGGGGGTAGTGTTTCAGGGTTTAGGGCAGTGCAGTAGTGTTCGGGCAGTGTAGGGGGTCGTGCAGGGGGAATGGTGTTTCAGGGTTTAGGGCAGTGCAGTGGTGTTCGGGCAGTGTAGGGTGTCGTGCTGGGGGTGGTGTTTCAGGGTTTAGGGCAATGCAGTGGTGTTCGGGCAGTGTAGGGGGTCGTGCACGGGGTGGTGTTTCAGGGTTTAGGGCAGTGCAGTTGTGTTCGGGCAGTGTAGGGGGTTGTGCTGGGGCTGGTGTTTCAGGGTTTAGGGCAGTGCAATGGTGTTCTGGCAGTGTAGGGGGTCGTGCTGGGGCTAGTGTTTCACGGTTTAGGGCAGTGGTGTTCGGGCAGTGTAGGGGGTCATGCTGGGGCTGGTGTTTCAGGGTTTAGGGCAGTGCAGTGGTGTTCGTGCAGTGTAGGTGGTCGTGCTGGGGCTGGTGTTTCAGGGTTTAGGGCAGTGCAGTGGTGTTCGGGCAGTGTAGGGGGTCATGCTGGGGCTGGTGTTTCAGGGTTTAGGGCAGTGCAGTGGTGCTCAGGCAGTGTAGGGGGTCGTGCTGGGGATGGTGTTTCTGGGTTTAGGGCAGTGCAGTGGTGTTCGGGCAGTGTAGGGGGTCGTGCTGGGGCTGGTGTTTCAGGGTTTAGGGCAGTGCAGTGGTGTTCGGGCAGTGTAGGGGGTCGTGCTGGGGCTGGTGTTTCAGGGTTTTGGGCAGAGCAGTGGTGTTCGTGCAGTGTAGGGGGTCGTGCTGGGGGTGGTGTTTCAGGGTTTAGGGCAGTGCAGTGGTGTTCGGGCAGTGTAGGGGGTCGTGCTGGGGGTGGTGTTTCAGGGTTTAGGGCAGTGGTGTTCGGGCAGTGTAGGGGGTCTTGCTGGGGGTGATGTTTCAGGGTTTAGGGCAGTGGAGTGGTGTTTGGGCAGTGTAGGGGGTCTTGCTGGGGATAGTGTTTCAGGGTTTAGGGCAGTGCAGTGGTGTTTGGGCAGTGTAGGGGGCCGTGCTGGGGGTGGTGTTTCAGGGTTTAGGGCAGTGCAGTGGTGTTCGGGCAGTGTAGGGGGTCGTGAAGGGGTGGTGTTTCAGGGTTTAGGGCAGTGCAGTGGTGTTCGGGCAGTGTAGGGGGTTGTGCTGGGGGTGGTGTTTCAGGGTTTAGGGCAGTGCAGTGGTGTTCGAACAGTGTAGGGGGTCGTGAAGGGGCTGGTGTTTCAAGGTTTAGGGCAGTGCAGTGGTGTTCGGGCAGTGTAGGGGGTCGTTCTGGGGGTAGTGTTTTAGGGTTTAGGGTAGTGCAGTGGTGCTTGTGTAGTGTAGGGGGTCGTGCTGGGGGTAGTGTTTTAGGGTTTAGGGTAGTGCAGTGGTGTTTGTGTAGTGTAGGGGGTCATGTTTTAGGGTAGTGCAGTGGTGTTTGGGTAGTGTAGGGGATCGTGCTGGGGGTAGTGTTTTAGGGTTTAGGGTAGTGCAGTGGTGTTTGTGTAGTGTAGGGGGTCATGCTGGGGGTAGTGTTTTAGGGTTTAGGATAGTGCAGTGGTGCTTGTGTAGTGTAGGGAGTCGTGCTGGGGTAGTGTTTTAGGGTTTAGAGTAGTGCAGTAGTGTTTTTGTAGTGTAGGGGGTCATGTTTTAAGATGCAACGCTCCAATACCTGACCAGTCTGCATTACATAAAACTGCAAAAAAACTAAAAATAAAAAGTGTTTTGCACACTTTTGTCATTGGGCTATATGTGGGCTACATCTGGGCAATATTTGTGCTACATTTGGGCTCTTTTTTCTCTGGTGGCCATCTTGGAAGACTTCTTTGTTATGAAGTTTCCTAATTTCCTCATTTACTGTAGTCTCCTCAGTAGGAAATGCTTTCAGTTTTTTACTTTTATTCCATCAAGAAGGCATTCAGATGTGTCTCACATTTGCCATAAATTCAGAATGTTATCACTCTAGTTGCTCATTAGATCACTGTACTAAAGCTGCTGCTCACCAGGGAGTTAACTGGAAGTCTGCTGCTGGTATTGAAAGTGATTGTTAGGTTGTATTAAGTCAAAACCCACGTACCACTACTTTCAGCACCTCCCATTCCATACCCCTTGACAAAGCCGAACCCCAATTCACTGCAAAATAGTTAGAGATTTCTTCCTCGAGTTTCCCAGCGAATAGCGGATCAGTGAGTGCCTCCGTTTTGAGCCGCCATGTGGGAATTGCCTCCCTGGGCCGGCCCATATTTAAAGTTAGTAGTAATGGCGAGTGATCCGAGATGTACCTTGGAAGGTACACTATTTCCTCCACCCTGGGCAACAAATTCTCTGACAGGAGGACCTGGTCAGGTCTGCTGTATGTATTAGTAGCGGGAGTGTGACATGAGAAAGTCCTAGTATCCGAGTGTCTAACCCGCCATGCATCTACAAGCCCCATCTCTCTCATTACATCCATTAGTGCTCCAGTCATGCCCGGCTTAGTGTTCGCTCGGGGAGGTTCGCGATCCAACACCCCATCCATTACACAATTAACATCCCCAAAGAGAATAATGTCCCCGCCCAGGTATGCAGTTGCCGCCACCAGCATATCATACAAAAAGGAAGGAGTATCTGCATTAGGTGCATACACATTTATGAAGCATATCTCCTGCCCATCTAGCCTTCCATATAATATCACATAACTTCCCTCAGGATCAAGTAGATGGTGTATGTGCTGAAAAGGAGTCCCCGGGCCACCCAGATCAGAGCCCCCCTAGCAAATCCAGAGACGGAAGTGGCATATAGATGGCCACTCCATCTTCGTCTAATATACGGCAGTGTGTCACCCCATAAATGTGTCTCCTGTAGTCCTGCTATAGCTATTTTATATCTCCGTATATAGGAGTACGCCCTTCTGCGCTTTTCCAGCGATGCCATCCCCCGAATATTCCAGGTGAGGAGTTTCGTCAGAGAGGGAGTCATATGACCATGAACTTGGTGTCTCACCTCTGGTCCCACCCCGGCACTACCCCATTGTACTGAAGGAACTGTTGTATATCACAGACCAGATATGGATTCCCTAAACTACCCCAATAACTGTGTAACAATTTAAACAATTTGAACTCCCAGAGCCCCCCCCCCCATTGGGCAGTGTAATAAAACCATCTCTCCCATCAACATAACGAGTGAGCAGCATTATCCCCCGCCCTATACCACCCCCCTCGGGATTCTTGAGTATTACTTTAAGACTCAGCATTAACATTCCCCAACACAAAATGCAGATTAAATCCCGTTGAGTCATGTATTGACCAAAAACTTTCACATAGGTGCCATGCAGGCGGTCGGATCCCCGGCCGGGGGCGAGGCCAAGGCCTCCAGCTCCCCGAACGGGATCCAGCCACTATTGAGGGGTGTGTCCCTTCCCAACCACGGCACACATGTATGTACGTTCCTCACCCAGAGTCATGAAATTAGGAAATTGACTATGCTGAACAGCCTTTGACATTTGAATTACTAAGAGTCACTTATCTGAGTGTTCATAGCTCACGAACCAGCCTTCCCCTTCAATCCTGTGTTCAGCCCAGGTTAGTGTCTGGTATGATCGCCGACGCTGTCAGGTCCGAGTTCGGTGACCCTGTTACTACCTGTAAAGTCCCATCCTCGCATACCCGGACCCTCTCGGAGTAGCTCGTGTCTCTGAGTCCTGATCCCTCAGACAGTCTTTTTCGCCTTCCAGTCCGGTCCATCGACTCCTCATTTTGTCCCGGATGCATCTCTGGGTGTCGTCGAGGTTCTCGGTCTCCCGTGTTGTGCATCCAGTCTGACGCCTCCCCGGCCGACCCGAAGAACGGGGCCCTGCCCTTATATTCAACTCGGAGCTTGGCTGAGTAAAGGAGGATGTATTTCAACCCAGCTGCCCTCATGCGTTTTTTCACTGCCAGGAAGGTACATCGCTGGTCCTGTACCTTCTGTGTATAATCCGGAAATATTGCTATATGATGTCCTTCATAGTGTAGATTCGAGTTATTACGGGTGGACTGTAGAAGCATATCCCGATCCGATAGTAGAAGAATCGGGCTATAATGGCACGTGGTGGCGCTCCTGGACGCGGGGAAGGAACCAGCGCCCTGTGCGCCCTTTCAATACTGAAAAATTTAGGACCTTCGTTATCCATTCTTCTAAAAACAGTTCCGCGGATGGCCCCTCCTCTCGTTCCGGAAATCCCACCAATCTCAGATTGTTCCTCCACGAGCGTCTCTCCTGGTCTTCAGCCCGCTCATCCAGCTTGATCGCTTGCCTCTGGAGGTCCATCACTGTGTCCCGTAAGGATTTGATCTCTGTTTGTAGGACATCCACGTTTTGTTCTGTCGTGGTGACTCTGTCCGAGACCTTGCGCAGGTCACATCTGAGGAGGTTAACTTCGATCGCCACGGCATCGATTCTGGTCACCATTTCATCTCTTGTCGTCTGTACTGCCGTCAGAATATCACTTAGAGAGAGGTCCCTCAACTCCCCCACCCCCCGGCACCATCTCTGCATCTGCTTCGCTTTGTGCGCCTCTTTGGGTAGGGCCCTGAGGGAGAGGCTGTGCGTAGTTCGATATTTTATTCGATTGTGCTCTAGCGCCTTTGTCCTTCCCCATGATGAGTGCTAGTATTTCACTGTCCCAGGTCTCTTCAACCTGCGTACGACACTGGGCTGTCGCCCACTATTCCTTCACCTCGTATCACTCCAATGCGTCCTCCACACAGGGCCTCACCCGGTTTCCGTCCGGGAGTCTGCTCGTTGCTCAGTCCGAGTGTCAGGAGCCCTCAGTACACTCCCAGGACTGCAATCTGCCACGTGATTCTAGGACCACTCTCTCAGCCCCCGAACAATTCACATTACTCCAGGCCAGGCGAAAGGCAGAAACGGTATCAGCTGTCCTCAAATCCCCAGCTTCTTCCAGTTAGGCCTCATGCATGCTATGGTTTCCCAACCACATCTGCCGGATCCACTAATTATCAAGCTTGGGGCTGCAGATAGGTCTCCTCAATGTTCCTCTCAATGCAGGAGCAGTGTCAACCTCTGTGCATACATCACCATCACCACTTCTGGGCACCCAAGTCTCTCACCACACATTGCTGCGCCTCCCGTGTTACCTGCTGTTGTTCCTGCAGCAGTCCGACTATGGCCACCCTCCAGGATCCAATCCGCTATCAAATGAGGGCGGTCTGGTCAGCTCTTCTCTGGTATAAATTAGTTTCTGCTTCCACAGCCCTGTGCCTTAATGATCGGCCCCCACTCCGGCTAACAGCCCAGCAAGCAGGCCCCACTTCCCATGCAGAGCATCCCCTGGGTGCCCCCGGCTTACTCACTGTCCATTCCTGGTGCTCCCAGCCTCCCCACGGAGGACCCTCGAGTAGCGGGGCCCTCGTATCTCTTGGGCTCCGCTTGTTGCCAAACAGGATCAGGCAATGTGGCCACTTCAAGTGCTCCTATTACACTACCACCCACATCACTTGGCGCCACCGCCCGTCACAGATGGTATGTGGTGATTTTCCCGGGGCCTGTGTTCTCCCGGCCCCCGGGTTATTCCGGTCGTGGCTGAATGTACACTATGCCTTTCTCTTCCAACTGTTGCGGCGCCTGGCCCCAATCTCCAGGTAGCGCCCACGGGCCCTCTTCACCATGCCCCGTTTCTGTGCCCTTCGCCGCCGGCCGCACGCAGTACCATATGGCCGCTAGGGCCCGAAGTTCCAACTACCTCCACCGGTGCCCCCGCAGGTCCCCCCGGCACACCGGCAGTACTTCAGAAGGGGAACCCAGCGTCCCGGGGCTCCGACGTGCTTCTTAGACCCAGCCGCGCCCTGCAGGATGGCGGCCCTCATCCTCGGGTCGCTCCGTTCCGCTCACCGCAGCCGCCCGATATAGTATTCCTCTGGGATATAAGCGGCTCGCGGCCACCCCAGATCAGATGTTTATTGAAGGTGAGGTCGGTGCCTGCCCAGCTCCCCAGGATAATGCCAGATTACGCTGCGGTAGGACGGAGCTCAGCGCCGCACGTCCTACACCACCATCTTGTTGGTCACGCCCCCAAAAAATAAGGTTATTGTTGATCTATTTTTTTGCAATTGAATTTAAACAAGTAACTTATTTTGGGAAATATCTTTCTAAATTGTCTTTCCAGTCATGGGGAATGGAGTTTGTGACAATCAAAGAATTGGTAGTGTTTCTGCATATGCTGTTCCTTAAAAAAGTAAGAAAGATCTGTTCTGGTTGCCTTTTTCTAATTTCTTGAGTAAGGTATCATCCTATACATCTGTGTCTTTATAAGATATCTTTGATCAATGTTATCTGAGACTCTTTATTTCTTTTCTATCTCTTTCCTCCTCTGCTTTTCTTGCTTATCCCACTATTTTTTCCATATTGTGTATAATTTATTTTTTTGTCAATCCTTAGTTAGAGATTATTTATTTATATATATTATATTACTAGTATTGATTGGAAACATTTATATCATACATTTATGTTTGTTTCTCAGAAGTTTTTGTTTGTATTATTCGATCATTTAAAATATATAAAACCTTATTTGAATTTAAAAAAAGTAGAAGGGTGCACCTCAAAGCGGATCTACTTTCCATATTTGTTCGCTTAGGTGGTGCAGCTGTCATTCTGATCCATTCAGAACCCTAGGCGCTCATGATAGTATTCTAAAGATTGTAATAGTAACCTTTCCTGACAGGGTAATCCAGCTACAAATCCAGGTCCATTGTGATCAATGAGGAGCTTAGTGTTGCAGGGAAGCGCTCAGTAACTCCTGGTCTTGCTTACAGTAGTGTAAGCTCTTTGCTGGTCCTGTTTTACATAGATCTCATATGGGATTTCACTAACAGAGATAAACTTCTTGTGCTTAGCCGAACAAGCTTTTTTTTACTAATCAACAGAACTTATGGCCACTAGAAAAAGCACTATATCTGCTTCATTTCATTGCTGGAATAAGTGCAGTGTGGCAAGCTACGTCTGTGTTTCTCCTCCTTATTCCAACTGATTTTGAATTTTGCAGAAATCTCTTCTAAATGCACCAGCTGTTTAGGGCATTTCTAGGAAATAACATAACCAAAATGGTAGTTAGGTGCATATTCCAAATTTAAGACATGCTAGTAATTTGGTCGAAATCACATAATATCGCAAAGTATTGTAAAGTACACTTATTTGCACACACACTGGTAACTAGTTCCTTGCTTCGTTTCTGGTGTTTACACTCTTTGACTTTTGTTGTTTTGAGGTAAACGTATGTTTGGATTACTAGTTGAGGGGGGTGAAACCCTATTCATCCAGCAACCACAATTCTTGTGAGGGTGAAACACAAGCAAACCCCATATTTATCTGTGCTGAACCCTGTGGTGGCTTGCCACAAAAACAGTCAGGCTTAATTTAGGGGCAATGTGTAAAGTATTTATGCAGCACTTCAAACAGTAATAGTAGTAGTAGTAATAAATCTTTATTCGATTATGTATCATAATCATAAAAGATAAAAAACATAAGATCCACATAAATACATTAAAAACATTAAAATATGCATTCCACCATTATACGCTCAGATTGCACAATCTATAAACATTAAGTGCACTATCGGGGAAAGTAAGCCAACCTATATGTCGCATCATTGTAAATTAGGCACACATAATTTTATTCCAATATAGGGCTCCTTTTAGATAGGCCGTAACCGCCAGTATCACCACATGATCAGGTAATAGCTGTAAATATGAAAAGGCGGGTCGAAATTGGACGAAACCCCAGGATTTTTAAAGAAATATTAAATATTTTTTACGTAAAAATTCATAACATTTACAAAATAAAACCAAATGTGTCATGGTTTGGGGGGAGCAGCCGCCACAAGGACAAGTTAAGAGTGCATGGGGATCATACTGACCCGGGGGGAAACAGATAATTGTACGGATGGAGCCCAAACAAAACTTTGTAAGCAATGATCTGTCCCAAGGATGTCTAATAGCTGTGAGGTACAGTTCGGTACCTGTTATGGTTTTCAGGAGCAAAAAGGATCTATTGGTGTGTTTCTCCAATTCCCTGGCTTCGCTCTCACCCTTCAAATGGTTTAATAAATGTTCCTTGAGTAGGCTCCAATCTCCTTTTTTAAGAAACTGTGGCCTATTAAAAAAGTCCATACAATCTAAGGAGTGGGCTACAGTTTTAATATAATTTAACCACGGTATCTTGTGACCATACATACATCCAAGATAATCCTCAATCACACTCTTATTAAAATGCAATCTCTCATCACACCATACTGAGATCCAAAGTAACAATGGGGCCAATTTAACTTGATCCTCCACATACTCCAATCTCAATTGTTCATGAATGAAAAAGGATGCACTATTTATGCCCAGGCCCAATAATTTGGGGCAAAATCGGTCCTCTTCCTGCTGGATCATCTTGCAGTTACGGTACCCCCAAATTGACGCACCGTAAGTCAACACTGGGAAGCATTTCATTTTATAAATTTGCAGTAGGGTCAGAATGGGTTTATTGCCTATCGACGAGGAAAATCTACATAGAGCGCTGCAAGCTTGACTAAATTTAGAGCATCGGTTAGATATGCAGGTAAGCCAATTGTTCTGGTAGTGAAAAGACACTCCCAGATATGGGAAAGAAGGGACCTTAGTTATTGTTTGCCCTTGATATCAATAGGTCTAGTATTTGCAGTCTTCCTCCCACAGACCATAAAGTGAGTCTTGGAGATGTTAGTGTCCAGGTCCAAACCATCCATAAAAGCAACAAAAAGATTAACCAATAGCTTTATCCCATTTGCCGTTCTAGCCATCAATACTGCGTCATCAGCATAGGGCAGGGAGGGCACACTAACTGATTTTATCTTGGGCAAGTCAACCCCTTTGTCTACTAGACAGGTATTCAAACTATTTATATAGAACAAAACTAAAATTGGCACCATCACACAACCCTGCGTTACCCCCGCGGGAGACTAAATGCTTCGGTACACTCCCCCTCCATACCATATCTGACACAGGCATTGATGTCCATATGTAGGCTCTAAGAAAATTTACCAGGTAGTCCTAATACATCCAGGATGTCCCAAAGCTTTGACCTGTTTACCGGGTCAAAGGCGCTACTGAGGTCCATGAATGCAAGAAAATTGGACCCCTGTTTCGCCACTACATATTTACCTATCAAGAGGTTAAGGTTCATACATTGTTCCAGGGTGCCCATCCCTTCCTAAATCCATATTGGATGGGACAAATAATATCATGAGTTTGGGCCCAGGCTTCTACATGCGTTAAAATTGTAAGACCTACCACCTTCACGACTGAGTTTAACAGGGAGATTGGTCTGTAACATTTGGGATCCTGCCTATTCCCCTGTTTGAAGACTGGGACTATGGTAGCAGATTTCCAAGACGGGGGAGGCCTATCTGGGCCACAGCATTAAATACATTAGTCAAAATATAGGCCCAGAGATGAGGTTCTGCCTTATATAGATCCATAAGAAAAAATAATGGGGCGACCTGGTGTCCCTCAGAACCTGGGTATACGTATTAAATAAAACAATTGGTTCTGTCGGGGTGTTCAATTGCTTAGAGTACGTAAGTAGCAACAGCTTACTTGTAACATATACCAATAATAAACCATAACACACACCAATATTAGTATTCAATACTGTATTTGGAAATGAATATCAAATATTCATGGCTGTCACAATTTACAAATTCAATTGTAATAGAGAATAAGTGACTGTTGGTGAAAAAGTGACATGTGGTGATAGGTGACGTTGATAGTGCACTATATACAAGACAATTAAACGTGCATTCAAGAGAGGGGAGAAAAATTTCTATTTTTTCCTTATTATTTTGGCACATATATCGCAGGATTCATTGGCAAGTTAAACTGTGATCCTGAGCATTGTGCGGACATATGTAGTACGTCGACGTTTCGACCCTGTTGGTAGCGCAAAAGTAAAATGCGTCAAGGTGGGTCTTCTTCAGGACAGGAGGGGGGATGGACAGCCAAAGTGCAGATTCTTTAATCTGTCTGCAAATATCAAGTGCCTCTTATTCAACGTGGGGCTAATGATTAGAACCTCTCAGGACTCCACCAGCCGGTTGGAGCCTCAATAGAGTTCTTTTAATCGACTTCCACCCATCGGTTGAAGTCTTTTTTAATAGCCAGTCAGATGAATAGCATGATCTGGCAAAAAGCACGTCCGTCCGGCAGCTGCTTTGTTCAAATATTTGATATTCATTTCCAAATACAGTATTGAATACTAATATTGGTGTGTGTTATGGTTTATTATTGGTATATGTTACAAGTAAGCTGTTGCTACTTACGTACTCTAAGCAATTGAACACCCCAACAGAACCAATTGTTTTATTTAATAAATTATATAGATCCATAGGCATCCCATCTGGGCCGGGGACTTTGTTGGAGGGGCTGCCGATAATAGCTGCATAAACCTCCTCGGGATCAAACCTGATCTCAAGTGGGTACAACCCACCAGATTTAACCATAGCTACGGGCACAACTGTGTCCAAAGCATAGATCCTAAGATAGTGAGCCACCCAGTGAGCTGGGGAGATGGAAGAACCAAACTGCCACATTGGGCTGCCTTCAATTGACCACTGCCCAAAAACCACTAGAGTCCCTAGTGGCACAAGTAGACACCAACCATTCCCAAGAGGCCTCCTTGAGTTCAACTTTCCGTTTACCGATAGCTAATTTGTATGCCTTTCTTGCTTCCTTGATGGTATCCTGGTTGTGAGGTTTGAAATTCAGAGCCTCACACAGGTACTTACTGGCCTGCCTGCATGCTTTATCAAATCAGCCCAATTTTGACCCCCTATGTTTGCTCGACATATCCCTCATAATGGCATTAGTAGAGTTATTTAACTTGTCGAAAGCTTCCGAAATTGCAGCAGGTGATGTTTTAAGAGCTAGTAGGGGCTCCATGATAATACCTAATTTTAAACAAATTACAGATTTACACAGGTTTGGGAATGGGAGGTTGTGCCACTTCACCCTGAGACCCCTATATTTCACAATTAAACCGGTCAGACCTGGATCGGGGTTTACACCTAAAGTGGCATTTACTCCTAGCCTAATTTTTATTGGATTGTGGTCACTGAAACAGGTTTCATGTACCATCCCTGGGCTGACATAGTCGTCAAGCCCACTTGATGTGAAAACATAGTCAATAAAAGTCCCTTTATCCCGTCCTATAAAAGTGGGCAATTCCCTGGACGGGCCAGGCCCCCTAGACATAACATTTCTTAAACCAGCCTGACCAAGTGTATTCAGTAGCTTACATCCCTTCTGATCAGAGCCTAAATCGCTGATAAGAGAATCTTCAGCTACAAAAGGGATTCACTCATTTGGATTAACTCCCAACTTAGCATTAAAATCCCCACCTAATATGATGTTGAAATATTTGAGATAGGCATATGTTCTAGCCTATAGAATGGTTACTACTTCAAAAGAGCTTCAATCTGACACCCAGCATCACTAATAGAATTATAAAAATTCACAAGGAAAAAATGGAAATCTTTACAGACAATCACCCATAAGATCTGTATCCCATTGTGACTCAGGGAAACTGGAAGGACCCTTAATTGCTTTGAAAGACAAACCAGGGTGGTTAGCCCACCTCAAGATCTATGCCCAGGGGAGGGGGTCGCTGCCACATTAAACTTTCATAGCCATCCCATCTAACTGACTCTTGGGCCCAGGTTTCCTGGAGCATAATAATGTCAAATTGAGTGACAAAATTAAGCCATTCTGGGTCTACCATCTTATCCCTTATGCCAGCAATATTCCAGCTAATGACTCTAACGAAGTCCCAACCCACTTACGGGTGTAGCCTCAATGGGCAATTTACTACTACTATGCTCAGCCGAGCTAAGAGGCCTATAGTTGGGACTGCAGGGGGGGGAATGCCCTGGAGTCAGTCTTTTTGGTCAAAGTCAGTCAAGGGGAGAAATCTATTAGCCTTAGAGATATGGTGTTGTTTAGGAGGATAATGTTTTATGCTGCCCCTTATTGAAAGATTAGGCTGTAGGCATCAATAAAAAAAAAACAAGTGGGAGAATATTAATACCTGTATCCATATTAGGCAATGAATCGGAATGTTGGATTAATCGCTTAGCCAAAACAGGAGACCTACAGTTGATTACAGCACAATCCCCCTCTAGGGTTTTGGGCATGGGTCCGATCCACCCAACCCTCCTAACAAATGGAAAATCATCATAGTACTTGCACGTACAATGTGAATTTTTAGCTAACCAATGGCAAACTATGTTTTTTAGTTGAACAGTAGATTCTATAGTATGAACACTAATACACGGTACCCCTGTCAAAATTGCTACATAAGTTCAGCATTCAGGAGGTAAATTTAGACAGGGAGACCCTGCTTCTCGTTGCACCCTCACCCCACTGCCCCTATCTCCATTCGATGTAAACCTCCACTAGAATTCATTATACCTCCTGTTATATTCCTTGGCGGTGGCAATACGGGAGGTACTAGCGGTTGGGAGAGCAGCTGGGGTGGCTTAGTAACACAAATACCCGAAACTTCGAGAACTGGGCGTTGAGACAGTCTCTCTACCAGTTGAAGCGTTCACACCTGAAAACTTAGGTCCCATAGGATGAATAGAATAATAGAATCCTTAAATAGCTCTATAACAGCTGACTCCAGTGCAGAAAGTCTTTCAATCAGGGGGGCAATACTTTGCAAAATGGTGTCTTTAATTTTGCCAAGCACCATGGTCCAGTCCACATTTACATTGCTCGTTAGCTCTGGATTAGCAGTGCTATCCTGATTCATTGGTGAATAAGAGGGACCTTTAGGGCCCTTGGCTGTTCCAATGCATTTTGCTTATCGCTTCCTTTTAGCTAAGGGTGAGCAAATTATATTGTTAGGAATTTTCAATGCAACTCTGTCCTGAGGGCATTCCACTAGAGAAGCTTTGATTTGTCTCCTCACCTGGCTGGGCTTGTGGGGCAGTCTGTAGATCATGCGTTGACGCTGCCCCCAGCATAATACCAGACCCCCCCTACATTCAATGATAACCTGCGTTCAGCCAAGTCAAACTCAGTGGTGATGACTCCTACTGCTTGGGCCAAAAAAGAGTCCAAAGTAGTGATATTTGTGAATTTGATGGTAGTATCTTTGGATCCTGGAACCTTACGCTTCCCCATTTTGGTACTTTCACGAGTTCAAGCCCAATAATCAGAGATCAAACTCAGTAAAACAGATAAAATATCCAGCAATCTTGGAGGCAAGGTACGAAATGATAAACTGTTATATGGGGACTTACCCACAGTGCGGGCCTGCTGGTTCCTCAATGAATGGGGGGGCCCAGCCCAGCATCCTCCAGGTGATGACGGGTGAAGACAAGCCTGCTCTTGGCTGTGTCTTCCCCAGGCCATGCCCGGGCACGCCCCGTGCTCGTCCCACGCTGTGGGACACCTCTCAACTAGTTGTGGTGCTCTGGCACTCGTGGGTGATGTTGGCAGCCTCCGGGAGGCCTCCGGGCCAAGCACAGGGTGCTGGGAGGTGTGGTCTCTCTCCCTCCCAGCACGGCAGCAAAAAGTCAGTGAAACGAGGGTCCCCTCAAACAGTAATAAAAATAGAATAAAATGTAATGAATTATTTGAGACCAAAACAACAAAAATCCAATCAGTAGACTGGAGATATTCCATTTAAAGATTTAAGTGAAAATAGTGCCTAAAACACAAATTGCCAATTGTGGTTAACTGGTCATGCACAAAGTCATGAGTTCAGGCTTACTGCGATTGAGCTTGGGTCTCATACAGGGACAAGGTTAGGCCTGCAGAACAATACCTTAAATCCTGGTTTTGGAGCGTTTTGAGATCCTGCGACAAGGATGCGTCACACAGTGGTGATTAAGGGCTTTGATACAAGGTCCTACATCAAGGATGCATCACGCAGCAGTGGTTCCAAGGAACAGCAAGGTCCTGCATCAGGGATGCATTGCACAGTGGCAGTTCTGATGCAAGGCTGCGAGGAGCTGTGCTGCTCTGCGTCGGTTCTACTTGGGCCCCAGCTGGCCTCGCAGAGCCCTTTTTGACCCACTTCTGAGGGTCTAGTAGTGGGGAGGCATGACTTAGGGGGCAAGACTCACAGAATACAGAGTACAGGTGTTGGGTTCAATATGGTTGGAGCCTTCTCTGTCCCTGAAGCTCTGATCAGGAGGCAGCCAAATAGCCTTTGGAGTCACACAGGGGGTCTTGGGATCAAGATGCAGGTGCAGTCCTTTTCAATCAGGCAGCTGGGCAGCAAAGCAGCAGAGCAGCAGAGTAGAAGCTCTTCTTGCAGCAGAGCAGCAGAGCAGTCCTTCTGAGTCTTCTACTGGTCCAGAGGTGTACTGAAGAGTTTGGTCTGAGGGTCCACTCTTTGTACTTGGCACCAGCTTTGAAGTAGGAGAAGGTTCTGGAGGTTTTCACCCCATAGGTGTCTGGAATTTCCTTCCTCCCTGCCTGGGCCGGCATCTTTGGGGGCACAAAAGACTAGTATGAAACCCTTTGTGAGTGTGCTGAGACAAAGCATCTGTGATGTGCAAGTATGGTAGGTGACAACTTCGCCCACATCACATCAGAGAGGGCACATTCTGCCAGCACCTATTCCCCCCTTTGTCTCACTGTCTGGGAGTAATAAACAAAGACCAACTGCCAGCTATACCTAGTCATGTGACCCAGGATACAGGCACCACATGGTTGGGACAAGAAAATGCCAACTTTCTAGAAGTGCCATTTTCAGAATTATGATTTAAAATCCGACATTACCATTAAAGAGGAGTTTAAATTATACTTCTTTAGACACCAAACTCAACATTCCCACCTGCTCCTAATTAAAAGTTATCCCTTATTAAATGTAATTAGGTAATCTAATGTTGTCCTGTGGGAGAAGTAGACTTTATAGTAGTGAAAGAGAGATTTGAGAGTTTTTCATTACCAGGACATGTAAAAGTACATGTCCAACTTTTTAACTTCACTGCACCCTGCTCTGCGGGCTGCTTAGGGCCTACTATAGGGGTGATGTATATTTATTAAAAAAAGAATGTTTAGGCCTCGCAAAAGGTTTATCTTGCTTAGTCGAAATAGAAGTTTAAAACTGCAAATACAGGCTGCAATGGCAGGCCTGAGACGTGTTTAAAGAGCTACTTAAGTGGGTGGCACAATCAGACCCACTAGTAGCATTTAATTTATAGTCCCTGGGTACATGGAGTACTATTCTACTAGGCACTTACAAGTAAATTAAATGTGCCAATTGGGTGTAAGTCAATGTTACCATGTTTTAGGGAGAGAGCACAAGCACTTTAGTACTGATTAGCAGTGGTAAAGTGTGCAGAGTCTTAATGCCAGCAAAAACAATGTCAGCAAAAATAGGAGGATCGAAGACAAAAAGCTGAGGGAAAAACACAGCAAGAATGTCAGGTCCAACAGTATGCTTATACTTACTGTACAGATATAATTCTTCTTATGTAGTATGTGTAACCCTTCATCCAGAATGTTCTCTGAGGAGGAGGTTTTCCAAGTGTTGAGTGGTTGTGTAAAAATTACAATGAAGCCAGAAGCAAAAAAAGTGTATTTTGGGGCTACGAGCTTAACTTCACGACTGGATAAGTATGTCCAGTATTTTATTGCTGCATCCTAAGCAGTAGCTAGATCACTGATATTGCAATTTTGGTGAACAACCACAGTTCCAACACTAAATATGTGGCTGGAAAAACTACAAAGGACAGGTATGTTTGAAGAAGCGTATGCCAGGAGGATTGGTAATATAAAAAAGTGCATTGCCGTATGGGCACCACTTGATGCCCAGCATGCAGTAGCACGTTAGTACTCTGGAATGGTGATAATACCTGCATTTATTTGGATATTGAAGTACTTTCATGTATCGTATAAAATTTTGTCGTTCTTGCAATATATTGGGACATATTAGAATGAGAGGATCATTTAGCACTTTAAAATGTATTCTGTATAACATATTCAGATGATCTAGCCCAGGGCAAATCAGCTCTTATGTACTCTAGCCCTTTAAATTGTGATGCTATTCTGGCAGGTTTCTTTTTGGTCCTCTATTAGGTATCTTGCTAGGTTTGCACAGATATTTGAGAAAAAGGTTATTAGTTATCGCTATTGTTTGCACATTTTCAACACTATGTATTCGAAATATGCAGTAGCACTTTAGTATTCTTGAATGGCGACAATGCCTATGTTGATTTAGTTTGCATAGATATTTGAAAAAAGAGAGAGACCATATTTATCAAATATTCATGCAACTTAATGCAGCAAGCCACCTTGCTGTGCTGCATTGCATGAAAAGGAAAGGGCAGGAATGCACGGTATCTACAATTATACAATGCATTCTTGTCCTTTACTAGCGCTGGCGCACTTTTGGCTGCCTAGCACCCACCAAGGCACCCTTGCTGTAAGGGTGGCTGCATTGCAGACAGGATTGTTTTTGAGGATGGAACACACTCAGTAAGAGGAAACAATGAGAAGAAATAAAGCTATTTCTCCTTGTTGCACCTCTGGTAGGGAGACATACAATTCTGACATATTCCCAGGTCTACCAATGTTGGTAAATATGGAAATGTGTCAGAATCCATGGATAGATGCCTGGGAACACCCACGCTCCACCCATGACGCACCTTACATTATTCTAGGGACCATATTTATCAAAGATTCAAACAACACAGAAAGCCACCTTGCTGCGCAGTGCTGCATGAAAGCAAAAGGACCGAAATGTGCTGCATCTACCATTATACGAGGTATTCCTGTCTTTTCCTAGCTCTGATACAATTTTGGCTGCCTAGACACCCTTGCATCATGTTGAAAGGGTGCTTACATTGCCCGGGGTACTGTTTTTGAGCAGGAAGGGACACCTTCCTCAACAAAATCAATCCTCAGAGGCATTTTCCTCTTTCTAAGTGTGCCTAAAAAGAGGAAACAACGAGGAGAAATAATGGTATTTCTCCTCATTGTGCCTCTCATGGGGAGGTGTACAATTCTGATTCATTTCCAGGTCTACCAATGTTGGTAAATCTGGGAATGTGTCAGAATCAATGGGTGAATGAGTGGGAAAACCCATGCTCCACCCATGACATGCCTCCCTGCCACAGAGTAACACAAGGCAGCGATCTGCACTGCCTTTCATTACTCTAGATTCATCAAGTCACTCAGGGCCATGTAAGATGGACTTGTATGGCTTGATAAATCTCTTTTAGGGCCATATTTATCAGATGAATTACAAAACGCAACGAAGCAAGCCACCTTGCTGTGCTACGAGAAAGGTAAAGAACAGGAATGTGCCATATTTACCATTATAGTGTGAATTCCTCTCCTTTCCTAGTGGTGCCGCACTCTTGGCTGCCTAGTGCCACCGCAGGCAGCCTTGTGTCATGTTGCAAGGGTGCCTCCATTACAAGCAGTATTGTTTTTGTGCAGAAAGGGACAACTCCCTGCACAAGAACAGTTCTCAGAGGCATTTTCCTCCTTCTAAGTGTGCTACAGAATGCGGCACACTTATAAACAGGAAACAACAAGGAGAAATGAAGACATTTCTCCTCAATGCGTCTCTGGTGGGGAGGCGTACAATTCTGATGCATTCCCAGGTTTTCCAATGTTGCATTCCCAGGTTTTCCAATGTTGCATTTCCAGGTTTTCCAATGTTGGTAAATTTGGTAATGTGTTAGAATCTGATAAGGTGTTTTAGCAAAATGCTAAATTATTTAGCTAAAATATACGTGTGATATTAATGTGCGGATTAAAAATGAAATTAACAAAACACATATTTTATTAGTGCAAATGTAGTAACTAGCCATATTTACACATATTAGGCCTCAAAACTGTTTAAAGTAGCATTGCTTAGAAAGTGGTTTGACTAAAATGTGCTGACGCATGCTTTTGATTGTTAAGTTCTTGACCTTTTCATGATCAATAATACACATACCTTTGCAAAATGTTTCTGTCTAGAATTTATTATTTAGTAGAATTATGATGAACTGACCACATGGAAGTAGCACAAAAAATGAAATTATTTTTCTTTTAACATACTTGTTTATTCCCAAGGATAAGATCTTGAAGAAAACGTTCCTTCATTAATACAGATGTTTCAATTGCTATATAGCCCATTGTTAGCTTCACATGCAATGTGCATTATTTGAAGGATAAAAATGTAGTTCCATTCATGGGAAAGGATGTTTAAAGTAAAGAAACCTCATGTGTATTTGGATTTCAAAACAACAAATTTGCATACTCAAAGGTTACTGTATGAACTCTATGGTATCTTGTGTGAGAATCCAAAGAGTGAACCTGTTCCCAGATCCAACCCTGAAAGATGATTGGACAAGAGGAGGAGAAGATGCAACACTAACTGCAACATAATTTTCGATTGTTTATAATAGTACTTGTTCCTAGAGTAGGATAGCGCTATTTTCCACTCTCTCCGCTATGCCATTTCATGCCATTTACCATTTGCCATTGACTACGGTTGCTACTGCTTCTGCAAGCCTTTCCCCCTGACTATTCCTTATTGCTTTAAGAATCTAGTGAGTTTCGTGAACCTCTCTTTTGGGATGTTCTTCTTTGATTGATTATTGATTTTAAATATATTTGAGCTTTATGCTTGATCTCACTCTTTTTTTAACTTGAACCCTTTATGGGTTCTGATAGACATCTTTCCATCCCATTCTTAGAAAAGGGAATTTCCTCCTTTATGGAACACGCTTAATACAATATAGTTTGATTAAATCAATTATTTTCTCTATCAATTCTGTAAAAGATTGATTATTTGAAACTAATATGAATGAAATGTATGATTCTGAATACATACAATTTACTAAACTTTACATTAATAAATCCCTTAAAATCTTCAATAATTCTCATTGTTGTCTGAACTTAGTTAGGCTGTGAATAATATTTATGTGATGATTTGCTCATGATTCTCAGATGCAAAATCCAAGGTCCACTGGCCGATTGGATAAAATAACAGAGGGGATCAGCTCTGTGTGTGATGGTAAACTGTGTTTTATTTAAACTGATTCCCGCTGCAGCAAATCCATCGGTGAATGCTTGGGAATACCCACACTCCACCCATGACTCACTTCCGTGCTGCAGAATAATTCAAGGCAACGGTTTGCGCTGCCTTGCGTTACTGTAGATTTATCAAGCCACTCAAGCCCACACAAGGTGCCTTGCATGGCTTAATAATATCATTTAGGTTTTGTGTCACCCTTGTGTATCCTTCCGAGGTACAAGGGTGATGCAAAACCTTGAGAAATATGCCCCAACATTCTGACCGAAAGGATAGCATTACAGATAAGGGAAATTGGCTTTTGAGTAAGCACAAATTACCCTAGTAAATGATCAAGACTTTGTTTTTAGAAAATTACACTCCAAAATCCATTTGACTGGTTTAAAAAAATGATTAAGTTAAATTGCTTTCTTTTTTTCTTTGCATATTTTCACGATTCTGACTGAAACCAATTACTTCGATTTACAACAGTTCATATGCAGCATTTACGTACTGTTTCACTGATATGTGTCCCCATATGTAGTGGGCTAGTTTTGTTGAAATAATCACAAATCCAAGAATTTCTGTTTAAAGAAATGTATTATTAATTGCCTGCTATATTAAACATAATTTCTCTCATTGTTGAACTAAATGTTTATACATACTAAATTGATACTAAGAATACATTAACAGCAGATACAGTGCAACAAGTGGACTTGTTATCAATCCAGAAATGCCCTGATTATGTCGCAGCGAAAGCGAGCATATTGCACATTAATAATTAAATATGCCTAGGTGTCTGTACATCTTCTAAGCACTGTCTAGTGAGGCACATCCACCCCTAGTCAGCATGCACTTGGGAAATTGCATTGACACATGCCCTTCCTCCTTTTTATTACTCCTAATAAGAGCATAATTTACCCATGTAATTTCATGTATTGAAGCAAAAAGAAGACGCTAAGTAAATAAATGGACAATAAAAGAAAACACATTGAAAAAGCCAATAGGCTTTGCCTTTCTAATGCAAATGGCAAGCTAATGACTTTGCAAATGCTTATTTATGAAGCATTGCTTAAAAAGTCAAAGAAAAAAATCAAAATACTAACGGAAAATTAAACACGTATCCTAAGATATTTCATTAAATTCAACATTTTCAATCTTTAAAAATGGCCTGCTTTTTTTTGCAAATGCTTGTCACTCGGGAAACACTGAACATAATTTAAAAAAAAAAAAGCCAGAATTTGAAAGTAAAAGTCTTGCCAAGGCCTAATTTACTTTGCAGAGGAGTCAGACCTGTAACTTGTTCCAGACATTTGGTTCTCTTCAGTAACAAAAAGGAGCAGATTTATGGGCCCCAACGAGAATTCTAAATATTTTTGTTTCTGATATCCTGTCAGTGATCCCTTGAGAAGGTGTAAGGTTTTGTTACAAATCACTGTGTAAAAGTGTTAGTAGATTGGGATTTTCATGGAAACCCATGGGTGGCTGCATGTGAATGCCTATGTACCACCCAAGGTACATCGCATTGACACAAAGGGACATATGTACAAGCCCCTATCGCCACCACAACGTCACTTTTACCGACGTTGTGGTGGCTGCCTTGCACATAAGGCCCCCTTTCACGCTATGGTTAGCGTGAAAGGGGTGAGCAGTGGGTGTTGCGGTTGGCGTTCCACCACAACACCCATTCATTTTGACGCTGCCCCCTATGTACAAGGGTGGCGTACATAGGAGGTAGCGCCTAAATTTAGACCAGGTAAATCCAGGTCTTAAGTTGGCGAAACGAGGGGAAATGTATTATTTCTCCTCGTTTTTGCTTTTTCCATGTGTGCTGCCTTGTGCAGCACACATGGAAAAAGCAAAATGCCATGGTTCGTTTATGTACAGGAAGGTGTCCCTTCCTGTACATAAACAAATCATTAGAAAAATGCAATTTTGTCACTTTCATGTGTGCTGCATGAAGCAGCACGCATGAAAGTGTCAGAATGGCATTTTAGGATTGTTTATGTGCAGGAAGGGACACCTTCCTACACATAAACAATCCTCCCCTGCACGCAGACACCCTTGCACTAGGGTGCAAGGGTGCCTGCATTGGCGCTAAGTTGCTAAACTTAGCGCCATCGCAGGGAGAAACGCAAGGCTACACCACATTCTTGTAAATATGGTGCAGCCTTGCGTTTCAGAAGTTGCGCTGGGTTTGCATTACAAAAGTAAAGCAAACCCAGGGCACAGTGTTAGTGAGTCTGGGCCCTAATTTTCAGAATACAGGTACCGGCATGGAAAACAATAGCTATTGAGTTTTCAATATTGTGGAACAACTGCAGCTTAGTAGTGCCATTAGAAATAGTCTCATTGGTCCCCTTCCATTATTCCTGAATGAAACATAGTTTAGCTCTAAATAAAGCTTACTATGGATAATACATGCGGCTAAAACATTTTTCTGCAAAGTATCTGTAATGAACTCCCACATCACACAGTGTTCCCTTGCTAAAAGCATAAATTAAAAGAAATGGTCATTTATGCTTAAGTCGCAATCCAGGTTCTCAGGGCAAAGCTGTCAGAATAAGACAGATAGCTCAGGCAAAGAGCCGAGAAGCCCTCAGACAGAGCTCACTTTGCCCATGCCTTAAAATGCCTCTGCACCAGAAGAAGAGACAGCTCCTTTTCAGTCATACTAAGTACACCTTCTACCTCAAATGTCAGCTAAGTGGGTGCCCTGCCCAAAGCCATAGAAGCATGTTGTGCTAAGGCCTCTACTCAAGCAATATGTGGAATGCAATAGATTAAGCAAAAAAAACAAAACTTAAAGTCTGCTCCTTAGTCATTCCCTGGCAAGAATATACCTGTTGCTGTGCTTTTACAGACAAGCTGGGATGGGTAGGGAGCAAAACCAAGAGTGCAGGGGGGCAGGTATTTATGAGGCACATGAGGGAAAGAGGCAGAAATCACATGCACTTTCATGGAGTGTAGATTCAAAAAGATAAAATGGAGTCACCTGAATGTGAACAGTGGACAGACAGAAGTCATCCAGTCATAAGAATGGTAAAGAGGTTATGCTCCACAGGAGTGGCATAGACAAAAGAGGAAGGAAAGTCATTGATTAAGAACTAAGTAAATGAGAATTGCGACAAAGTCAACTAATGGTAGAAAATGGGTGTGCGCTAAGCTCACTCTAAGTATTTGGTATGGTCCACAAGAGGCTTTCACCAACTGTCTGGTAGGTAAGATCATAAAGGGCCATATGTAGGTAAAACCCAAATTGCGAGTTCTTAATAGCGATTTTTACCGAATCGCTATTAAGTACTCGCAATTCCCGATGTAGCTCAAAAATCGCTAAAAGTTAGCGATTTGGTAATATCCGCAAAAACAAATACTGAATCCTCATTACCGATTCGGCATTACCGAATCCTTATTACCGAATCAGTAATTAGCGAATCCGGTATTTCAAAAAATCGCAAATCTGTGAATCAGCCAATCCTGTGCTTCCTGATGACCTCACAACCAGGAAGTGGCCACACCCATGCAGGTACACTGATCCTGAGGCTGTGGGAGAGGCAGGGAGCAGAAGCAAAAGCACAGGAGCTGCACAGCTACCACCTTCCTGACACAACAAAAAGTACCATGGACTCACAGGAGAAGGGGAAGGATGCCGGAGAGAGGAAGAGAAAACACAAGTTCAGTGAGAGGGAGTTAGAGGTACTAATTGAGGAGGTGGTGAAGGATCACGACCAGCTGTTCGGGAAAAAATCACTGCACGTACCCGAGTCACAAAAAAGGAAGATATGGCTTGTAATCCAGCAGAAAATAAATGCCATCGGCGTCATCCAGCGCTTGACAGATGAGCTTAAGAAGCGCTGGCACGATCTCCGCAAACGTGCCAAGGAGAGGGTGGCTGACAGGCTCAAACAAGCCACCAAGACAGGTGGGGGGAGATCAACAGCGCCTGCACAGACTGCCTTGGAACAAATGGTGGAGTCCACCCTCCAGCCGGAGAGTGTCAGTGGCATTTGAGACGTGGACAGTTCAGCCACAGGGGCCAACAGACAAGGTAAGATGCATGCACAGCATGCTGTGCCCCCCTCCCTAACCCCAATCCCCAATTACCCTGCAAGAATCCCACTCCAGTTCTTGCTTTGCCAATAATCAGCAATGCATCATGGGAGATGTTGTCCCAATCAACTACTAGCATAGCAGTCAGTCCACTGAACCCAAATGCATGTCACACACATCAGTAGATAAGCAAGCGGGGGACAGACAGTTAGATTGGCAGTCATTACATTTATTGTAAGGCAAATGCTGCTAGACAAGTGAGTAAATGGACATTCTGTATCCACAGGCGAGCCAGTGCGCCAGGTTGCAGAAGGGGAGACAGAAGAGGCACCCAGGGAGCCCAACACACTGGAGGAGGATGTCCTGTCACCTGCTGAGGTCACACCACCATCACCACCACCACCGAGAGCCAGGAGGCATACAGTGGGTAGCCTCCAGGAGATGGAGGGCTCAGAGGAGGAGAGCATGGGAGCCCAAAATAGCCCCCGTAGGATGAGGATGGACACACAGCAGGAACACAGTCCCCCATGGAGGTTGGCAACACAGGTGCCCGAAGATGCCGACCAAGGGCACACAGTCCTGAGGTAGAGGAGTCCAGTGTCTTTGCAGGTCTGGAGGGGAAGATGCTAAAAGTGCAGCGCCTGCAAGGCAAAACAACGAGAGCAATGCAACGCCAGATGGTGGCCAACAACAAACACATTTGCGACATGAAGGAGGCCATATACTGCCTCAGCAACACCGTGGCTGAGGGCATGTGGGACATGTCAGAGGCTGTTATACAGCAAGATGGAAAGCGACCGTGGGGCAAGGCGCAGGGACAGACAGCGATTGGATGGGTATACGAAGGCAGTGAACCGGCTATGCAATGCCACCCAATCAATCAATCAATCAATCACAGAATTTGTAGAGTGCACTACCTACCCGCGAGGGTCTCAAGGCGCTGGGGAGAGAAAAGGGGGGGTGCTGCTACTGGTCGAACAGCCAGGTCTTGAGTAGCCTCCTGAAGGTCAGCAGGTCTTGGGTCTGTCGTAGGCTTAGTGGAAGGGTGTTCCAGGTTTTGGCGGCGAGGTGTGAGAAGGATCTGCCGCCGGTGGTTGTTCTTCGAATGCGAGGGACGGTGGCGAGGGAGAGGTCGGCGGGGCGGAGCTGGCGGTTGGGGACGTAGAAGAAGAGTCGTCTGTTGAGGTAGGCTGGGCCAGTCTTGTGGAGTGCCTTGTGTGCGTGGATGAGGAGTTTGAAGGAGATCCTCCTGTCGACGGGGAGCCAGTGCAGGTTCCTCAGGTGGGAGGTGATGTGGCTGTGGCGTGGTATGTCGAGGATCAGGCGTGCGGAGGCGTTTTGTATGCGTTGCTTGATGAGCTTGGCCGGGGCTCCCGCATAGAGGGCGTTCCCATAGTCAAGTCTGCTACTGACGAGGGCCTGGGTGACTGTCCTTCTTGTGTCTGTCGGGATCCACCTGTAGATCTTGCGAAGCATGCGGAGGGTGTTGAAGCAGGAGGAGGAGACTGCGTTGACTTGCTTGGCCATGGAGAGCGTTGAGTCGAGGATGACTCCCAGGTTGCGTGCGTGGTCGGTGGGCGTCGGGGCTGCTCCCAGCGTCGTTGGCCACCAGGAGTCGTCCCATGCTGAGGGGTTGGAGCCCAGGATGAGGACCTCTGTCTTGTCCGTGTTCAGCTTTAGTCGGCTGATCTTCATCCAATCGGCGACCGCCTTCATTCCTTCATGGAGATTGGATTTGGCGGCGAGGGGGTCCTTGGTGAGGGAGAGGATCAGTTGAGTGTCGTCGGCGTAGGAGATAATGTTGAGGTCGTGCTGTCTGGCGATGCGTGTGAGCAGGGCCATGTAGATGTTGAACAGTGTTGGGCTGAGGGAAGATCCCTGGGGTACACCGCAGATGATCTCGGAGGCTTCGGATCGGAAAGGTGGGAGGCGGACTCTCTGGGTTCTGCCGTCGAGGAAGGAGGTGGTCCATTCCAGGGCCTTGTCTCGGATCCCTGCGTCGTGGAGGCGTGTGCGTAGAGTGCGGTGGCAGACAGTGTTGAAGGCGGCGGAGAGGTCCAGCAGGATGAGGGCTGCGGTCTCAACGTTGTCCAGCAGGGTCCTGATGTCGTCGGTGGCGGCGATGAGGGCAGTCTCAGTGCTGTGGTTGCTGTGGAACCCCGATTGGGATGGGTCCAGGATGCTGTTTTCTTCGAGGTATCGGGTTAGCTGTTTGTTGACGATCTTCTCGATGATCTTGGCTGGGAACGGAAGCAGGGAGATGGGCCGGAAGTTCTTGAGGTCTCTTGGGTCCGCCTTGGGTTTTTTGAGTAGGGCGTTGATCTCTGCGTGTTTCCAGCTCTCTGGGAAGGTCGTGGTCTCGAAGGAGAGATTGATAACGTTGCACAGGTGGGGTGCGATGGAGCTGCGGGCTTTGTTGAAGATGTGGTGCGGGAAAGGGTCTGACGGGGAGCCGGAGTGTATTGTGCCCATGGTCTTGATGGTGTCATCGATGTTCACGCTGGCCCAGGCTGGCAAGGGGTCATGGTCGATGGTGTGCGGCGGGTCTGGTGTATCTATCTTAGTGGGGGCTGTCTGGGTGTTGAAGCTGTCGTGGATGTCGGCGATCTTGCGGTGGAAGAAGGTGGCGAGGGAATCGCACAGGGCTTGCGACGGCGGGATGTCGTTGGTGTTGGAGCTGGGGTTGGAGAGTTCCTTCACGATGTTGAAGAGCTCCTTGCTGTTGTGTGCGTTGTTGTCGAGGCGGTGTTTGAAGGAAATTCTCTTGGCGGACCTGATGAGGTGGTGGTGGTTACGGATGGCGTCTTTATGGGCTGCGTGGCTGTCCGGTGTCTTATCACTGTGCCATTTCTTCTCAAGTTTCCGGCAGGTACGCTTGGAAGCTAGGAGTTCCGGGGTGAACCAGCTGGCTCTTTTGGTGGTGTTGCTGTAGGTGAGTTTTTTCAGCGGGCGAGGGTGTTGGCACAGTCGTCTATCCATCGTCTGAGGTTGCAGGCAGCGTCGTCGGTGTTGGATGGGTCGGAGGGAGGGCTGAGAGCGAGGTTTGCCCGTAGTTGGTCTTCGGTGACTTTGCTCCAGCAGCGGCGTGGGATCTGTTGGGTGCGGTGGTGTGTGGTGGGTTTCTGGAAGGTGAAGTGGATGCAGCGGTTGTCGGTCAGAGAAGTGCCGTGGTGTGGCTGAAGGAGACGTGGGAGCTTGAGGAGAAGACGGGGTCGAGCGTGTGGCCGGCGGAATGAGTTGGTGTTGTGACGAGCTGTCTCAGTCCGAGGTTGGCGAGGTTGTCGATCAGGGTGGTGGAGTTGCTGTCGTTGTTGTTCTCCAGGTGAAAGTTCAGGTCTCCGAGGAGGATGTAGTCGGTAGAGGTCAGGGCGTGCGTGCTGATGAAGTCGGCGATGGAGTCGCTGAACTGGGATCGGGGCCCAGGGGGTCTGTAGACAAGGGTGCCTCTAAGGGTGGTGTTGGGGTCCGTGTGGATCTGGAAGTGCATGTGTTCGGCGGTGCAGAGAAAGTCGTCGGTGCTGGTCGAGACCCTGATGGAGTTCTTGTGGACGATGGCGATTCCTCCTCCTACTCCGTTGACGCGGTCTCTGCGGGTGATCTTATAGCCGTCTGGGATGGCTATGGCGATGTCAGGTGCAGAGGAGTCGTTCATCCAGGTCTCTGTCAGGAAGGCGACGTCTGGTGATGATGTGTCGAGCAGGTCCCAGAGCTCGACGGCGTGTTTGCGTGCGGAGCAGGTGTTCAGTAGGATGCATCGGAGGTGGTTGAGGTCCTTCTTGGCGGGCGCTTCGGTGGCTCTGAGGCTGGTGTAGCTGCAGTTCCGGCAGGTGAAGGGGCCATGTGTGCGTTTCGGGGGGGCCTTGAAGCAGTTGTGTGTCCGTCCGGGGTTGAGAGCGTGGAGTGTGGTGGCATCGTAACGGCATCGGTCCTCGAGGCTGGAGCGGGGGGCGCGCGGTTCAGGGGTTCTGGCGCTGGGCGCGGTCCAGGCGCGGACGGGTGCAGACGGGCTTGCCTTAGGCGCGCCTTTGGCGCGCCGGCGGCGCGGCCGCGCAGCGGCCGCCATATATGGGGAGCTGGGAGGGAGGAGCAGCTGGGAGGCGGTAGGCAGGGGCAGCGAATGGGCAGTCAGGGGGGCGGGGCCGCAGGGGACGCAGCGGCGGGGGGTACAGAAGGCAAAGTTGGGCACAGCAAAATGGGGGCACGAGGGGAAACAGAAGGCAGAAATGGACACAAGAAATGGGGGCACGAGGGGAACAGAAGGCAAAAAATGGACACAAGAAATGGGGGCACGAGGGGAACAGAAGGCAAAAAATGGACACAAGAAATGGGGGCACGAGGGGAACAGAAGGCAAAAAATGAACACAAGAAATGGGGGCACGAGGGGAACAGAAGGCAGAAATGGACACAAGAAATGGGGGCACGAGGGGAACAGAAGGCAAAAAATGAACACAAAAAATGGGGGCACGAGGGGAACAGAAGGCAAAAAATGGACACAAGAAATGGGGGCACGAGGGGAAACAGAAAGCAAAAAGGACACAAGAAATGGGGGCACGAGGGGAAACAGAAAGCAAAAGGACACAAGAAATGGGGGCACGAGGGGAACAGAAGCAAAACGGGCACCGAGGCAACAGCAGAGGCGGGGGAGCGACCTACCTGGCAAGGTCAAGGGTCACTCTCCTCACCGCGCAGCGGCCGCCATATATGGGGAGCTGGGAGGGAGGAGCAGCTGGGAGGCGGTAGGCAGGGGCAGCGAATGGGCAGTCAGGGGGCGGGGCCGCAGGGGACGCAGCGGCGGGGGTACAGAAGGCAAAGTTGGGCACAGCAAAATGGGGGCACGAGGGGAAACAGAAGGCAGAAATGGACACAAGAAATGGGGGCACGAGGGGAACAGAAGGCAAAAAATGGACACAAGAAATGGGGGCACGAGGGGAACAGAAGGCAAAAAATGGACACAAGAAATGGGGGCACGAGGGGAACAGAAGGCAAAAAATGAACACAAGAAATGGGGGCACGAGGGGAACAGAAGGCAGAAATGGACACAAGAAATGGGGGCACGAGGGGAACAGAAGGCAAAAAATGAACACAAAAAATGGGGGCACGAGGGGAACAGAAGGCAAAAAATGGACACAAGAAATGGGGGCACGAGGGGAAACAGAAAGCAAAAAGGACACAAGAAATGGGGGCACGAGGGGAAACAGAAAGCAAAAGGACACAAGAAATGGGGGCACGAGGGGAACAGAAGCAAAACGGGCACCGAGGCAACAGCAGAGGGGCGAGCTTACCAGCAGCAGCAGCGGGCAGGACAACACAGGCGGAGCTGTGTGGCGGGGGAGCGACCTACCTGGCAAGGTCAAGGGTCACTCTCCTCACCGCGCAGCGGCCGCCATATATGGGGAGCTGGGAGGGAGTAGCAGCTGGGAGGCGGGAGGCAGGGGCAGCAAATGGGCAGTCAGGGGGGCGGGGCCGCAGGGGACCCAGCGGCGGGGGGTACAGAAGGCAAAGTTGGGCACAGCAAAATGGGGGCACGAGGGGAAACAGAAGGCAGAAATGGACACAAGAAATGGGGGCACGAAGGGAACAGAAGGCAAAAAATGAACACAAGAATTGGGGGCACGAGGGGAACAGAAGGCAAAAAATGGACACAAGAAATGGGGGCACGAGGGGAACAGAAGGCAAAAAAATGAAAAAAAAAAATGGACACAAGAAATGGGGGCACGAGGGGAACAGAAGGCAAAAAATGGACACAAGAAATGGGGGCACGAGGGGAACAGAAGGCAAAAAATGGACACAAGAAATGGGGGCACGAGGGGAAACAGAAAGCAAAAAGGACACAAGAAATGGGGGCACGAGGGGAAACAGAAAGCAAAAGGACAGTCAGGGGCGGGGCCGCAGGGGACCCAGCGGCGGGGGGTACAGAAGGCAAAGTTGGGCACAGCAAAATGGGGGCACGAGGGGAAACAGAAGGCAGAAATGGACACAAGAAATGGGGGCACGAGGGGAACAGAAGGCAAAAAATGAACACAAGAATTGGGGGCACGAGGGGAACAGAAGGCAAAAAATGGACACAAGAAATGGGGGCACGAGGGGAAACAGAAAGCAAAAAGGACACAAGAAATGGGGGCACGAGGGGAAACAGAAAGCAAAAGGACACAAGAAATGGGGGCACGAGGGGAACAGAAGCAAAACGGGCACCGAGGCAACAGCAGAGGGGCGAGCTTACCAGCAGCAGCAGCGGGCAGGACAACACAGGCGGAGCTGTGTGGCGGGTAGCGACCTACCTGGCAAGGTCAAGGGTCGCTCCCCCACCACACATGTCCCCATGGACCCATGTCCTTAGCAGGCGCTCGGTGGCCATGCAGCTGGAGATGGCCAAGTGCAGCCGTGACGTCACAAGGGGATTGGTCACAGTCACCAGTGCCCTGGAGGTGCTGCAGACCAGGCAAATCGCTGCCACAGGATCGGGGGATGGGGGTGAAAGTGAGGAGGCAACAAGCCGCAGCAGCATCACTCCCCCATTACAGGAGTCCAGGAGGTGCAGTGGAAGGCACGGACCAGCCGCAGGACAGTCCGCTAGGGAGGACAGTGTGCCTAGGGAACGCAGCAGTGCTGCACGTTGGCGCAGAAAATAAACCCAGGCATCCCCTGGCATTGGGAGATGGGTGAAGTAACCCATTTGACATAATGATGGGATTGGGAACATTGCATGGGGAGTAACTATGCCATGCTGGGGTTGTTGAGGCACTGTGAGGCCATCATGGTGTGGCGGTGTGCTGTCCGATTGCCTGACTTAAGGTCAATTAAACACCGTTACGCTATTGCAGTTACTTGCTTTGTCTCATTACTTACTCAGAAATAGTTGTGTGTGATCTCAACCCGTCTGTGTCTCCCATCTGGTGCTGCTGCGACACCTGCCACGCTGTGCTGTGGCTGTGGACAGTCCTTTCCCTCATCCTCGGATTCAGTGAGTTCCACGGGTGTTCCTTTCCTTGTAGCCAGGTTATGCAACATGGCACATGTTGCTATTATTTTGCAGCAGGTCAGAGGGCGGTACTGCCGTGCACCTCCACTTTTGTGGAGGCAGCGGAACCTGCTTTTGAGGAGTCCAAATGTACGCTCCACCACATTCCGCGTTGATTTATGTGCAACATTGAATCGCCTTTCACTTGGGGTAGATGAGTTGAGGTATGGAGTCAGGATAAATGCTCGCACCGCATATGTGCTATCACCTAGGTGTCAAAGGAAGAAAGATTATTCGCAGTCAGCAATAGATACATCAAAGGTAGACAGCAGGGTGTGTCACATTTATGTACCCAGCAGGTATCCTTCTCCAAATTCACCCCCAGCAAGACGGGTATAGATCCCAATGTTCCTGAAGATGTAGGAATCATGCAGGCTCCCTGGAAATTTCACAACGATGTCCGTAATGATGTGAGTCGCATCACATATGACCTGTACGTTGATTGAATGTGTTGATTTGCGGTTACGGTAGATGTACTCAGTAGCAGAGGGGGGGCAGATTGGTATGTGTGTCCCGTCAATGCACCCTATTACATGTGGGAACTGGGCCTTCTGATAAAAGTCCATCTTTGTCTTGTGCAGTTCCGCCTGTGTGCTGGGGAACCGGATATAGTGGTGCATCCTTTGCATCATGGCATCCAGGAATTTGTTGAAAAAGCGCGACAGGCAACTCTGTGAGACACCACCAGCCACAGCTATTACCCCCTGGTAACTGCCGGATGCTAGTAGGTGCAGGCAACAGAGGACCTGCACATGTGGAGGTATTGCGTGCGCCCTTGGTGTCTGGTGCTCCAGGAGTGGGTGCAGGTCACGTATCAGGTCCAGGATGGTGTTTGGGTGAAGCCTGTACCTCTCATGGATTTCTGCCTCTGTGATTTGGAATAGTGAGATGCGCAGTCTGTATACGCGTTCCTGTCGTCTCCAGATCCTTTGAGCTGCAGCTTGTATCCGTATCCGCCTTGCAATGACATAGAGGGCCGCCATTGTGTTCATCCAGATGCATTATGGGGCTGTTTATATGCTGTGCACCTGGTTACCACCTGCTTTGAGTTAGTGGTAATTTGCAACTCTTATTTAGCGATTTTTGATGGAATCGGTATTAGCGATTTTAGGTACATTGTTCTGCGACTTTATTTAGCGATTCCTTATTTAGCGATTCGCTAAATAGTGAGTCGGTGTGGCATATTCGCTAAATAAGGAATCGGTAGGTTCATTCCATTGGTTTTTGCGATTCTTTATTTAGCGATTCGGTGTTTCTGCCTCTACATTTCATATGGGGTTTTAGCGATCGCAAACGTGGAAATTCTGCGAATTTCGGCATTTGCGATCGCTAATTCACTACCTACATCTGGCCCAAAATGAATATTTAAGAAGCAACCTGCTTTTTGAAATGGCACCTAGTCAGATTTAGGGCTAGAATTGGTACCTTACCACCAAGAACTTGGTTTCTTCGTAATGCTTTTTCGGCTGGATGTTTCATATATTTCAGATATGTACCAAAGTCAGTGAATAATCCCCGCAGCCCTTCTCAGCCTTTGAAGGGCAAATTCCAGTTGTGTCTTGTAAAGTATTTTTGGTGTCTAATGCCACTCATGTGTTTTAGAGCATGTTTTTGAATTATTTCCTTTAGACAGATGAAGACTAATATCCAGAAAAGTGTATGCCACAACTAAATCCAGCAGACAGGGTCAGACTGGGGCACAAAATAGGCCCAGGCATCAAAATAAAAGTGGCCAGTTAGCGAACCAGATAGCTAAAAGTGGCCCACATTTGCAAATCATGCCAGTTTTGAACTTGTAAGGACACCCTGTATCAATATTTTGCTGAGCATGGGGAAATGCATGCATTTGTGTTTGCTACAGGCACTGTTTGTGGAAATGTCAGGGAAAATAACAGGAATAAAAGACCCAACTGACCATAAGACATGCCCACAAACTATTAAAAAAACTTACCCACACACTGGTCAGTGAGACAAGCCCATGGGGCACTGTCTGAATGCTCTACAGGCCAGTCCGACCCTACCAGAAGAACCCACTTGTCGCTTGTCAAGTGCAACTTGTTCCCTGGAAAACTAGGAAGCATGCAACACATTAAAAAAGTAATGATTCTCAAGGTTTTGGAATGGTATGGTTGTTTAATCTAGTTCTGAACATTTGTGGAATTATTGCATGCCATAATAAACAGTGATGTTTACACCTTGATGCAATCTCAGGAATATTTGAGATTTTTTTGCTGCCGTATGTTCAATTCGTTATCCAGTGTACTATGCTACCACTTTTGACACTCTGCATTGAGAATTTACAGGCACATCCCTTAAGCTTACAGCTGGTGCAAATCTTTACTTTTTACACTTTTATATTAAAGTAACATTTAAATCCAGTAGTTTACTTAACGTGGAATATTGAGCACATGTCCCACCCTGCTGCGTTACCAAAATGTGTTTTGAAATTACATCAGTAGGTTTAAAGCGTACATCAACAGCTGGGCAAAATTAATTGTTTTTTTACTGTTCATATTTTTGACTGGAGGCAAAAAGAATCACAGTGAAAGGCACTTGTTGAAGGAGACTTGAATCATTCTCAATTGCTTACAGCTGTTCCTACAGCCTTGGAGCTCTGCCACATGGTGGTGTTGAGTACTCTGCACAGTATACTGTACAACGTTGCTGCAAATGCAATAAAGGGCTTCTCTCACAGTCTGCTCTAGAGCATCTCCCACATCCAGTGTGCTGTGAAGAATGTCACACCATATGCCTCAGTGCTCCTCCCACCGTTTGTTACAAAACATTGCCTACTTTGCTCTGCATGACATCATCCGCAGTGTGCTGCAGGGCATCCCCTAGAGGGAGCTTCTGGGCATCTCTCTGCCTACTACAGAGCATCTCCTGCTGTATGCTGCAGGACAACTCCCACAGAGTGTTGCAGGACACACTCCACAGTTTGCAATATAGCCTCAGTTTACTGAATAGTACACCTATCAGTCTGCTGCTGAACAATCTTCAATGGTGTGTGCATGACTTTTCTACCAATGTGCTGCGGGACTTTGCTCATGATGTGTGTTAGACCTGGTTTTTTCAGCGGGTTAATCCCCAGACTTTTTGCTTTTTGGCCTCCTGTGTTTATACCCTGTTTTTGTTGGTTTTAGGACTCTGGGCACTTTACAACTGCCGATCAGGGCTAAAGTGCATATGCTCTCTGTGTAAATTGTTATTATGGATTCATGTTTCCATGATTGGCTTAGTTGATTTACTACTAAGTCGCTAGTACAGTGCACTGTGTGTGCCCAGGGCCTGCAGCACTAATTGTGCCACCCACACAAGCAGTCTTTCAAAGGGTTCTCACACCTGCCACTGCAGTGTCTGCGCGCAGTCCCTACTGCCATGTCGACCTGGTACGTGCACCTACTTGCCAGGCCCTAAACCTCCCTTTTATTGCATGTGAGTCACCCGTAAGGTAGGCCCAAGGTACCCCTTTGAGCAGGGTGCAGTATATGTGAAAGGTAGGACATGTACTGATGTGTGTGACATGTCCTGATAGTGAAATACAGTGTATTTCGTTTATTACTATTGAAAGGCTATCTATCCCATATGATAGAATGGGAATTTATTTATAACATCTTATAAGTATTACTTCCCATTGGGAGAAGATAGAAAGATGGAGTATGCCTGAACTCAGAATATAAAAATGCATATTTTAGTAAAGATGATTTTTATATTGTGTGTTTGAAAATACCACTTTTAGAAAGTGGGGATTTTCTTGCTTAGCTATCCTGTGTGCTTCTGCAGGTTTGGAGACTGACTGCCTGGCATTGGGGATGTGCATTCACTGTAGACAGCCACTGGGGGGGTAGAGGTGTGTCCTGCCTTTCCAGGATGAGTCAGGGCTGGGCTGAATAGACCTGGGCTGCGTTTAGAGTGGGGGAGGAGATTTCCTTACACCTGAATGGGCCTGGTCTGCCTTACACAATGTTATCTCCACCTCCTGCAAAGAGGCTGGACCAGAGAGGACAAAACTGTTTTTGATTGAGCACAGAGCCTCTCTGCCACAAGAGAACAAAGAGAATGGAATATCAATATTGAGGCCCAGACCACAGAACTTTAGATTACTTCTGGACTCAAGAGGAACCTCTGCCAAGGAGAAGAGCTAGGAAACCTGAAGGAGAATTACTGCCCCCTTTGCTGCGTGCTGTCTGGGGTTGGCCTGCCTGCAGTGGCTGTGTCTGCCAAGGAGAGGATAAAGACTTGTATCCTGCTTGAAGAAGATATCCAAGGGCTTGAAGTAGAGCTTGCCTCCTGTTCTGAAGTCTCAGGGACACAAAGACCTCACCACTAGCTCCCCTGAGCTTTCCTTGCTGGGAGTTCTGACCTGCCAAGAGGTGCCTGTTCCTGTGTTGGGCCTCTGGAGGCTGATCCTGTTGCTGGGAGCTGGAAAAGAGATGCAACTAAAGAAGCGCAACGCATCCGCACCCGTTTCTGATGCATTGTCGCTGTGCCGCTGCAGAAACTGACACAGCACTTGGCCACGGCTGGAGAAATTGCCGCACACCGAATCCCGTACACCGATCTACGAAGTCCGAGATCACCGCACCTATTCCGACGCAGGCCCTGTTGTGCGACTGCAAGAACAAACGCATCGTGGGACCTCGGCTGGAGAGATCAACACAGCGCCACTGCCGCCGCATCGAGAACCGATGCATCGCCAAATTCCCATGCATCGTACCGGGGCATCAAGTCTACAGCAAAGCTGAGGCCGCAGTAAGAAACCTACGCATCACCTCCCCACACATAAAGAAAGCAACACATCATCACCTCCTCTTCGGTAAGGAACCGACGCATCACCTCGCCTGCGTGGCAGTAAGGAACCAATGCATCTCCTCCCCTTGAGTAAGGAACTGACGCATCCCCTTCCCTGCGGCTGTTTTGACGCATCCAAGGTACTTTGTGTTGCATCTATAGTTTGATACGGACATGTAAAGAAGTCCAAGGGGCACACTGGAAGTTTTAGGGAGATTTATTTGGGTACAACATATATAAGACCACCAGCCCAGGCAGCAGCCAAGCTTCAACTGTCAAACCACAGAAGGCTCAACACAGAGACCATTCTGTTGTCAAGCAGTGACACATAGAATGTGGGGACGCAGCCCAGCAACAGGGAAAGGAAGGAAGATGGCAGGTCACAGGGAAAAGGAAGAAGAGGGTAGGTCACAAGGATGAGAAATAGACCACAACACATCTCCTTTCCATATAATGAACATGAAGTAGTAAGTTATGAATTACAAAACAACATTACAATAATATGGGTTTAAAACATTTCATAGTCTTTATGCCAGGACGGTCTGAATCTCAACCTCCTGTAACTTCCCCGATTAAGCTCGTTGGAAACACCATCGGCCCTTGCGGTCCCAGAATTATCACGCAGGGCGGCAGAACCTTCAGGTTCTATTGGAGAAGTGAATCCTCTGTCACGCCCGCGAGCATTGGGACCAGGGTGCCATTTAACTAACCTGGACATGCTCCACACACCACCAGAATTGAGAACAACAACATTCTTCCTCACTTCTTTGATGATGAAGGGTCCCATGAATCGCGAACAACCTTTCTTCAACAACCCAGGGTTTCTGACCAACACCTCATCCCCAACATTCCAATGCTTGAGAAGCGAAGAATTCTTGAGGTCAAACCTATTCCTGTATCTTTCTTGGTGGAGTTTCCTTTTTTCAGCAACTTGCTCATCCACTCCTATGTCCCTTACATCCAACCTCAACCACGCAGGACTCAATTTGTCATGGGGTTTTCTGCCTCTCAGAATAGAGAAAGGAGAAACAGACGTTACACAATTTGGAGTGTTACGATGAGCCCACCAAGTTTCTCTAAGCATTTTCTTGAGTGAAGACTTAGCTCGAGAAACTCAATAACAGTCTTGGAGTTCACCACAGGTACACATTTGGTAACTACCCATTTGGAGGTGTAGTCAACTAACAACAACACATAGCGCTCATCATAAGCAAACAATTCAAAAGGTCCAGCAATGTCCAAACCCAACTTGGACCAAGGTTCCAAAGGAACTTCCACGGGTGAGAGCGGTGCAGTACAAGTCTTTTTACTTTTATCACTGTTGGCACATTCCCAACAGTCTTTGACAACCTCCTCTATCTGTCTATCCATTGTCGGCCACCAGTACCACTCCCGAACCCTGGCTTTCGTCAAATTTCTTCCCAAATGTCCCTCATGCGCTAAATTTATGAGCTTGCACCTGAGATCATGAGGAGGTATCACACGATCACCCCTCAGCAACTTCTCATCAAAAACACACAGCTCGTCCTTAATATTAATGAAACCTTTCAAGGATTCAGGCACTTCCTTGTCTGCTGGCCAACCCTTAATTGAAAATTCCTTGGCCATTTCTAAATCGCTGTCACTATGAGAAGCAGAGGACCCCTCACTAGAATTAACTGCAGATTCGTGCACCCACCCGACAAGAGAGTTCTCCACTTCCACCCCCGACTGATTCAAAGGCAACCTTGAAAGACAATCTGCTACCACATTTTTTGGTCCAGGGACATACTCAACCACAAAGTTAAATTCAGATAACCCTTCCATCCACCGCTTGATTCTGGGAGAAATATTGTCAACCTCTCTGCAAGTGAAAATTTGACACAGAGGACGGTGATCAGTCCGAACAACCACAGGTACACATTTGGAAGTTTTAGGGAGATTTATTTGGGTACAACATATATAAGACCACCAGCCCAGGCAGCAGCCAAGCTTCAACTGTCAAACCACAGAAGGCTCAACACAGAGACCATTCTGTTGTCAAACAGGGACACATAGAATGTGGGGACGCAGCCCAGCAACAGGGAAAGGAAGGAAGATGGCATGTCACAGGGAAAAGGAAGAAGAGGGTAGGTCACAAGGATGAGAAATAGACCACAACAGGACAGAACTGTTTTTACCTTCTAAAAGTCATATTTTGATTATTGTATGTTGGATTTTTGTCGTTTTGGTCTTGTTTGGTTTAGATAAAGATTACTTATTTTTCTAAACTGGTGTGGTGTCCATTTGTAGTGTTTTCACTGTATTACTGTATATGTGCACAAATGCTTCACACACTGCCTCTGAGATAAGCCTGTCTGCTCGTGCCAAGGTACCAAGGGTGTGAGCAGTGGTTATTTTAGAAGTGTATCCCCCTTACCCTGACTAGGAAGAAGGGTCCCTACTTGGACAAAGGTGCAAATCATTGCCAACTAGAGACCCCAATTTCTAACAGTGTTCCGTTGGGCATCTCTCATAGTATGCTGCAGAACATACCCAAGCACATGCTCCAAGGATTCTGCCACAGCATGCTATTGGGAACCTCTGACTAGAATGGGGAGCTTCAACATCTGTGTGCAACATAAACTCTCCCACAACATGGTGCAAATGATTTCCAGGAGTGTGTCTTGGATCATCTCCACTGTGTACTGAAGAGCATCTCTAAAAGTGTGCTGAATGTGGGGATGTTCCACAGTATGTTGCAGTTCATATACCCTCTGTGCTACAAAGTAATTCTTACTTAGCTGAATGTCATTTCCTACTTAGACATAAAGATCATTTTACATATTCCACAGCAGACAAAGTCCAATAGTGTGCAGTCTACTCTCTACCACTCAGTGTGCTGAAGATCATTTCCCACAGTGCGAGCAGCTGAGAATTTCCCCCAGTGTGTGACAATCTCTCATTGTGTATTATAAAGTATCTCACACTGTGTCATGGACAGTATATTCACATGAATGCTGTTCCCAACTTCCAGAACATTTCCTAAAGTGTGCTTGAGAGTATATGCCACAGTGTGCTGCAGACGTCTCTCAAAGTGTGTGGTAGTGCATCTGCAGCAAAGAGCATCTCCTATGATGTGCAGCACAGCATTTTTAGCAGTGTAATTATCACCGTCTCCCATGATCAGTCGCCAAGTTTCTACTACAGTGTGCTGCTAAGCATCTCCTGCAGTGTGCTTCAGCATGCTTTCTGCATTATGTTGCAGGACACTTCTCAAAGTGTGCTGCAGAGCATATCATGCTGTGTGCTGTAAGGCATCTCTAACAGAGTACTGCAGAGTATCTCACAGTGTATTGCACTGATTAGTCTACAATGTTCTGCAGAGCACCTCTTATAGGCAGCAAGGCATCTCCAGTTGAGTGCTGAGCTATGTCACTTTGAAACTGCTTCTCTATTGCATGTCATGTAGTGTTAAAGCATTTTCCACAGTATCTCAAAGAGCAGAACGCTGCAGAGCTTACAGCTAAGGTTGGACGGAGCATGCAGAGTTTCACTCTGTGCAGCTACCTAAAACCTCTTTGGGATTCCGCAAGCAGCGGAGTTCGGTTCGACGCACTGCTCACGATGATTTTTAGAGCCGGGAGTTCGCCCGTGCTGTAAAATCAACACAAGCTGCACCGTGCGGCATGCCAGAGGATGCTGCTTCTTTCTGCAGCTTGAGTAGATTTTCTACTCGAGCAGCAGCTTTGCCAATGTGAGTGGCAGCTTTCTCAAAATGAGTGGTAGCGACCTCCCATGACCCCCACATTGAGAAATCTCGCTGGGAGCACTCTATTTTCTCACTTACGGTTGGCGAGCCACCCGCGAGAAAAAACTCCACCACATAGCTGTTAGCAGAATTTTTCCCAAACTCTGTGCTCCAAGTGGCGCGCGGAGTTTGCAAAATTCTGCCGGAGGAGCGAAGTCTGCCACCCACCCCTACTTACAGCACATTGCTTCCCAGATTGTGCTGCAATGCATCAGCCATGCAGCACTGTAGGGCATCTCCCGTAGGCCTGTAAAGAGCATCTCCCAGGGTGCTAGGGTGCAATGATGTGATTCTCTCACAGTGTGACGCAGCGCTTCTCTCAAAGAAGGAGGATGTCTCTCAAGGAATGACCAAGTTCATTTCCCACAATCCTTTGCAGAGCATCCCTCACACACTGTACTGCAGAGTATATTTAGGAGTGCCCTCCCCAGAGTTCATCAAAGCACCACTCCAAGGGAAAAGCACAGCCCCTAGAGGTGGCGAGCCATGGAAAGCTCGAGCTGGGCTCAAGCCTGAAGCCTGGCTCTGGCTCAGCTCAAGGTCCTGTTGGAACTTCAAACCAAAAGAAAGCCAAGCCTTCATATGATTCTGCCTGCCACTCTCTGCTGCACCCAGAAAGTGACGTTAGGGCTAGAGTCGCCGACTTTAGAACTGGGGAACTAGGTTAGAGCCTCCTTGTCGGCTCAATATCCTGTGATTCTGGGCAAATCACTTAATATCCCTGCTGCCTAAAAAAATATGACGTTGTGTATTGTAACTGGATGCTCATGTAATGTACTCCAATACATTTGAGTCGAGTTTGCATTATTATAAAAACTGCCCAAAAACACATAGAGGTCAAAAACAAAGCATTAACATAAAAATGATATAAACATATACCTATTTAGTGGCTGATTTGTACAAATGAAACCAAAAAACATGGACAAATCACGGGTTCCCCACTTACATTGTGGGATTTTAGGCACATAGTTTATTTTACCAAAATTCCTTATCTTCATCATTGCACATGAAAGCACTTTCAAACAAGGTTGGATTATTAGGGCAGGAGGGAAGACTGCATTGGGTGATGGGCAAGTGTTTGAAGGCCACTTGTTGGTCCATCTTTTGGGGCAGTGAGTTGAGGGTCTGTTTCTATCTTTTAGACTATCTCTAGTGGCCCACTGGAGCCTGGTCATTCTCACTTGGCACCTACAGCAAGGGGTAGGTGGGCCTCTGTCATCCTCTTCATTCCTGACTCAGGAGAGGTCAGTGTATTTCACCCGCCCAGCTTGGGCCAGTGTTTATGAGCACACATATGTGAGCTGACTGAAGAGAGGGCAGTCTCCCTGGAAGCCTGGGGTGGTGGTGGTGGGTTTTTTTCAGGCCATTCGGCTCCTGTTGTGGGTGACATTATCCTTTCCTTGACCCCCTCACCTTCCAGACCAACACATTGAGTGTACAGTAGGGGATCAGAGGGAGAGAAAGGGTGCCTGAGCAATAAGCTCTGCGAGCGAGAGACACCTGAGCTGGCAGCCAACATGAAGTCAGCACCTCTTTCTGCACTCCTACACATCTGCAGAAGGTGAATTACACCCTTGAGCAATTTTATTGAGTATCTCAATTACAACCAGTTTTCTATCCCATGTCTTTACACAATGTGCAGCTCTCCAACTTTAAAAAAGAAAGAGGAAAGCTTTCCCAATCCCTTTTTCCGACCATCCTCTGAAAATGTACAGCATCATCAATGTCCACAGTATAAAAGATGCATAAAAGTGAGAACAGCAGTTTACATCTGGCTATATTTTAATTTTTAAAACAATTTTTTTTACCAGCAGTGCCACTATATGCAGTGTTCAGTCCCATGATGGTAACTGCTAATTCTGCCAGTGATGCTGCATGTATTTGTTTGAAGCAGAATTTCAGGTAGACTGAACTTATAGTCCTCACTCTCTATTTGGGCAGGCTGGCAGTAACTTGCTGGCTCTTGTCTCACACCTCACTCATCCCACAAACACAAAGAACTGAGGAGCTGTCTATGTGAACTGCAATAGTACACTGCAATGCTATTTTTTTTCCCTGACCGCACACTTGGCTAGCTGCACCTTTCAAGGGCAGACTGCTACCCTTTTGTGACCAGGAGGGGGACAGAGATGCCGAGCATGGGGACGGGCAAGGGAATGGTTCTAAGCTAATATTTAAAAATCATGGGCCTAATTTTTGGTTTTTTGACGTAGGCAGGTGCAGCTGCCTTGCTGCTGCACTGCCCTACGTCAAAAGAAAAGGGCAGGAATGCGCTGTATCTATTAGATACTCGCATTCCTGTCCTTTTTCTCTGTGCCATTGCACAATGGGCTGACGTGAGCCAACGCAGGCACCTTTGCGCCATGGTGCAAGGGCGCCTGCGTTGCGGGGATGATTATTTTTAAGCAGGAAGGGAAACCTTCCTGCACAAAAAACAATCAAAAGAGGCTTTTTCCTCTTTCTATGTGTGCTGCAGAAAAACAAGGAGAAATAAGGATATTTCCCCTGGTTGTGCCTCGGCGTAATTTTTTGGAGCTGCCTCAGACTTACGATTTCTCATACATCTGGGGCAGTTTAAAAAGCCATGGATGTTGCTGGGAACACCCCCAGCAACACCCATAGAACGCCCCTTTCACTCAGTTTTCTGCATGAAAGGGGCACATATTTATAAGACCATGAAAAGCCACGTAAATATGCCAGTGGCACATTGAGCCACCGGAACGTCAAAAAAGTGACGTTCCGACGGCGAGATAGTGCACATAGGGCCTCATAAATGAGGCCCTATCACTTTTAATAAGTACTTCTCAGTGCAGCTCATGTGAGGTATTATGTCAAAGCTTCCGAATTTTGAAGAAATACACTTTTTGAATTTTGAAGAGACTTTATCATATTTTACGGGATGTTTGTTTAATGAGTTGTATAGCACATATTTTTGGGGCTCAACACGTGCATGGGCTCTAAGAACCGAGCCGGACCCTTGGCTCTGGCTCGGCTCTTCATGTTAATTTGTTGGTTCGCCCACCTCTAGCCCCCTCTCCCACAAATTTGTTACAGGCCTCATCCAGCAGTGCTCTGCAAGCCAATTCCGATCATAAAGCAGAGCTGTATTTTGTCCAGAAGTCCTTGCAGGGGAGCTCTCTACGTGCGTCTCAGTCTGCCATCCATCTCTCACAGACAGTCCCACATCCACTGCAGATGCCACCGTGATCAATACTCTGCCATCTGCAACCGCGACATTTGGAGAATAAGAAAGACGAAGGCTGGCACTGCAAGGAAAAACACAGGCCATCATTTGCAATCTGAATTCCACAGCTTTTTGACATGTTTGAACTCTACCATGTGGTCCATATGGCATTAGAGAAAGAGACCCAGTGTGTTTTGCAATGTGCAATTATATCTCTATTTCCCAGCACATAAACATACGTTCAGTTTATGAGTGTAATTAAAAGTTAGGAAATCTATAAAGGAAGGAAAAACTTGAGTAAAAAGCCTCTATATACACTTGCATAACCTCAAAATCAACGAAATCTTTAACTACTATGGGGCAGATTTACAATTCCTGGCGCATCCCTGCAAATCAGCAGGGATGCGCCAGGAAACTTACGACACGCATCACCATCCTTGCGCCACCACTGATGCGCCGCATTTACAATGCGGCGCATCATGGCGCAAGGAAATGCAGATGCGTGTCGCATCTGCCGTCGTAACGTTGGCGCAGTGCTGGAGTTGTGTCGCGGGCGCGACGCAACTCCAGCACTGTGCCGACCCGGCCTATCTTGCACATGGTGCGTCACACCTTACGCCTGCTTCATGCAGGCGCAAGGTTTAGACGCACTGGGGTCGGAAAAGTGACTGAGTGAAATCTAGTAGATTTCACTCAGCCACTTTTGCGAGGCGTTCCTGCGCCGGAACGCCCCCCCCTGCTCCGGAACGCCCACATGAAACCTGACGCAGGTTTCATGTGGCGCAGGGCTTTACAATGTGACGCATCTCCCCAGATGCGTCACGTTGTAAATACCCCGCAGCATGGCGCTGGCTTTACGCCGCCGTTGCGTCACAGAAGTGACGCAACGGCGGAGCTAAAGTGGCGCAAGGGGCTTGTAAATCTGCCCCTACGTGTGTGTCTTTGCTCAGTTACGATGATCACATGACTTTCGGGACTATTTGCAAACATCTTTGTGTAATATGCTGGCCAGTTTATTGTGGGGCAGGTACAGAGTTTGTTGATTCGTTTAAGAAAGGATGCGTTGAGATGGAAAGGGGGCATGACACCTGAAAGAGCTTTTCTCTCACACCATTGCCAGGACCCGTGGCACCACCTAGGCATATGAATATCATGAGCTCAAAAGGTTTTAACTAGAAGACAACATAACCACAGACTCAGGAACTGATATTGGACCCTTCGTAATCAGGCCTGTAGCCAGAAGTATATTTTTAAGGGGGGACATGGCCGTCAGGCCTCAGCTATGACCAACTATTAAAGCTGTACTCTATAGTTGCCCTTATTCCTAAATATAGGTCATACTACTAAATAAGGACACCCAGAATATTGTGGTACAATGATATAAAGGACAGAACATTGAAAGGTAAGTGAATATAGGGAAGCATGGATTTTCTATTCCTAACTCCACATAGACATACGTTGAAGATAAGATATATTGTGTACATATCTGTGGAGTACGGTATAGAAAAACTATACTTACCTGTCAATATTTTGGATTTGATAGTCTGTCCTCAAAATTCCTTGCCATCGATATTCTGGTTTTGATATTCAAGTGCACACCGTGGGATTCTATGTGAAGGAATATGTGTATTTTTTAAAGGCACATATTTAGTAGGCACACTCAATCAACTTTTCACAATCCAATATTAAAATCCTATCAGTTAAATTTGATTGAAAGTAGAAAAGAATAAAGTTGGCTGACTCACATCTCTGTGTGTTTTCTGAACTGTTCAAGCTTTGTGCAATGCAAAGCTTACCAAGTCCTTTTAAAAACAAATAACCTGTCCTCAGCTCAGAGCCCTCTCTCCCACACCTCTTAACTCAGGTGGTTGATGTCCGGCCAGAACACTCAAAATTTATTTGCTTGAGTATGTCCTACCCGGGACATTTGCATCAGGAAATAGTCATACCTGGAAAGGCCAGAAAGGATAAACCTTACCTCACATAAATGTAGGAAACTTCATCTCCTTCATAAAGTGTGGAGTTTCCTTTTTCTGATGCACATAGTAAGTAAAGTTTTAATTTAACTTGCCACTAATTTAAAATACCTTTAGAGAGTGCTTGGAACCTATCCATCAAGAACATTATAGGAAATCAGTGGCAAACAGTGTGTTTTAAATATTTTAGGGATGCAACAACGATGTAAACTAAACAGAATTTAAATGTCATTTTACAGGTCCGACAATTAATTTCACTACGAGGCTGTGACAAAACATGGTAGTTGAACTGCATTTCACCAAAACCACCAGTCAAAACTGCATGGACATAAAGCAGGTTCCAATATTGGCATACACCCCTCATAGTTATAGGCAGGTTGTGCAAAAGGTGCTGTACAAAAGGAGACCTTTGTTAGACATCGACCAGCAAGACATGTAGGAATGGTAAAGTTTAGGTGATTTTGTGAGCCCGGGATGGGTCCATTTGAGGCCTGTGCCCTGGCTGAGGACACTGATTCCATCTCCAGTTAAAGAGGCCGTGCATGAACAGGCAGAAGCACCGCCTCTAATGCTTTGAGTTGTGGTTTCACAGTTTGGATCTACAAACCTGGTCTGTGATGATCCCTCTCTTTGATGCTGCATGCATGATACCTCTAATCTGGATGCCACTGAGTCCTTCACTTCTAGAATTATGGACATTCTGTACTCTTTCACATGCAGTACACTCCTTCCATAGGACTAATAAGGCGAATCCTCATTGTGGCTAACACTGCTTAGACAAGCATGAACTTGAGTTGGTGAATGGTGAAAAGCATGGGCATGTGCCATGTGTACTAGAATTGGAAAATATTTACTTGCAGAGGGATTGTCCTGCATTACTTCAGACACAGATAAAAGTCAAGCTTCCTATTATGAAACAGTTAGGATACTGTCATAATTAAATGTACACTAGAAAGTCAAATCACCTCCTTAAAGAAACTTGAACTTCTCAGCAAGTAGGTTGTACCTTTCAGCGACTATACCAGCAAAAGTAGACATGGCTGATATGCATTAAAAGAGAAGGCATCAGCACTTCTTACCAAGAGCATATAGTAACAAATAACAAGGGGGTGCCATTGTTAAGCAATTTGCAAAAGGCAATGCATATTAAGTAACAATGGTTATACCTTATTAGAATATCCAAGACTACTATCCAAGGTGATTTTTGGATCTCTCACTAAGATCTTTTAGAAAATAAAGTGCAAAATTGTGCTTTGAGATCACATTGGGTCAGGAGTATTGGCCAAAACACGATAACTTATACATTCAACTTACGATGTCAGGTCGCCATTTCTCTAAGTGTACCTAGCTCTCATTCTGTTCCTTTAGGATCAGTCTCACTTTCTCTATTCTCTCCTGCCCCCACTGCCTCTCTCAACCTTTTCCCCACTATCCATTTTGTTTGCTGCTGCATCTATTCCTGTCTCTTCGGCTCTCTCTTGCCTTTTCTATTTACTCTCCTTTCATTCTTCTCTCCTTTTTTAGAACCTCTTCTCTCTATCTTCTCGTCCAACTTTTTTGTATTTCTCAATATTTTGTATTCTCTCACTAGCCCTCTTCTCAATAGACCATGTATGGCAACTGAACTTTCTCTTGGCTGTGCATGGCCATTAGCAGCACCTGCCACATTTATTTGACGACTGTGCTTTTCGCTGTTCCCCAGTCCCTGAAGCCTACCATCCTCGGGGCCTCCTGGGACTGGAATAGTGCCCTACTATCATGGAATGAAGCAGTTAGTGCAATGTGACCATTGTGTCCCTGCAGTTTGTTGACATTTCTTGTTGGACAGGACATCAGGCTGCATGTATTTGGTGGGTTTTAACTGCTTTAGGAAACACGAAAATAAAAAAATAAAAAATAAATGTAAATCTGTATTTGTAAAGCGCGAACTACTCACCCTTACGGGTCTCAAGGCGCTGGGGGCCGTTGTGGAAATTAAGTGAGCTATTGCCCAGAGTCACATGGTGCTGAGCTGAGCTGCCGCCGGAGATCGAACCGTGAGCCCTGTGCTCTGAAGTCAGCTGCCATGGCCGCTGCACCACACCTCACAACCTGTTGTCATCCACCACACTACTTTCACAGTGCAGTGGACTTCAACAGTACCGGAAAAGAAAATGTTGCTGGTAAAGACACCAGAAACATTTTCTTTTCCAAAATCAAAGTTGGCATGGAGGAAAATGCTTTCCATGAGCCCCAAGTTTAATATTTTGGTTTGCAGTATTGAGCAGCATGCTGTGCGCACTGATGTTACGCAGCTAAACAACATGTTTCCTACCACACAGTGTTCCTACACTTCTCTCGATAACAATAGTACCCCACTTGTGTGACTGAGCTATCACCTCTGAAAGGAAAGGTTCCCTACGTCCCTAAGACACAATGAAAAATCAAGAGTTTGCCTTGCAAATTGACCAATTCTGGCAACGTGTGTAGCAGTGGTATTTTGGCCAGGCGCTTGGTCGACACCCAGGGAAACCTGCCAAGCACAGGCATTTCTGAAAATAAGGGGGCATATTTACGTTCCCTGGCGCATCCCTGCAAATCAGCAGGGATGCGCCAGGGAAGATGCGTCACGCAAGTTTGCCCTTGCGCCACCGCCGATGCGCCGCATTTACAATGCGGTGCGACGTGGCGCACGGATGGGCAGATGCGTGTCGCATCCCCCGACTGAAAGGCGGCGCATTGCTGGAGTCGCGTCGCAAGCACGACGCGGCTCCAGCAAGGCTCGGGGGTGCCCTATGCCTAACATGCTGCGTCAATCCTTACGCCTGCTTCAAGCAGGCGCAGGGTTTTGACGCAGCATGGGCGTAAAAGTGACTCAGTGAAATCTTTTAGATTTTACTGCGTCACTTTTACGAGGCGTACCTGCGAGGGAACGCCCACCCTGCACCGGAACGCCCACATTAAACCTGACGCAGGTTTCATGTGGCGCAGGGGTTTACAACGTGACGCATCTCCCTAGATGCGTCACGTTGTAAATATTGCGCAACGTGGCGCATGTTTTGCGTCGCCGCTGCGTCACATAAGTGACGCAACGGTGGCGCAAAAGTGGCGCAAGGGGCTTGTAAATATGCCCCAAGATACCTAGAGTAGGCTGTGGTGGTGTAGCTTGCATGGATCTCAATACCTTTTCTTCCTCAGAATGACTTGTAAACACCAAACTTTGGCTAAACCACAGATTTTCCTCATATTTCTATGAAGGAAAATTCCGGAATCTCTGAGGATCCATCAAATTCCTACCACCCAGCATTTCCACACTTCTCCCAATAAAACGCTACCCCAAATGTACACCAAATATTATGTATTTAAAATTAATTACACAGGGCCTCATAACAGTAATTTATTTGCTATGACCATCAATTAGATAAAGATAAAGCAGAATTTCAAAAGAGACAATACATTTCAAAAAGCTGATTCATACTACACAGATCCTAAATTACAATATACAAAAACCTGAAAATATTAGTGGATGTTCTGCAGAGATGTCTAGAGAGCTCAATTATGACACAAATGCTTTCAGCCTTAGATGCCCTGATTATGATTTCCCCAATATTTGCTCTGAGGAGATGAATCCTCTGTATAGTGACCCTGGCATGGTTATCTGGATGTTAAACCATTTTTGAAAGATAGTCTGTTATAACAGCTCTATGTAACACAGCAGGTTATATTGGGTCATTTCAGATTCACGCTACTGCTAGATAGGGCATTTGCAGCCCTCTGCAGCAGTGACCTAACAATCCTTTTGGCTCCTGCAAAAAAAATATGATCTGTAGAGCAGATACATTATCTCACCAGGCTATAATTCACAACAGACAGGTGTAGGCTGAATCAGTGTCAGTCAAATTTAAATCGTACTTCACTTGTGAAAACTCTGACCCAGCACAATAAGGTAATCAAAGCGCCATGCCATGTTGAGATTTGGAATTTCCTGATTGGACATTGCTTCTGAATGACTGGTTGGTTAAGGTAGTGACAACCACTTATGTATCAGGGATAGGCAATGTCAAGAAAGTTGCTGGCTTAAGAACATCATGACTCAATGTCCTAGAGTTTTGTGCATTCTCTTCACACAGCAAATTATTGTTTGACATACCATATGTGAAAGGCGAGACAGGAGCTCAGCTAATGCCCCTGAAATTTTGGCCGCTCAGCTGTTTTAGTGTTGATACCAGTTTTCATATCAGCTCCTCACGCACAACACTGTGATGTCCCGTAGGGGTCACATCATATCCCTGCTATTATTCAACATCTAACTAGCCTCCTTACCAAACCTGATTAAATCATTCAACCTCACCTGTTAGAAACTATGTAGATGACACCCAAGTCATTTTTCAAAATGGTCTGGAAGACCGCTATAATATAAAACTTGATGACGTTCCTTGGACCATAAACAAATGGATGATGAATAACTATCTAAAGCTAAATACAGCAAACACAGAGCTAATGACAAAAAATACCAGCCTACTGCCATACGGCCTAGGGAACATAAGGCCCCTCCAACAATATCAAGAGAAGTCAGAAACCTAGTGGTAACCATAGATGCAGACCTACATTTGATATCACGTTACCAATGTAAACAAAGTGCCTTCTACTCATTGAAAACACTACGTTGCAACCTCCCATACCCTGGCTACTGCAAACCATTCTCACACATGAATTCTCCAAGCTTGACTATACCAACAGGCCATACCTTAATGTACCCCCATTCTCATATGCAAAATGCAACTCATCCAAAAGGCTGCTGCAAGACTTCTTTTTTGTCTTTACCCAAATGAACGTGACTCCAGTCTTGCAATCACTCCATTTACTCCCTCCAGCAAAAAGGGCAATGTTCAAGGCACTTTGCATTGTTGACAGAGCCTCTAATGAAAATGACTTATAACCTATATTCAAGTAACACAAACAAATCAGGACACTGTGCTCCGGGTGTGCACCACTTATCCTAATACCTTACGATAAGAAATCCGTAAGAGGCACTGCTTTTCAGTCCAAGCTGTCAAGTTCTGGAACACGCTACCAGCCCACATTTGAAGCATCGAGGAGTTTATACACTTCAGAAGAAAGTAGAAAACATGGCTATTTCCAAGACAAATTATGACACCACATATTTCGGCAACAGAAGCTGGAAAGACAGTTGCCCACTCAAGCTCATTCTTTAACTTACAATCCACAGGTTGGAAACAACTCAACCAGCAAACTACTTTTGATAAACAGGTAAGTTAAGCAGAGCTCACTTATGCTTTGCTGGGATATTATTTAGTTACATTTCTGGCCCACACTGATACTAGTATCATAACACTCAGAGGTTAGCAGTCATCTGTAACTTACACCGCTTAAATTCAATTAAGGCACATATGCTACTAGCATTGTCCATTACCGATACTGTGCAGCCAATAAACCAGCCATCACTAGATGAACAGACACGGAATAACTGAAGAGATCTGTAACACATATTGGGTCAATTGGAGGACTTTAATCTAGTCAATCGCTTCAGGATCCAAATATCTGTACACTGGCCAGTTTCCTACATCTTACATTGGCTTTCACAGATGAGATTATAGTAACATTGCACATCCCAGCAGATCTCTCCCTTTCTCTCTCCCTCCAACAATGCCAGCTCTGGACCAGAACTATTCCCTAGGGAGAGATTTACTAATATTTTGCATCTGGGTTGCATCACTATTGAGGCGCAGCCCTGATGCTGCCTTGTGTTACCTTGCATTGGGGAGGCGTTCCATGGGTGGGGTATGGGTGCTCTCATGCATGCACTTATGGATTTTGGTGCATTCCCACGTTTACTAAGGCTAGTAAACCTGTGAATGTGTCAAAATTCTATGCCATCCTCAGTGAGGCATAACAAGAAGAAATATCTTTATTTCTCCTTGATACTTCCTAATTCTATGTGTGCTGCATTCTGCAGCACACATAGAAAGAGGAATATTCCTCTAAGGATTGTTTTTGTGCAGGCAGGTGTCCATTCCTGCTCAAAACCAATCTTGCCTGTAACGCATCATCATGCAAGGCTGCCGGTGTTGCCGCTAGGCAGCACACAGTGCACTAGGAGACAGCAGAAATGTTCCACATCTTTGTAAATATGGCATATTTCTACTGGCTGCCATTCACACAGCGCAGCACATCAAGTTGCACTGCCGCGTTGTGTGAAATGTAAGTAAAAGGTACCCCAAAATTTCTGACTGGACAACCCAGTGCAGTAACCAGCTAAACCCTCTATAATCATAAGACATACCATAAAGGGACCTTTCAGAGTGCTTGAAAGCAATAAACTGTGTGTCTGTGTCACTCACAAATCATCATTCACCGCACTGCTATGCGATGCGTCTCATAACATGATAACCGCACCTCAGTGGTTATCACGCACAACATGGAAACACTTCTCACATAGGATCACAAAACAAATAATAGTTTGCTGCTAATATAGGTAAGCATTTCATGGGGGTAGTAAGCAGTATACAAATGTGCAATACAATATTTATCATTTATGCATCAGCAAGATTTGTTTTGATCCTATTAAATCTCTGTTCCCATCACACTTTAGAATTGTAAAACAAAATGTGCTTCATTTGTGCTTTCATAACTACTGGTACATGTTGAAATATTTGTATAGTTCATTTAAAGGAATATCAATTTATTTTGTGAATTAGAAACAAATTCCCATCCGACAATATTTCTTTTCACACTCCCTTTACGCAAGGCAGCTGGAATTATGCAATTCTGCAGCATTTTCCGCAACATTATGAATTTGCCACATTTGCCACCTAATCTTCATCGGCTGCATAATCCGTAGATTTGAACAAAAAACAAGTTTTGTTTCTAGCTCAAACAGATCAAAAGTTACCAAAAACGCTGCAACATGTGCTGTCGTGCAGTGGTCAGTACTTTGCAAACGTTGACTGGTAATCTTCCAATTGCTTATCTGTATTTGGATGTGGAAATGGTACTAATGAAGTGAAACTTTGCTGAGATAGTGCTAAAATGTATAAGAATGACAAAATAATGTAGTGGTACTATCACAAAATGTGCTGCATCAAGCCACATAATTTGTGTTTTCTTGCCACATAATCTAGTCAACATTGCTGCATAACTTAGGCTTCCCTTCCCACACAATTCCAGTAACCCTGTCAGTACCCCAGAGAAGTGGTCAGACAGTTCACTTTACAAATTCCTCTCACTTTGCAATCAAAGAAAGAAAAGTAAACACCATCTCCAAGTTAAAAGAATAAGGAGCCTGGCATATAACCTATCTTGGACAACGCAGCATATATAAAAAGATTAAAAGAAAATTTAAAGGCATTTTAATTGCTCATTTACTTTCTGAACTTCCGCACCTCTATACTGTGCCAACTGCCTTGGTCATTTAGGAGCGGGGGCAAAGATTATTTTTTGCTGGTCTGGCCCTCAAATGCCCCCACTGTGGCTGCGGCCCACTGATAATCTGATGTATTTCCTACCAGACTGGGTAACTGTTTTTATGCTGCTGGGGTGGAATTGTTTATTTTTTTATCTCATTCAATTTTGAGAAATATTTTACCAGAAAGTATTAGTTCAGCCACTGGCCCTGGGGAGGCATATTCTTTTGACACATTCCCAGGTTTACAGCATGTTGTAAATCTGGGAATGTGTCAAATGCCATGGGTGTTACGTGAGAACACCCACTGTAAGGCCCATGGAATGCCTCCCCAAGGCAGTGTGAGGCAACGCTGCGACTTGCGCTGTGCTGCCTTACACTATATCTACGAGGCCATGAAAAGCCACGCAGGGTGGCATTCTGGGGCCTCGTAGATATGGCTACGCCCTGTGCGCCACTGGAACATCAAAAAGAAGTACGTTTCGGTGGCGCACATGGCTTGTAAATAAGCTCCACAAGCCCATACATTAACTTGAAATTTCTTGTTTAATGCATGTTTTGCTGACATCAGAGCTCAAGAGCACAAGATAGTGATTGACTCTTTGTGTTTCCGAGCTCTGCTGTCAGCAAAACATGCAGATATTTCAAGTTAATACATGGGCTCAAGACATCTAAAGGAAGTGTACAAACCCCTTCTGCACTAGAGTGGCACAGAAAAAGACATCTTGATACAAGCCCAGGTGACCTAGTTGTCATAGGCTTACCATTCGGCTGCTGAAACTTAAGTAGGTGACCATGGGTTCCCTTCCCCTAAACAAATATCAAAAGTAGCACAATGAAGACCCATAACACCTAATGGAATACACAATATTTGCAAACCTAATGGCTATATAAAAACCAACACGTCATATATAATTGCTCCTAAAAAGAGGGTTTCCTATCACGTTTGGAATCCGGAACACGAACGGGCAAGGGCCAATAAAAGGAAAGAAAAAACGGAGGGCCCCTAGCAACTAGAGCTCCAGGCACAAGGACTCTAGTGGAAGGTGGCATCACTCAGCCTCCAAGACTCTTTGGTAGGTGCCATGTTCAAGGGAGGCAATGATCTGTAACTTTACAGGCAGTACACACAATCATTACAGTTTAAATAAAGATGTGAATTTTTGGCCAGAGTTATGTGGTAACACAATCTCAAAATATATAAAACACATCAACACTATAAACAGTAATCAGAGAAAAAGATTAAGACAAAATACAATATACAAATGCATTATGTTAATCAAACAGTGAACGTTTTAAACTCAGAATGAGTACAATAAACCCATGAAAAAAAACTGCAATCACACAATGAGGGAGGTAATCACAAAATATAACAATTAAATTGCGTCATCGGGCCATAATCATTCTATTATGTTTGAAAAACGTTACGGTTCTGATAACGCTGATCCTTATCTTCTCTTTTCTAAGGATCCTCAGGTCGCCAGGATCTTTTTACCTGCTGAATAGTGTGAAGGGAAGAAAATCTTTTCAGTTATGCAATCATCTCTTCTTCAGTCTATTTCTCCTACAAAGACCACTGACTCTGAATTTAGTTTCGTGGGTTTATTACAGCCAAGAATAACTGCACGTGCAAGCACCTCAAGACGAGGTTAAAGAAATAGATGGGCACTAATACAAATAGCATCCTACGCAGGAGTCTCATCCGACTCAGGATGAGAAGAATCGTTAACTCCAGAAGTATTAGACAAGCAATAACAGCTCCAATCTCTATGTTATTCCTCATTTATCTAAACAAGCAGAAAAATCCCTTGCCTGTCCCTACTCTACTCTAAGATGACATACCTACTTAACGAATTTCCCAGGCAAGAGTACGAAAAAGGTGTCAGCTGTGAAGACTTCCTAAGAAGTGCACTCACTTAGTATTTAAGCTCAGATTTTAGATGCTCCTTCACCAAATCCCTCTCTGTCCTTCTCTCTGATCTCTCCTACCTCTTCTCTGCCCTCCACCCTCGGGGCACTATCCCTAATACAAAACCCAATACAATTGAACACGCCTTTTGTCACGCCTCTTTGGCCAGGTCTTCTTTCTTGTACTTTTCCATCGAAACGGTTACTTCATCCTGGACGGTTGCGATGACCTTGAGTCCCAGGCACCTTCTCCGCTTAAAGTATCATCCCTAAATTCCATTGCACTCCCATTTCCATGCCTCTCATCGCTCTAACTTATGAAACAAAGAGCCAGTCTTTAACTAACGAGGCATGTGTCCTTGCACCTGCAACAGAAGATACGTTCAACAGAAACCCTCTACTGTGCTAATTAAATCTAATTTCGGTGCCCAGAGAGCCTTTCCAAGAGAACCTTCTCTGCCTGCAAAATAAGCTAACATAAGAACAAACAGGCCTTTTCCCTAGCGTATATGCAGTCAGGCCTTTACATTTGTTAAACACACAAATCATAATCACTCCTATAAGCCTTTGATTCATTACATTTCATATGCGAAAAATGAACTACACGTACAACTTATATGGTACACGTTTAAACTACTGCAGCTCGATTACACATGGGCTGATTCATCTTATGCATTGGTTTACACATGATTCAGTTAAGCATTACATTTGCATGATTAAAATAGCACAATTACATTTCTTATTCATTCTGATAACTGCGGTTTATAACTACATTATACTAGCCATTCATGGATATATAGCTGGATATATGCGGGTGCGTGCTATCAGTGATTATGATGCACCCCTACAAATTTCACAAGAACATGGCGCTCTATCAGTTCAAAATCCCATAATATTCGCCATGCCCAGATAACACCCGAAATTGCCAGGCAGTTAACCAAAATAATCCACTATGAAAAGAGATACATCGTAACATAATGTTCACAAATTCCAAGTATTCGTGAACAAAGACTAAAAATACAGCAAGGTGTACCAAACTGAGAAAACACTACCTCCCTCACAAGTTTTGTAGATTTCAAGATTTTGAGTCTATCTGGGATTCTTCCATCTTCAAAATATTTTTTGAGTGCGGTCGCTTCCCACCACTTTAAAATGTCTTTCTTTCCCTCATTTGTAGCTCCTGAAAAGTGGTTTCAGAAGATGTAGGGCTGGAGATATTTGTTTCCCTTGTGTTTGGAGTTGTATGGCATACTTTTTCAGACTTTTGTTCCCAGCAATGTCAAAATTCGTCCATTGAGTGTCCTTAATTCTTCTTTCACGTGCTCATTGTTGAATGAACCCTATTTGTATCCTGTATTCTCAGGCTAGGTAATCGGACCAGTTGCTTCTTGATTAGAATAACAATATGAAGATGTGTAAGTCTACACTACTCTGAAAGCACCTGATCCCATCAAATAAATTATCACACTGCAAGCCCGGCCTACCATCAGTTGCTACTGCCCTGATTTGGTGGGCGAGTTATGGTTTGCATGGCAAAAGTGCATGCAATCTGTGATTTTGAAGCTAAACATAACTATGGAATTTCAGGGCCTTTTGTTTTCATTTTGTACCCATAATTGCAATTTAACTTTCCCTTTTGTAAGTGAATTTCAGGTTTTTACTTAAATGTGCATTAAGCATTTGTTAAAACAGCTAAACTTCTCTTTAACTGTGTTTTTCAGTAAATTACTGGTATCTTTCAAAAGATAAACTACTATTTCAACGCCTGTAAAAGCAACCCCATCCATAGATGAATAACTGCCTCTACACCCGGCATTTAGTCATGCACAGAGGGAGTTGTCTGCAGTACTGGTCTTTGGCCGGTTCTTGTGCCCAATCCCTTGCAGGTGGCTAACCCCTAATGCACATGGCATTCAACCATGCACGGCGGAGGTTGTCCTGTGCACGTCCATTCATAGGTGGTCAACAACTGCTGCGCACGGCCTTTGACTATGTGTAGCAAGGATCAGTTGAGGGCTTGGCCTCCACCCACACTCTGGGGCATATTTACAACATTATGGTGCAGCCCTGCGCTTCCCCCTGCGCTGGCGCTAAACTTAGCAGCCTAGCACCAATGCAAGCACCTTTGCACCATAGTGCAAGGGTGTCTGCGTTGAGGGAAAGATTGTTTATGTGCAGGAAGGCTGTTTAGCATTAACACATCCATTCCACCTCAAGATTTTCTTATCTTGCTACAAAATGTACTTTTTATTATTAATTTTATTACTAGGGTGGATCCTTTTGGGACCCCCCTCGTGCACCAGGGGGTCAGAGTATACTCACCGTGCCCTCTAATGCCCTATTTTCTATTATTTTTTCCAATGCAGTACTTGGTCAACCATATAAGGTGATATCTGTCACAAAAGAATAGTTTCTGTGACAACCAACACAATCAGAGGGCCTGGATTTGCAAACTGCCTGCAGAGGCATACATCCTTGCAGGACGATGCAAAGAAATGTTACCACTTCCAATGGTATTTCTTTCTTTTTTTAAACAGAACATGTTTAGCTACTATGATTTGAAACGGAAGAGTTAGAAAGTTTGGAGAGTCAGGAAGAGAAGATAAAAATGAAAGTTAACTTGTGAAGACATATGAAACCTGTTTTTTCCATGACTGTCAGATCAGGGAAAAGCTGGACTATGATTGAAAAAATGAGTCTTACTAAATCTATGTCAGCAGTTGTCTTGGCCAGAACTATGGAAGGAGGATAAGTCTTCTTTTGTCACATTGTTTCATTCCCCCTGAGATGTCATTCCCTACTAATATTGAAAGTGGAAACTGCCTAGGAGGACATTTTAGAAAGGCAGGACTCCTAAAAGTAATAAACTGATGCCTTGCATGGAAGGGTGAGGATGGAAGGGTAACAAGGGCAACAACTCATTTATAATACACTGCTCCTTCAAGGAGTGTCCCATGATGCCCAGGCAGGACTATTTATATATACTTTGTTTTTGATGACATCCCTAAAGTGGGCAGCGACATCACCAAAAACTTTCTTTAATGTTGTGGGGGTTAGGGGGCTACAGGGAGTTCTGCATCCCCCCCAGCAACGCTAGGGAAAAAACAGTAAGTCTTCTGGGTCATTAAAACCGTGACCTCAGGAGAACTTACTGTATATTTTAGAAGCATTTCATAGGCTGGAGCTTTTGCTCTACAGCTGGCTAGGGCTCCTAAGCAGAGAACTATTTTATTTTCTATATTTATTTTTAAATACAGAAAAATGCAGAGAATAGGTCTTCTTTTTATTATTCTCACTACTGTCAATCATGAATGCCAGGTAAGTACGTATGCAGATTTACAGGTAGGGGAGTTAGAAAAAGAAAATAAATTTCCTGGTGAAGCCTTAAGGAGTGCAGATATGCTGCTTGCTTCAATGCACATGTTTCCAGACGACTATGTTTTAATTTATATACCTAAAACCTTTTGTGAATTCAAATGTGAGTATACAGTCAGTGGTTAAATAAATGTGGAAATATACCCTTTGCAGCTTCATATATACTAAACACAAAAAAAGAAAATACAGAAAAAATTAGCAAAACAAATATGGATAAATACAGACGGAAATGTCAAAAAAATAAACACCATAAAACAGAGATCCCTAAAAATAAAATATAAGGCCTACATGTGGTTATTTTTATGATTACATTTTTGGGATGTAAAATGTTAAAAGGTAGACTCACAGACATGATTGTTTTAAATTTGTTTCTTTAAAAAAATGATATATCTCTGACTATTTATTTTCAAATTTTTACCCCCAAAATGTAATAATAAAAATTATGTAAAAAGAAAGAGTCACATAACTGTTGCTTAACAATAGAAATGCTTCATATATAATGTGTTGGGTGCCGAGGGGAGGGAGGACGAAATAGGAGGGTGTTTGGCTGCAAGGCTTGGTGGCAGGCCAGGCAGTGGCATAATGAAATCTGATGGGACCCCCCTGCAAAGTGCATGGGAGGGGCCCCCCATGCTCTGGACCCAGTCTATACCTCCAAGACCCGCCCATTCACAGTGCCAGAGGGGGCCTCCTGGAGCTCGGGGCCATCCTGCAGCTGATGGGGCTGAGGGGCTATTGTTATGCCACTGAGTCCAGGCCCTGCAGCCAAACCCCTAGCCGTGCGTGGTGAGGGGTTGAATTTACGCATGGTAATAAAATATTAGCTTACAAAAAAACAAGAAATTCACTGAAAAAAAAGTTTAAAGTGATGTTATAGTGATGTTATAGTTAGGTTTAATAATAATATCTTACTTTGCATTAAAAAACCTTAGAAATTCACTGAAAAAAACAAACGTTTAAGTAATATAATAGTTAGGCAAAATGTTCAGTAACAATGTAACGTTTTAAACTCTAAAAACCACAGAAATTCACCAGTTATCTTAAGTAACTATAACGCGTGCCATAAGGTAACTATAACTCACTCCCTCACCATGCACTGCTAATTGCCCCACATATTACTACACTCATTACATCATCTGTGACGTCATTGATAATATCATTGCAACATCTGGAGTGAAATTATTGATGAGAAAACTGTACATGGCGAGGGCACAAGTTTTACTTACTTCAGATACCTGTAACTATATCTGGGGAATTTATGGGGTTTAAGAGTTTATAATGCTACGTTGTTGCTGAACATTACACCAAACTGTAACATTATTTACATTTTTTCTGTGAATATATATATATATTTTTATGTTAGTCACGTTTTTTGATAATTTTACCTATATGTTTTCTAGTGTAATAGCGATATTAAGGACTTCAATGTTTATTAGATTATATTTTTTCTTTACATTGTATCTAAAGTTTACATTCAGAATTAGAATATTTGTGTTGCCATAATTCTGTAATGCAATATTTTACCACAGTATTATGTCACGGAAGCCTCTTTAAAAAGCTGCACGGCTCCCACACATCCTACCAACTTTTGATTCTGTTCCGACTTTTACATTGGCCATTAGGCATCATTTTACTCATTTTGGACTTCTGAGCCCTTTTTAGTTTATAAGTAATTGAAATAAGATTTATAGAACCTGTAGCTCCCACAAGCGCATCCAAATGCTGTACATTCTACCTTACTTTTCTCTAATAAAAGGATATGAAAAGTAATACGGTGGGGAAGCAGAGTTTTCCAAATAAGTGAGTGATTCGCCTCCAATTCTTGCTAGCTTGACAGTGAAAGGGCAGGAATATTTGAATTTATAAGAATATGGTGCAATCCTGCATTTTCCTCTGTGCTGGCACCATTTTGGATGCCTAGCACCAATGCAGGCACCCTTGCACCATGGTACAAGGGTGCCTGCATTGTAAGGTGGATTGTTTTTGTACAGTAAGAGGTACCTTCCTGTACAAAAACAATCCCCCCGAGGCATTTTCTGCTTTCTATATGTGCTGCAGAAATCAAAATCCATGGATGTTGCATGAGAACAGCCATGCAACACCCACGGAATGCCTCCAAGGTGCAGAGTAAGGCAACGCAGCGATTTGCGATGCGTAGCTTTGCTCATGATTTATGAAAATACTCAGGGCCATGCAAGGTGGCCTTGCGTGGCTTCATAAATCTCATTTTTGAGTTGTGTCGCTCTTGCACCACGTTGCGTGGTGCAAGAGTGATGCAATGGGGCTTGTAAATATGTCCCCAGTTCTTTTGGAATTAAAAACTGCGTGAAGAATACACAGAGATTCGAATATGATGTATTTCTGCACTGGGAGGGAGTGTAGAGAGTCCACCGAAAGTTTATTTGAGTTCTGTGTGAGGCTCACCTGGAATTTCCACAGGGGCGAAATGGATGGAACGGATGCTAGATCCCTACCTCCCTCACCCACCTCTTCTGCCCAACAGAGTTAAAGCCAAAGAGGGAAGGTGGGGAAGAAGGGGAAACAAAACAAGGAAAGGGAGAAGGAGTAGAGTCCACTGGTCTGTCTGATTCGATGTTATCAGGATTCCTAAATAAAAAACAAATACGTAAGTGTGACTCTCTTTCTTACATAAGGTTTTGCTATATACATAAGTGGTATTATAGTGTTCTACCTGTTGCAGGTTCGGTAGTTATATGTAGACGATATCAAAGAGTTAGAGCAAGAGGCTCACACAAAGTATCCTAATAGCAACCACCGTAGAGTATCAACTGACCCACAAAAAAAAAAATATATTTTGCCTGTAAACCAGGAAAAAAACAAAAAATTTATTTTCAAAGACAGGAGAAATAGTATAGGGAACAAACGTAGGGCACAAAAAAGGTGCAGGATCAAAAGTGCGTATTTTACAGTGCAGTAGAAGTGGTAAAAGACAATCTCTCTCTTTTCTTTTGCAGGAAGAGATATGACGACACCTTGGACTGAAACAACTTCAAGGCAAAAAGCACCTTCCACATTGTGTGAAGGAGTACTAAATCAGATAAGTATCCTATGACACTAAATACTTAAATAATATGAATCCTACCTTGATTCTGGGCTAGGATTCTTTTGAAATACCTCTTTGTTATGTTTTTTCAATACTCAGGTACAAGAAGGACACAGCGTGAGAATTGCAGTATTCTGGAAGGAAGCAAAATGGGCTGCCTGGCGAAGGAAAATCCAAGAAGATGCTGTGTCCCAGAAGGAAAAGGTTAACCCGGAAGGAACTGAGCACCGCAGGACGCCGAGAGAAAAACACCCGGGACGTCGCTACTCAGCGGAGCCAAAACAAGAATGCAGGTAAGGCGGGAGAAACCAGGGAGGCCTGGCGAGGTCTGTGAAGGAACGCGAAGCACGTTTCCCCCACGGCCCCCTCCCTTTTGAGCGCCTCAAGTGACGCCTTCGCCAGCTGACAGGAGTCAGCAGGCGGGGCTCGCCTCGGAGGTCATGGGCGGGATTAGGAGCGCTGCAGCGGGCAGCGCTGACTGTGAAGCCCGACATTCTGTCTGGGAATGTTCAGACTGAGGGCCAGATTTACTAGATTCTCATGCAGCGTCATGATTGGTCTGAGCGGCCTGTTTGGTTGCTGAAGCAGTGCCTGGGAGCCTGGGCATGTTCTCCACCGGGCTGTGCAACTTAACCAAGTGGAGAACATGCTAAGTGCGTATGACTGTTTAGCTGGCCCAAAAGGGCCAGCCAAACAGTCATGCCGCTAAAAGGAGTGCAAACCACTCCTCATTCTGTTATGAGCTTAGCCCCGCACCGATCTAGCTCTGAGCCCAGCATAGAAAAATAAAATGTTATAACGTCTTGTTATTATCATTTCATTTTTTTTTTTTTTGCAAAGCTCAAAGAGCAGTGGGGCGACGCTCCTCGGCCTTAGTGGAGGAGCGTCGCACCACTGCTCCCAGATTTCTAAGTGACTTAGTTGAAGGGGGAAGGGTATCCTGTTTCAACAGCCACCAATCCTGGGGCTAGGTACAGTAGCGGCCCGTGGTGGGAGTGCTGCCGGGCGGTGACATGGGGGCGGGGAGGGGCAGGGTGGGGGTAGTAAACTACGGAATATGGCCGAATAGAGGTAAGTAGACATATAAATAAATAAAACAAATTTTGTTGCGCGCGCAACGAAATTCGTTTTATTTATTTATATGTCTACTTACCTCTATTCGGCCGTATTCCGTAGTTTACTACCCCCCACCCTGCCCCTCCCCGCCCCACGTCACCGCCCGGCAGTACTCCCACCACGGGCCGCTACTGGCTAGGTATACACGCACAAAGCACCCCAATGTAAATCAGAGCTCATTGTTGTGTCATTAGTGGTGTGAAGCGGTATTTAAATACTAAAGTACAATGTGTCACTACCTTGCATATGGATTATCAATTTTTCCAAACCTTGTCACACAAACGAGACTTTCTAAAACACACTCCAGACCTATTTTTCTTTTTTACTGGGTCAGTTATTTATTTCCTCATTTAGAAAAGAAACGTGAAAAGTTTCAAAAGAATAAATTAATCTTTATAGCTCACACCAGAGAAGTAATGAAGTAACGACGCCTTAGTGCAGAGTTCTTCAATCTGTGGGGCGCGACCCCCAGGGGGGCACGACACCATCTCAGGGAGGGCGTGCACTCCGCACTAAGATCTTCCCTTTGTTGGTCTTTTACTGTCCCGCATCGCAACTTCGCAAGTCTTCACCCATTTCAAATGGGAATTGTTTATTGTAGAGCTCCGGTAACAGAGGGTTGGAGGGGGGAGGGAGATGAAATAGATAAGGCAGGACGTGCCCGTGCTTTTGTCATGTAAAGAGCTAACAGTTAACCTTCCCAGGAGGGGTTAATTCGTAGAGCTGAAATGCTTCAGCTGCAGTGGGAGGCAGGGTCTCCTCTGCTAAAACCGAAAGCAAACGAACAGACAGTCCTGTTCCTTCACGTTCGATTTCATAGCAGAGGAGACTCCTTGCCTCCCACTGCAGCTGAAATGACTGCCTGTTCCTTTCTTTCAGTTTTAGCAGAGGAGACATCCTGCCTCCCACTGCAGCTGAAGCATTTCAACTCTACCAGTTTAACCCTGTCCTGGGAGGGTTAGCTCTTAGCAGAAAGGAGACAAAGTTTCTTTTAAATTTACACAGGCAGGCGCGCAACGCCCACAGGGCTTCAAGTTGCCAAAAGAAAAATGCCAGCCAGCCATGTGTTGTTTAAACAGCCTGCAAATTGATTGTCTTGACACTAAATATGCTTATAAAGAAGTATGTATACATTTGTAATGTGACTTTTCTGTCTTTGTCATAGCTGCCAAGGTTTCAGGACGCTATGTGTGACATTTTCATAATTTCAGAGAAATTATGAGTGACATTTCAATGACTATGAGTGACACTTTCTCACGAGCAAAAATCAAGCAATGAAGACAAGGGAAACAAATAAATAGCAGAAATACCCATTTGAGCAACAAGAAATTCTAAGAAGATCTTAAAAGTGCTTTAAAGCACGAGAAATGGAAAGACACTAACCTAGTGCCCTTGTAACCTGATCGTACTGTTAAAGAAATGTGTAACCATGATATAGACTGGCAGACAGTGACTGCAGTCAATATAGAGGAGCTGTAAGTTTACTTACAGTACAGGCTGAATGATGACGCGCGGCACTCCTCTAAAAGTAAAGTAAATAAGTGACACAACTTTGTGCAGACTGACTGCTGCAGACAGACTAGTGACTGCAATGCACAGCTCAGCACACCTATAACTTTACTTAAAGTGCAGGGTAAATGATGACGCGCGGCGCTCCTCTAAAAGTAAACTGTAAATTCAATTAGGTTAGATGAGTGATACTTACTTGTCAGCAAAGGCCATGACAGGCTAGCCTTGCATATTCCAACTTAATTGCCATCTGTAACAAAAGTCCTGGATTGCCATCCTCATTTTCAGCTGCTGCTTTAGTGATTGCCCTTACTGTCTACTCTTTCAATGAGAGATCGATTCGTAACCGCTGCTTCGAGTATTCTGGCTCTCCTCCTTATCTACTGTGCTTTAGCATTAATGTAAAGTAGGCATTGTGGCACTTCTGCATCCACCAACAGAGTCGGGACGGCCGCGATGTCCACCGGGCAGCACCACGGTTCAGAGGGTAGCATTCATGGCTCCAAACACAGGACTGCAGTGCAGGGTGGCCGCGCTACAGTGCTAAGGCACCAGACCATCATTACGGCGGCCCCCGCCATCTGCCAGGGGTCGGTGATCCTGATTAAGCCCCGGCTACATCAGCAGCTAGCCGTGCTGCACAACGCAGTGGAACTACATCAGCAGCGAGCCGCGCTGCACAACGCAGTGGGAGTAAAAGAGGTCCACGCATAACAGGGGCCACGCTGCACAACGTGGTGGAGCTACAGCAGCAACGGGCCGCCCTGCATAACGCAGCGAGAGCTACAGCAGCAGCGGGCTGCGCTGCCTGCCAAAGCTAAACTGTGCCGCGCTGCCATCGGCCTATAGGTGTATATCAGTCAGTGTGTCCTGGCAGGCTGCGTCGGCACCAGGCATTAGGCTTTGACACTTGTGACATCCTGAGTGAGTCAGATGTGCCTGCTGGGGTGTCTGGTGAATGTTTTACATTCTAGCCAACTAGCCAGCCCCCAAGTCTGTCGCAAGCAGCTCGCGGAGGTGCTGCTGAAGAGCAGCTTTGCTCTCTCAGTGTGGTACTAATTCGCAGCGCTCCTCTTCGCTGAAGCGTTCTAAGGAGGCGCTATAAATGCGTGACAATGCATTTCAGTGCGGTGATGCGGATCACCACACTGAAATGCGTTAGTCTCACGCCTGATGTGTGATACTTAGCAGGGCTGCTTTGTTCCATTTTATTATCAGGCATGGATCATTCAGGCAGCCCCACAATTAAAAGTGCTTCTATTTATATTTGCTGTTCAAAGTATGCACACACAAGTGCTGACAATACAGCTTTAGGTGACTGTTTATTTTTGTACCGCCTGGGACATCAAAATAATGAGCTGGCAACCCTAATCATAAAACTGGAAGTTTGTTGTAAGATCAGCACATTTATTTCCTCCACCCTGATCCCTGGTTAATGCCATAATAGCAATAGTTTAACATATCTGAAACCCTACGCTGCCGTCAATAACCTGCTGAGTTACTTCAAGTGTCTGGAAATGCACCTTGCATTCAGACAACTCATTCCTCATTTTCGCCCTTCACTTTCACGCTCACCCTACACTCACAGCGATCACAATGCCCTCACACTGATCCCGATGCACTCACACCATTCACCCGCTTACCCTGTACTCACAGTGATCACTCTGCACTCACAATGCACTTGCGCTGTTCACCCTGTACCTCACCCTGCAGTCACACGAGCACACTACTCACCCTGTACTCATGTGACACTTCACTCACCTGTCCCCCTTACTGCTCAATCTGCAATCTCACTCAAATAAGACCATCACTAACCATACATTAATTCGTCCCACTCTGCACTTACATCTGCACTTACATCCTCACCCAAATTCATATGGTCACCTCACTCACCCTGCAGTCACTCCTCTTACCCTACTCTCACACTGTTGCATGCCTCACCCTGCACTCACATGGGTACTCCTGCCACCCACACAGCGCAGAGGTTTAATGTGCCTGCTACAAAGAACGTGTACCATGCAGATCAAAGAACTGAGTGTGAGTAAACTATGAGTAGTGCTATAAAAAATTAAATGTTTGCCAGAAAGGTGCTATAGAGAGATGAGGTGCATTGTTGGTGAGTGGTAGTGAGGAAATTCATGGAGAAGGAGGAAATGGGGGAGGGGCGCCAAAACAGACCGTTCCACTGTGTGCTACCAGTGCTAGGGCCAGCCCTGGCTGGGAGTGTTAGCCCCCACCCGAAGTTCGGGTCTAGTTGCGCCCTGTACACACGTATGGGCATGTCGTGCCCCATGAAGGTTTTCGTCCTAAATTACAAAAGGACACATATACATGCACTGCAATCCAGCCTTTCAGGGGGCCACTTGATAGAGGCAGCTCTGTTTTTGCTCTGATGGCCTGGAATAATTCCTAAACAGATTCTTGTAAATACCGTTTTGTTTCATTTCTTTTTAATGTGATTGATGTGAGAGAGTCTATTACTATTTGCAGAGAAATGTTTTTGTTTCATGCAACAACCATAAAAAAGTTTATTTTAGATCACAACGGGTCCTCACATATGAGAAATTGGAGGATATCACAGATATTATTTGCTGTAAAATTAGTGGGCTGCTGTTTTGTTACAACAGTGAAAACACACATCATTATCTCTGAATATTAGATGTAAACACTTTTAGAATTTCGACCATAGCGCCTGTGCACAGTTAGTAGCCTGGCTAAAGAGGGTATGGCAGAGCTGAAAGTGAATCATTTAATCTCAAAGCTGTTCTGAACAGGGGCCCCCAAAATAGTATTGGCCCAGGGCACCCAAAATCCTTAACATGTCCCTACCACCACAAAGTTTGTCAGACAACATTGCTCTGAAGTAAAATAGGCAACATCATTCATTTATTATCAGTTCTATTTTTTTAAACACAAGCCCGACGTGTCCTAAACCCCAACTGCTTCAGGCAAGCAACTTATCGTACCACTAAGGAATTCTCAATTAGGTGTTCGTTCAGCGCCCTCTCTGTGGACTTTCACCTTTGTCTTCGGATCCATAACTGGTTGGTGGGCAATTATCCCATTATAATGCTGCCTAAAACGTTTGTTAATGGTTTCCAGAGAAGAATTGTTTCTCGTGTACCAACTCTGAGCTAGGGAGTGCTCGAAAAATCTAATAACACTGTCTCCCTTACAGTCACTGTTTTGGCTGAAAATGTCTGCAGAATATTCAGCTTTGAGAGAAACTGCTATCAAAACTCTCTTGCCTTTCAGCTCGTCCTATTTATGTGAGATTGGGTTCTCAGCCCTTGCGGTATTAAAGACTAAGTACCGTTCAAGACTGGATGTGGAGCACAACCTGAGGATGGCAGTAGCAAAAATCCATCCACAGATTGACAGTCTATGTGGCTAAAAACCGGCACACCCATCACATTTATGTTGGTGGTGTTATTATTAATCTATGTCATGTGTAAAACAAAGCATCCTAGTAAAAACAATTTACGCACATTTTATCTTGAAAAATGGTGTTTTGAGCTGTGTAATAAGCCTCTGTCATTTCACCACACCCACTCACAAACCTGCAGTTTACTAAACACTCTTATTGTGTTGAACATTATTTGCCGGATATGGCCCGTGATATGCGCGTGGCGGTCGATTATGTAGTGTACCAGATTCCAGAAATTTCTGTCAGGTGGTGGGGGGGGGGAGGGGGCCCAACATCTAAAAAAATTAAGCTGGGGGGGCTCAACCTACAAAAGTTTGAAGACCTCTGCCTTAGTGGATTCAGTGCAATTTTTCCTTCCAGCCTCTTTCGGTTACCGTCTGCTACAGTTAGCAACTGTCCCTATCAGGAATCAGAAATTCAAATTTTCCGGCTCAAACAAGGACTTTTGTCGCAATATCAGGGAAAGGGCGGGTGGGGGTCTACTTTACAGCTCAGAGCCACCATGAAAATATTTTGTTTATGTATAATACGCTAAATCAGTGATTCACATTTCTCTAAAAAAAATTGGCTGTCAGCTGCACAGGATAAACAATGAATACATCAGCATTTGCGGCTTAGCCCAGAAAGCATATATCACTCAAGCCACTTCAGACCAAAGCAATCTCATTCAAATACATTGGGTAGTTTTGCTTTCATATTCTGCACATATTTGGAAAGAGCAGATTTAGCAAAATCCCAGGTTGCTTGTATTGTATCCGCATTGATTTCTGCGCTGTGCAATCAGCTAACGTCTCGTTTTTCCCCGTGGCGTAGTTGCACTACTGCGGTGAGAAAATTATTTGACAAAAGCCTTTCATTTTTTAGTTTATATAGTTATTAATGCAGCTGGACTTGCGCTGAAATATGCCACAGGCTGAGGAAAACTCAGCGTGAGCAGAAAAATTGATAGCGTAAACTCAGAAACAGCTGCACTTAGAGTTTCCAACTGTTACTCTTAATGGCCTGTGAATCTGCAGAATGTATTGGATTCGAGAGCCTACAGTACATTATGTGGTCAAAATCTTTCTTTCAAATTGATCCATTGTCCTCTTCAATACACCGTGGCATGCACTTCAATGCTGTAATCTCTGAGCTTTAGATATCTCACCTATGTACTAGAGATTGTAGATTGCATCCTGTAAAACACTTTTTCATTGCGTAGTATGGTTTGTTTATTGTGGCACAGGACATAAGGGACAGGGTAAGAGCAAAGTGAAAATCCAGAAACATTCAGGGCCACGTTTAATAAAGGGTTGCATCGCTTTTGCACACTGCAACGGGGTGCAAAAGCAATGCAACACGTAAGATGTGATTTATCAAACCACGCGAAGCACCCTGGCGTGGCCCTGAGTGGCTTGTTAAATCCAGAGTAACTTTACTCTGCCCCAGGGAAGCCTTCAATGGGTGGTGTGTGGGTGTTCCTACACAAGACCTATGGATTGTGATGCATTCCCATATTTACTATAAGTGGTAGACCAGGGAATGCACCACACCTGCTACGCATCCTCAGGGGAGGCATAACGAGGACAAATATATTATTTCTCCTATTTTTTCCTCTGTCTAAGTGTGCTGCATTCTGCAGCACACATAAAAAGGGGAAAATGGCTCAGGAGATTGTTTTTGTGCATGAAGGTGACCCTTCCTGCACAAAACCAATCCTGCCTGCAGTGCAGGCACCCTTGCACCATGATGCAAGAGAGCCTGCGTTGGCGCTAGGCAGCACTTTTCCCAGTCACTTGCTGCACTACACTGCATGACTTCTTCATAAATATGCCCCTCACATTCTGTTTCTGATCAACATAATTTTGATCAAGTATTTTCATTTCCCTAATGTCTATATGACTTTTGGGTATCAATATTTAAGGTGCCGAAGGAGCACAACGGGTATGTATGCCTGCTTTTTGTGCCCCATGGCACTTTGGTATTACAAAAGTGGCTGCAGTTGCTTGTGCCACCCATTCTGTAACATATATCACAATGGACCAAAATGTCCCCAGGCCAGATAGCAAAGGAGCATTTCCTCATAACCCCCATGCCAATGAGGCAACCCTTTTTTTTGTTGTGTCCGTGCAGTGTTAATGAGGTACATGCAGAATCAAGAAAGCAGTTAGGAAGTGCACTGCTGGTGCACAATTATGAGGTGGCACACAATCAGGGCATCTCCCAGGAATCATGGGCAGGAGTAAGGGGGGGTCCAAGGAACCACCAAAAGCCACCTCATGTAGGTAGGTGAAGGCACTCAATGCACCTCTCTGCAGGTGGATGCTTGGCCCACTTTGAAAGTGTGGAGTGTTCCGACTGCAATAAAAGGTGGACCAGTGGCTTGAAACAGCTGGACTACCTTCCCTTAATGTGCTGTTCTTAGTGCAGGTGTAAGGTTCACATCTGGAATGGGAATAATTGATTTTCTGTATTGAGCACAATCTCCCCATATATGCCAGGTGTACCTACCACTGCTCAAACAGGGAGAGCACTCTCAAACTATAATCCAGGGCCTTTTCTCTTTGACGTTCCTTTTATATGTATTTGTCTAGTCAACCTCGAAGAAGAAAACGGTGTGAGGATATTTCAGGGCATGGCCGAGTTGATGAAAAGTATAGAATTAATTCTGGATTTCCTCTAGATGGCAGCCTAGATGTTGAGCAGCAGGTTAGGATGATCAATTTCTACCCAGGGCCTACCTTAGCACTTTAGGTTATTTATACAGAGCACTAGTTTAGCCTTTCAAGGAACCACTGAACAATGTGTACACCATCTCTGAAGTTGAAAAACATAAATGTGAAAAAAATGTCTCATATTATTCCGTGCTTGTAAGTTAGGATGTCTGGTCAACTGGAAAGTTAATAATACTGGACTTTCCCATTAAAGAGTTACTGGGGCATATTTACCAACATTTTGTGCCACCCTTGTGCCACACAAGGGCGACGCAAAACCTACATCAGATTTATCAAGCAATTCAAGACCATCGTGCGTGGCCCTGCAGTGCTTGGTAAATCTGGAGTAATGTAAGTCAGCTCATGGCGTTGCCTTGCATTACTCTGTCCTAGGTATGCGGGCCATGGATTGAGCGTGGGTGTTCCCAAGCATCCATCCATAGATTTTGTCGCATTCCTAGATTTACCATGAATGGTAGACCCGAGAATGCATCCAAATGCTATGCCTTCCCAGGAGAGGTGTAACAAGAGGAAATATCTTTATTTCTCCACATTTTTCCTCTTTCTACATATGCTGCATTCTGAAGAACAGATAGATAGGGGAAGTACCTCTAAGGATTGTTTTTTTGCAAGAAGGTGTTCCTTTCTGCACAAAAACAATCCCGCCTGCAACTCAGGCACCTTTGCACCATGGTGCAATGGTGCCTGCATTGGCACTAGGCAACCAAAAGTGTCCCAGCACAAGAAGATAGCAAAATGCGCCATATAATGACAGATATGGTGAATTCCTGCCCTCTCCCTTTCACACAGCACAGTAAAGTTTTCGTGCTATGTTGCACTGAAAAATTATAAATATGGCCCACTATTTTCAAAATGGATCCCATCAGAGTACTCCATTCAATGGTCTCTATCTATTGAAGACTATTTGGGGCAAATGTATCAAAATTTCACGCAGCGCAGAGTGATACCTCACCGCCCTGCACTGCATAAAAGGGGAAGGCAAGAATGTGTCATTTAATATTTTATGGAGCATTCCTGTCCTCTCCTTGTGATGGTGCACTTTTTAGCTGCCTGGCTCCAAGGCAGGAACCCTTGAGTCATGGAGCATGGGTTCCTGCATTGCAGGCAAGATTGTTTTTATGCAGTAAGGGATGCCTTCCTGCACAAAAACTATATATGCTGCAGAATGCGTACCATTTTGACACATTCCCAGGTCTACCACTCATGGTAAATCTGGGAATGCGCCAAAATCTATGGGTGGATGCATGGGAACACTCGGGGGATATTTATTAACAAATCATGCAGCGCAACAAGTCACTTTGTTGCGCTGCGTGATAGAGAAAGGGCAGGAATGAGCCGTACTTAACAATGTACAGTACATTCCTGCCATTTCCCACTGCTGGTGCAAATTGTGCTGCCTAGCGCCAATGCAGGCACCCTGGCACCATTGGCAGGATAGTTTTTGTGCATGCAGGGGTACCTTCCTGCACAAAAACAATTCTCAGAGGCATTTTCCTCTTTCTAGGTGTGTTCTGCAGCACTCCTAGAAAGAGGAAGTAACATGGAGACGTCAAGTTAAGTCATGACTAAGTATGTGTGGTATTGTTGTGTTATTCCTTTTGGTTGGTTTCCTTTTCCCCATTGTTATGTTGGTATGCTCCTTTGGAATGTTTATTTTCAAGTGGGAAATTATGAAGTCATAGAAGTTGAGAAATGGTGAATGTTGGATATGCTTTATGCTGTGGCCCTGATTGTGTTAGGAGTTGCCAACAGCTCACTTCGCGCTGCCCTCGTGGCTTGTCTGTGCTTCTCCTGCTCACACATGGCCCTGACTGTGTTAGGAATTGCCAACGCCTAGTGTCACGATTCCCGCCAAACGCGACCAGTATCCAGTCTAATTCTCTCTCAGTTGGTCTCCACCTGCACTACTCACCTAACACCCGCCTGGCCGTGCACCACTGTTACCAGGCACGCTCCTCTTCGGCTGGATCACTCTGGAGCTTTCTTCCTCACCTATCTCCACCGTACCAACACCTCCTCCTACAGGTTGACACGCCCTCTGGCTCTTCCGTTAGAGATTTATTAACTGAAAATAGAGAAATGATCTCAATGCTTCAAGCACTGAAAACAGGAAAAGGACAACTGCATTTCAGGCACTGCATTGGATGTGACAGAAATAAGACTATAACTTCATTACTTCATTGGTAACCGTTTGCTCTATTATGTAATTATTTTTTCTCAGGTGGAACACGGGTACCACTTTAGGTAATGGGATAGTTATCTGTTACTGTGCCTGTGTAATTTAGACTTCTCTCTTCGTGTCAAGTCCACTGTTTGTAATTTTTTGTTTTCTTCTTGTTTACTTTCTTTTCTTTTGGTTGGCACTGTTCTTCTCAGTTATCGGTGGTATCATGGAAAACTTATCTCCTCCTTTTTCTTCTTAACAACACCTGGTGACTCATTTCTTCCAGGGGCAAAATGAAAGAAAGTGTTTTTGAACAATTTAAGAGTATGTGGTACAAACCTGTCTCCAGAAAAAAAACATCTATGTTATTACATTGTCTCGGTGCTGAAGGACAAGATTTTTCTTTTTTTTGTCCTCATTGTGTAATAAAAATTTGGAGTAGGAGGTATCGGGGTCCCGATTTCTATTGATTCCGTCTCGGAACAGCCCATTATTTTCGCAGGGAGGTATGGTGATCCGCATCCTCTGACGGGACCCCCTTTTGTTCCTATTCCATTCGGTTCGGGGAGATCACCCTCTGTGACCAAAAGTGCAAGACCCTTGCTTGCTATATTATTGCTGTATTGCATAATCATTGGACAACCAGAGGTTCCTTTGATAATTCAACCCTATGTGATCTGTTTCTGCTCCCAGATGTCCCAGAAATTTGTTCTTTTACTTTGCCTCCCACTCCGGTCTAGTTTATTTATCTTCCATAGTGAGGTTAGCCATTCCCATTGAGTTGGTGGAATATGAAGTATCCATTTAGTACATATTTCTCGTCTGGCCAGTAAGAATTATACAAAGAAAAGGTTTTTATGTTTCTTACTTAATCTGGGGAAACCTTCATTATATATTTTAACCCCAAATATAACAAAATCTATGCTTACCTCTATTTCTTGGCCCATTACATCAGTGAGGATCTTCCCACTTTGTTCCAGAAATTCTGAAGCTGGGGGGGCACTGCCAAAACATGTGTATTTCGTCCGCTATCTCTTCACCGCACTTAGGACAGCTTTTCGTCTTTCGCTTATTCAGTTTGGACAATCACTTCGGCGTCCAATATGCTCTGTGTATGGTGAACAGATGGTTTTTTCGGAGAAAGGTGGATTTGATAGTATAACAACACATAGACATAGATACTTGCCATGTTTCTGGTGCATCCAGCGATGGTAGCTCCTTCCCCCAGGTCTCCGTAGGTAAAGTAAAAACTTCTTCCCCAGCTGCTATTAATGAATTGTACCAAATTGGTACTTCTTTTTTTAATACTACATTTCGTTGTATTTTCTGTTCCAGATCTCTGTTACCTATTTTGTCCCCCCTTAAGGGATTTTGTCCAGCTTGCTAATTGATAATATTTAAATTTTGCTAGTGAGCCTTTAGTCATGATTACAAGTTGATTCCATCCAATTAACACACTTCCTTCTAAGAGTTGCCCCCACTTCGTTATACCTTCTTTTTCCAGCAGGATAGCAATCATGTCTTTCAGACACTCCGGGGTTCCTGGGGAGGCCCATATTGGGACAAAGTCACTATAATATGGAATTTTCAGTGTTCTTCTAATTTGATACCATAGTTTAGCGGCTGACAATAATACCTTTAATTTTATCTTTTTGAAATACTTTGGGTGTTGAATTTGTATAGAAAGTGGCTACCTGTGTCATTGCTTATAGGTATGTGGGGTAGGTGTGGTACTCTTTTAGCAATACTCTCATGTTTTTAAGTTGGAAGGCTCTATAATATTCGAAAAGGTCTGGACTCACTATCCCCCTGCTCTTTTTTCCTCCGAAGCTTCTTCCCGGCTATTCTAACTCCTTTTGAGGCCCATATAAAACTACTCAGCTCTCCTTGTAGCTTAGTGAACCATTCTATTTTGAACTCTAGAGGGATAGTGTTAAAGATATACGTGAACTTCGGGAGAATTGCCATTTTTAATATGTTGGAGCGCCCCAAAAAAGACAAAGGGAGGCCCCCCCACTCTTTGAGTATGCTCCTGACTTCTGATAATATTTTTGCAAAGTTTATTTGGGCTATTTTAATAATATCTTTCACTATTTCCACACCTAGATATCGTATGCTTTCTTTTACCAAAGGGTTATGACTTTTATAGCTCCATTCCATTATTCCTGTTTTTTGATTGGTTGACTGAATAGCCTGACATTTTCCGGAATTGACCTAGGGTATTCTCTATTACTGGCATTTATTTTAATAAATTGTAAGTGAAAATCATCAGGCCATCAGCGTATAATGCCACTTTCTTTTCCTACCCTTGGTATTTGAAAGGAGTTATCTCTTGATTAGCCCTAAAGGCGGTGGTTAACGGTTCAACATAGAGATTAAACATCAAGGGGGACAGGGGGCATCCTTGTCTGGTACCTCAATTGATATGTAGTTTCTCTGTTAGGTTACCGTTCACTAAAACCCTGGCTGTCGGGTTTTTATACAAGGTTTTTACAGCCCCTAAAAATACTCTTCCCAGATTATACTTTTCCATTACAGTATGTAGGAACGACCAACTAACCCTATCAAAGGCCTTAGCTGTGTCGAAAGTGATTATTGAGAGAGGGACCTTTTCTTGGGTTGCTACGTCAACTGCACTGATCAGTTCATATGTCAGTTCTTGGATCTGCTTCCCCTTAATAAAAACCATTTTGGTCTCGGTGTGTCAGATGATCAGATACTTGTCCCAACCTCTTTGCCAGAATTTGAGTGTATATTTTATAATCGCTATTTAAAAGCGATAAAGGTCTATATGACTCACATTGTTTCGGGTCTTTCCCTGGCTTCAGTAGTATACAAATAGTGGCTTCATTCCAGGAGACCGGTAGTTCTTGCCCTTCTCAAAAAATGCCATTTAATATTGCTGCCAGAGGCGAAACCAGGGTTTCTTTTAATATACTATATATTTCTTAGGGTATTGCATCAGGACCTGCGGCCTTACCTTTTTTTAGTTTATCTATTGTACTTGCTACCTCCTCCGCTGTAATTTCAGCATTAATGGCCTCAATTTGTTCTTGCATCAGGGTTGGAAGCGATATATTCTTTAAGTAGCTATTTATTTGATCCATAGATGGTCTTATATCTTCTGAGTAGAGAGTCTCAAAAAAAGTTTGAAGGCCAACTCAATTTCAGAGTCTTCTGAGGTGGGGTCTGACCGGTTCTCTACCTGAATAATTGGAATCTTATTTCAGGTTTGTTACATCTTGATGTTCAAGGCAAGCATTTTACTGCAGCCCTCACCGTGCTCATAATGGGATAGTCTACTTGCTTCCCATTTGTTCCTAACTGTAGAATCTAGAACATCAGATATGGCCTCCTTCTTCTCTTCTATTTCCTTTTCTATTTTGTTAACTTCTTGCGGGATCACATACCCTACTAGTGTCTTACCCAGGCTTTGTATTTGACTCTCCAGTTGGTTGATTCTATTCCTTATGTTCTTATGCTTGAAAGCCGCTAAACTTAATAATTTCCCCCTATTAACTGCTTTATAAGCGTCCCATGCCACCTGGCAAGAGTTCTTATTTCTATTTAGCAAAAAGAACTCTTCTGATTCCGTTCTCAGCTTCTCCTTGTTTTGTGGGTCTGCTAATATAGTAAAATCCAAAGTCCATTGTGAGCTAGAGGGAGCTTTGTCAATCAATATCTCTATTTGGACCGCAGAGTGATCGGACAGATGGGCTGGTAGATGTTTCACCTCCCTGATGTTGTTGACCAGGCCCTTATCTACCAGAAAGAAATCTATCCTGGAGGCATGTCCATATTTTTTGTTTTGAAAGGTAAATTTGTTTTTATTGTCTCCCTTCAATTTCCAGGCATCTACTAATCCCAAATCCTTGAGATAATGTTTTAAACATGCCCTCATTCTGGGTAGATTTAGTGTCGCCACCCAATATTACTGGGGCTGAGAATTCAAGTAGGTGCACACAATTTGTAGGGGAGCAGGAACATCCACATTTGGGCCGTAGTACCCTGCCACAAAATATATTTTATTATATATTCTAACTTTTGTGATCACCCATCTCCCTTTTGAATCTGTTTTTACTGTCTCTATCCTTGCTTTAACTGTTTTTTTAATAAAATGGCCACCCCCTTAATGCAACACTCCTGTTCAGTGCAAACATAAGTATCGACTAATTTTTACTTCTGAATAGTATCTGCCCATTCTTCCTTCAATAGATGGGTTTCCTGCAATAATATAATCTCACTGTTCACCGTTTTTAGATACTCCATAGTTTTCTGCCTTCGGTTTCAGACTCTGACGCCATTCACATTTCATGAAAGTATGTTAACTGACATTAGCCTTTCTTGGGTTGGGCCAGGAATCCCTCTGCCACTCTTCAGGTCTAGACCTCGTCAAGTGTACACAAATCAGACTTTTAATTATTTTTCTTTTCTCCCCTTATGCTCCCTCACCCCGTGCACGTTCTTTTGAGACTGTTTTTGTGCATTATTCTTGCTTCTTTTCCACCCCACCCTCCCTGGGAGAAACCTCCCTTTTTTCCTTCTCTGGGCGACACATTTCTCCCTGTTGAACTCTCCGCTATCCAGGCTTTAATCTTTATTTGTGTTCATTCTATTGTTGTTTTTTTCATCTGTTCTATGAGTGACGCCACTTCTTTAGAGTCTTTTATGATACGCATCTCATTTCTCCACATAATTTTTAGGGCGGCCGGCAAGCACATTTGTACAGTCACACCCAGGGATCTTAGTTCTTGCATCTGCTGTCCTAACTCCCACTGTCTATCCTGAGTAGCTTTAGAAATGTCCGACCGGATTCTAAACACCCATGGCAGATTTACAAGCCCCTTGCGACACTTTTGTGCCACTGTTGAATCACTTTTGTGACGCAGCAGTGGCGTAAAAAATGCAGCCAATTTACAACGTGATGCTTCTAGGGAGATGCTTCACGTTGTAAAGCCCTGCGTCACATTATACCTGCGTCAGGTATAATGTATGCAGGGTGGGCGTTCCCACGCAGGAAAGCCTCGTAAAAGTGATGCAATGAAATCTACAAGATTTCACTGCATCACTTCTAGGACGCCACAGCATCAAAACCTTACGCCTGCTTGAAGCTGGCGAAAGGAGTGATGCAGTGTAGTGGGAAAAGGCCTCAAAATGCATTGCTGGAGTTGTGTCGTGCTTGCGACACGACTCCAGCGATGCGTGACTTTTGCCCCAACACATGCGTCAGAATTTCTGACGCATCTGTCAATCCTTGCGCCATGGTGCGCCAAATTGTAAATAAGGCGCTTCCATGGTGGCGCAAGGGTTTCTCAGGGTGGGGCAGGGAAAGTGGCGCATCTCCACAGATGCGTCACTTTCTTGTAAATCTGCCCCCCAGTCATCTTTAGTGTAAGAGCCAGCTTTTAGAGCCTCGCTTAAGATTTTTTCTTTCAGTACATAGGTCTTGAAATTTATCAAGATTCTCCTGGGATTTTTTCTCAATCCTCTGCCAGGTCTGTTGACTTTACCCAGGGAAGATATTCTTCCAATAATTTTTATCACAAATCTCCTAATGTCTTCCCCTTCCAATCCCTCCGGGATATTCAAAATCCTCAGAATATTTCTTCTCGCCTGATTTTCTAAGGATTCGATTTTTTCCCTGAGGTCCTTATCATTTGTTTTCAAGATTTGAATTTCTGACTGATTTGCCTCGACTTCCTTTTCTAGCAGTTAGGGATGTTTTGATTGTTGTCACACGTTCCATTAGGACTTTCATTTTTGTCTCTAAAGCTCCGCAAGTCTCCTGTATTGTTGTTTGGTTTCTTTCAGACGTGGCAAAATTTGCCCTCATTCCTAGGATCAGTGACTCAATCAATTTTTCCGTACTTATTTGTGCTCCTTTGGAGTTTGGGACTCCTTTATCCTCACCTGATTGTATGTCACATACTATTATAGTTTGTGTTTTTTTTGCCTGGGGTGGTCCGCCTGAACTTGTTTCCCCTCCTGACCCTTCCGCGCCCAGAACTTGGTATCTATTGGTGTTAATTTTTCCTTCCCCTTTCAGCTTCTTTTCCCCAGTGTTTAGACAAATTTGGCTTTTGGGGGTATCTTGTCTAGCTTGAACCTTGAAAAAGGATCTCAATGAAGGGGTAACTTTTACCCTAGGACCTGTTATTTTGGTTCGTGATGCCAGGAAGGGGGGAGGGGAGGGACTGGGGTTTGAATTGCGTTGGTTGATCTCCTTTTTTTTTGGTGACTGTGGGTATTAGGGCTGCACTTCTCTTTGTCAGCTCTGGTGGAATGCTGACCGTTAGATTTCTATTTCTGAGGCAATAACTTATCCCCCTGTTGTACAATCTTGATCCTGATTCTTTGTCTTTATAGGAGGAAAAGTTTTTCCTCTTGTCCTGCCAGTACTTGTAAATTGGACTTCTGAGTCCTGTACGCCACTCTGACCCCCACCCTGGCCGCTCCCTGCACTCAAGCGTATCCTCGATCCCCTCAACTTACTTCCTTGAGTCTCGAACACCTCGCACACCTCTTGAGGCTCCAATGCGCTCTGAAAGTCTATTGCTATGCTGCTGAGAGCAGCCGTTGTCCTGCCTCGGAAGGAGACTCGAGCTGCAGTCTTCGGATTGTTGCGGTGAGCCGAGGCTGCCTCCGCCCACACTACGGCCAGTCTGCCGCGCTCACCGCAGTCTCGGCGTCTCGCTCCCCCCTCGTCAAACTCCGGCATGGCTTCAGTGAGGATCCGCATCTCCCGGTATGGCCATGCTATTTATCTGCTATTTTTCTGTTTTCCATCAGCGTTTTCTATCAGCGTTTTCTATCAGTGTGAGACTAATCGTGTCAGTGTATTGCGAACAACCTGGAGAGCCCGGAGCTCCTGACCGGGCTATTCAGCCGGCCGCCATTTTCTCCCCCCGTCAACAACATTACCAGGACAAGAAATTTTAGAAACATTACCTGACACTGATGATGATGGTGAAGGTGATGCCTCTTTAAATGAATTTGAGTCCACAATTAAAAAATTGGACAATCATTTTCTACCTAAAGTTTCTATCATCCTACAGATGTAATATTTTGGTAAGCGTAAACATGGTGAGGATGAATTGGTGGAGGAATTAGTTACAGCTCTCTGCATAATTTTGGGGACAACACTGAAGAGAGAATTTGTGATCAATTTTTACTTGAATACAAGTGTGATAAAAGTAGGGAGGATCTTTGGTGAAAGGGTGATCCCAAACTTAATGAAGTATAAATGGTAGCAAAGCAAGTTGAACACTCAATGTTGTCAATATGTGAATTGCAGATAATTAAACAGACTGGTTCTGCGGTGTGTTCTGTTGATTTAAAGCAAAAAACCAGTTTCCTTCTCACACTAAAGGTAAATTGCATTGTTACAGGTGTGGTGCCCCAAGCCACACAGCTAATTCTAAGGAATGCCCTGCTCTGTGCTGTTTCTGTAATTTGTGTGGAAAGAAGAGACATTATGCTAATTGTTGCAAATCTTCTAACACTGCCTTTAAAGCAAAATCAATGAAGTATCTGCTGAGGGTACTAATGTCATTCTTCAAATAATTAATGATGTGAGCTGTGTTTCGAATGCATGCTGTGAACATCCTTGAGATGTTGTACAACTTATTGGCATCAATGTGAAAATGATGATGAACTTAGGTGCCAGACTGTCCTTAGTCTCAGATGTTGACTTCACAAGGTATTTTGAAGGCAAAGTCATTATGTGTGAATCTGATGCCACTCCTTATAGTTACAGGTGTAAGCCCATTGAGATAGTTGGTTATTTTGAGACAAATATGCAAATTTGACACACTCATAACATTGGGAAGATATATGTTCCTGTAAAGGGTGACACTGCCTTAAGCTTGCCTCATCAAAAACTCCTAGTAATTTAACTTGACCCAAAAATGCTTATACATAAGTTTCCTAATGTTTTCTCTGAGAAAATTGAATGTATCAAGGGTTACAAGCATCATATTTGTTTGAAAGAGGGAGCCAAACCAGTAGCGTGTAAGGTCAGGTGTATTCCTTTTAGTTTACAGGGAGCAGTGCAAACAGAGTTACATCGACTCAAAGTGGAAGGGATTGAGCCAGTGGAAGCTTCTCAATGGATTGCATCAGTTGTTATAACCACCAAGAGCTCAGGAGACATTAGGCTTGTGTAGATCTTAGTTACATTAATAAAAAGGTTATTGAGGAGGAATTCCCTTTGCCCAACATTATAGAAATGATAAGTTTGTTAGGCAATGCCAAGTTTTTCACAACTCTTGTTTTAACATCAGCATACCACCAAGTGAGGCTGTGTGATGAATCCAAAGATCTGACTACATTTATAACTCCTTTTGGTATGTTTCGTTTTAATAAGATGCCCTTTGGTCTTTGTTCTGCCAATATCTGTTTTCAAAAGGCGCATGACTGACTTGCTCCGGAAAATAACTGGAGTAAAGTTCTTTCAAGATTATGTTCTCATCTTCACTGATACCCTGAAAGAACATTTGTGCAAGGTTAGGGAGGTGTTGAGGATTTTCAGTACAAAAGGGATTACCCTCAAAATAGAAAAATGCAAGTTTTGTTGCCCTGAAATATCCTTTTTGGGGCATGTTGTTACAGGTGATGGGGTTAAACCAAAGGATGACCTTATTGATGTAATTCAGAATTTGGGGAAACCCACCAAAAAAGCTTTTCCACAAATGGCTCAATTTTATGTCAGGTACATTCCCAATGTTGCAAAACGTTCCTGTAGTATTTGCTCGAAAAAGATTTGATTTGTATTGTCTGAAGAGTTTCAGAAGGAGTTTGAGGACATAAAGATGAATCTGGCCTCGGCACAGTGTTTAAAAAGCGTTGTGCTGGGTTTACCATGTTGTGTTATCACGGATGCCAGTGATAAAGGCCTTGGTGCTTTTTTTAAACAGATTCAGAATGGCAGTGAATTTCCAATTGCCTCTCCTCCTAAGTCTTTGAAGGGGGCAGAATCATGCTATTCCATCATTGAGAAGAAAGCTTTAGTGGTGTTTTGGGTGCTGAAAAAAATTCAAGCAGTTTTTGTAGGGTGTCGGTTTGTAGTCCAATCTAATAATAAGCCGCTTCAAGAAGATTATGGAAACAAGGATTTGGACTGCATTTCCTCAAGTATTTGTAAATGGATTGTTGTTTTGTAAGATTATCAATTTGTGGCCAAGTATACTTCTAATGTTGATAGTAAATCTTCGGATTGTTTGTCAAAATTAAGGAGTGATGCTCCAAAGACATGTAATGATGTTGACGTGTGGCGGAAGCAGGAAGATGTCAAGGTTTGTGCCATCACATTGGGGTGTTTTACTGAGAGTGAGTGAATTGCTGAGTTGGAGACGGATGAGGAGGTGAGACGTGTGTGAGGGCATTGTCAGAGGAAGTGATGTTTGGTAGTGCCACATGAATTTAGCTGGATATGGCAAGATATCTGATGAACGTACTGTAAATAAAAAGCTCTTGATAAGGGGGAGCAGGTTAGTTCCGCCTTGTGATGTGAGGGAGTGACTAATTTGTTTGGCTTATCAGGGACACCAGGGTATTTGCAAGACAAATGAAAGATTGAGGGACACTTACTGGTGACCGGGTATGGATCTCATGGTTGAGCGGGTGGTTCAGGACTGTTGTGAGTGCAGATTAAGTGATAAAACCTAGAAGGTAAGGACATCCCCCATGGTTTGCTGAGATATTCCCAAGGAAGTTTGGGATGAAGTTGCGTTTGATGTAGTGGGACCCATAAGTTGAGGTTCCTCCCCAAGATATTTATTTGTTGTTATGGATATGCTTTCTATATGGCCGGAAGTAGTGGTCATAACTAAAATCACCAAAACTGAGGTTATCATGTTTGTGACAGAAGTTTTCTCTTGTGAGGGAAATCCCAAAAGTATACTAACAGACAAAGGGGGACAGTTAACCTTGAAAGCCATGAAAGCTTTGTGGTGGAAAGCAGCATTACTCATAAGAAGTGTGCCTTATATCATCCAGAAACCAATGGAATGATTGAGAGATTTAACAAAACATTGAAGAGACTGTGCAAATTTCAAAACACAAAAGTGTAGTTTGGATGTACATGGGAAAATGTAGAGTAGAGGAGTAGAGGTATACTCCTTATATCACTACTGGGCTGAGTCAATTTGTTCTCTTTAAGAAACTTATACCATATACCAAAGTATGTCTTCCATGGGTTGATGTATATTGCGAGGAGTTTTCTCAAGTAGATGATTTGATTGAGAGAGGGAGGCAAGGGAGGTTCAACTTCAGAGGGAGAGGAAAGAGCAGTATGACCTCTGCAAAGCAGTCAAACATTTTGACATTCAGGAGGGAGACATAGTGAAAGTTAAGCTGCTGAAAAGTTCAGATACTGCTCTTTCTCACTTTAGCATGGCTCGGAAAGTGATTAAAGTGTTTAAGGGGGCTGTGGTGTTGCCTAAGAGATAAGTTTCATCTTTTTTTGTCTTTTTTGTTTTGGTTGGGTTAGGGAGGGGGATCTGTGGCATTGTTATATTATTCCTTTTGGTTGCTTCCCTTTTTTCCCCATTGTTATGTTGGCATGCTCCTTTGGAATGTTTATGTTCAAGTGGGAAACTGTGAATTCAGAGAACTTGAGAAACGGCGGATGCTGGAAATGCTCTATGCTGTGGCTGGAGTTTTTCTAGTTTAATAAAAGAAGAAACTATTCTCGTCATTTTGGCCTCTTGTGTGTTGGATGTCTCAGTATGCTCTGTAGTCCACAAGCCTGGATATGGTATGCTAAAAAGTTAAATACGCTAAATATTAAGATTAGGTTAAAATCAGGTTAGGAAAATACTAAATAGTCCATTTAAAGATTATTTTTTTAATTTTATTCAAAATCAGGTTTAATTGTGAAGTAAAAAAATGTTCTACATATAGCATAAAGACTTTGAAAAAACATATTTTTTGCTGCCTGGAAGCCTTGCATCATTAAAACAGTTCTGTTGCTTCCACTTTCCTTCTGTAGTAGTAATTTGCACACTGATGATGCCAGAAAAGTCCTACCTGCCAGACAACAATAAAGTACATTTGCTGGCAGAAAGGTTGAGAGAAAGAAGTAATGGTGACTTAACTTGGGAGGAGTGATTTGGAGTAGTCCAGAACATATGGTGCTTTAAAGGGCCAAGTTGGGACGTAGCTATTTGACGTTAAGTTCAACAGAGGCCTTTGAATTGTGATCTCTCCTTGACTTCTCTTCTATGCTAACACAATTTTGATAGGGATTATCTCTAATTTCTAAAAGGCAGATCCTGGCTGGAGTTTGGCAGCTGTGGACTTTCCCTATGGTTCTCTCACATTGAACAAATGCTACTGAAATAGTTTGCTGACAGGCAAACAGAAGTTGGTGCAAAAGGGGATGGCTGGACTGAGGGAATTCTGTTGGAACTGGGTCAGATGTCACCAGTCACAGGCTAGTAGGCATGAAAAAAATAGAAATCCACCAAATACTCATTAAGACAAAATTGAAATTTTTAAGAGACACCAAGAACCATGACAGGAAGTTTGCCTGCTGTCTGCCAGGAGGATGACTGAGGCCAGGGCCTGCGTTTTGTTCTATCCAATTTCTGGACTTGCTCTCGGTGGTCAGGAAATCCGAAGTCCTGTTAGCCCTAGGGACAGATATGGCTGCAGAAGAGCTAGCATGTAAAAGAGTTAGCTGACCGCTTGATCTTGCTGGAAGCCCTGTCTGGAGAAGATGGTGGAGCCAAACTCTCACTGATGATCTGGCACTAGGAGCATCCACCAGCTGTGTGGGAGTCTTGGGAGATACAAAGAGGATGTTTTTCAGCACCTCCAGAAAGTTGAAACTTAGAAACCTTTTGACTTGTGTGGGAATAGGAAAAAATGTCAAGGCTACTGAAAAAAGCAGCATTGCCAAAATGTGCCTGTTTATCCCACTAGGTTTGAGCACTACCATGGGCCATTGAAGAACCATTTAAACTATGGGGTTACAGTTTCCTGCACTGACCTAGCATAGGAGTTTGAGAACCAAAAATGTTTCTCACTGCAAAGATAAATATTTTGAAGGGACCAACCACCAAGGGCTACCCAAAAATGTTAGCCTGAAATTGTGCCTAGATACTGGTCCACTTCTCAATTAATGTGTATTGATGCTTTAAATTTTTTTAACAATCACAACTGATTTACGTAAACTAATTTGTTTCATTTTCTGCTTCATTTTGATTATTATATGTTCTTAAATTTTAAAATTGGTTTAAGAGCTTTATTGTGGTTTTCCTTATTTTATGCTACTCAGTAGAGGCTGAACATATCAATCATTTTTATAGGGAAAAGCTTTCGGTTTGTGCCATGGGTGAGCACAGTTTTGATACTTATATTACTGCACTCAGAAAATTAATCGCTGATTGTGAATTTGAAAACTTTAGCGAACAGTTAGTATGTGACCAGTTTATTAGTCATTGCAGTGATAAAAACATTAGGCAGAAACTCTTGTCGTTAAGGAATCCCACACTTGATGAGGTTATCCGCATCGCAAAGAGTATAGAAACAGCAATAGTGTCAGTGAAGGAGTTAGAGAACAAAACTGTAGAGGCAGTCACACCTGTACGCGTCAACTATCCCCCCAAAAAAGGGAAGGCCCACAGAACAGTTTTTGCAAAAGGACAGACATCTGTTTTCAGTGTGGTTACCCTACACACAACAAAAATGGGAGACCGTGTCCTGCAAAAAATGTTGTATGCAGATTGTGTGGTACAATGGGGCATTTTTCAAAAGTATGCCAGGGGCAGAGAAAAGAGCAGGTCAGGGTGAGTCATGTGAAGGACAACAGTGACAGTGATCCAGAAGAACTTTTGTCAGAGATGAAAGACATGGTTCTGGTGGTCAGTGATAGTGATGTCAGAACGGGTGACCCAGCAGATTGTGTGGATCCCTATGCCAAAATCCTTGTTGATGAAAAGTGTCTACGACTTCTTGTGTATTCCGGTGCGCGCATCACCATGATTACCCAAACGCTATTTATCGCAAATTGGGGGGAGAGGCAGTTGTTGCCTCCAGACCATGCACCAGTATCCTACGAAGGTTGTAAAATTGATCTTTTGGGATATTTTGAAGATATCATGGAATTTAAAGGTCGACGCATCCATGGTAAAATCTATGTAGCCATCAAAGGCCTAAACGTATAGGATGGTTTCATCAAGGACTGTTTGAAATGATGCTATGTCCTGGTGCTAAAGAACAGGTGTTGGCCATATGTGATTCTTCTCAGGTTGAGGAACTATTTAACAATTATCCCAAAGTATTCTCAGGAGACCTAGGAAAAATAAAAGGTTTCAGACACAGGATTAAAGTAAAAGAGGAAGCCGTCCCGGTTAAAAACAAATTAAGGAGTGTACCTTTCAGTATCAGAGAGGATCTCGAAAAAGAACTAGCAGTGCTATGCAACAGAGGTGTGATCGAGCATATTGAATCTTCAGACTGGTTATCTCCTTTGGTCGTCGCACGGAAAAGAAACAATGAACTCAGGATTTGCATAGACTTGCGCAGTTTGAATAAAGGGATATGGGTGGACTCTCACCCACTTCCTAACATCACTGAAGTGTTAGCCTTGGTCTCAGGTGCCAAGTTCTTCACAAAACTTGATCTTGCTTCATCGTACCACCAAGTGGAAAAAGACAAAGAGTCACGCCATCTCACTGCGTTCAATTCCCCATCTGGTATTTTCCAATTCTGCCGCATGCCTTTCGGACTTGCGTCGGCGGCATCGGTCTTTCAGCGTCTTATGGTAAATCTACTCAAGGGACTGAAAAATGTTGCAATTTTTCAAGACGACGTTCTTATACATGCACCTGACAAGACAACACACGACGAAGTGCTGCATAAGCTTTTGACTATATTTCAACAACAAGGCGTGGTGCTTAAGCGAGAAAAATGTGAATTCTAAAAGGACTCGGTGGAATATCTGGGCCACATTATCTCGAGTGCAGGGGTCACACCGAGACCTGGGCTAGTACAAGCCATTGTAGAGGCACCTCCTCCTTCTGACAAATCTGGGGTCAAGTCATTTCTAGGTTTGAGCGAATTCTACTCACGTTTCATCCCAGACTATGCCACGAAAGTACGACCCATCTCAAATTTGCTTAAAAAAGAGACAGACTTTGTATGGGATGATGAGTGTAAAGGTGCTTTCGAATGGTTGAAGACTCAACTCAGTCAAGTCAAAGCATTGAAACCTTATGATCCTACGGTACACTGCACATTAATTGTAGACGCAAGTAGCTATGGACTCGGCGCAGTATTAACCCGGACTTTGGCAAACTTGAACACACCATAGATTTTGCCTTCAGGGTACTTAGGGACACGGAAATCCATTACTCTGTCATTGAAAAAGAGTTACTGGCATGTTGGTGGGCTATTGAAAAATTCAAATGCTATCTTTGGGGTAGGAAATTCACCCTACAAACCGATCACAAACCTCTAGTTTCCATTCTTGGAAATACAAACTTCCGTAACAGCACACCACGCATAGCAAGACTTTCTTCAAAGCTCCTCCAATTCCAATTCAATGTTGAACACATACCTGGCGGTAAAAATGTACGAGCAGATGCACTTTCACGCTTGCCTGTTCCAGGTAACTCCTCAGATTGTGTAGAGAAACATAATGGTGATGAAGAACTTGAAAACTGTTTAGTTGCTGCCATTGAATTGCAAAACATTTGTACGTTAAAAGAATGTGATTGGAAAGTAGCTATGCAAAATGATGAAACTCTCAAATGTGTCGAAAAGTACATTGCAGAAGAGTGGCCCAAAGAGAAAAGTGTGAGTGTGGACATCCAACCATTTGTAAAAATATGTGACGATTTGTCATTTGAGGATGACCTTGTCATCAGACAAGAGAAGGTTATACCCCCATACGAACTTAAGGGTACACTCTTGGCTGATGCCCATCAAGGACATTTGGGCGCTACGTTCACTAAACGCAGAGTGCGTGAATACTTCTGGTGGCCACAAATGGATAGAGACATTGACTCTATGGTGCATGACTGTCCGATTTGCGCTAGTAGCGACAAAACCTTACGGATTTCCAATCCGCCCCTAACATCCATTCCTCTTCCTGACAATCCCTGGGAGAAATTGGGTATTGATGTTCTGGGTCCCTTCCATGCCTTACCTCTCCAGTGTAGATTCGCCATAGTCTTGGTTGATTACTACTCGAAGTGGCCTGAAGTCAAGTTCGTAGGTAAAGGCAGACTCCATTGAAATTCTGGAATTCATGAAAGAGGTGTTCATGCGGGAGGGCTTTCCTAAAACATTAGTATCTGACAATGAGGTGCAATTTGTGTCATCTGAAGTTGAGCTTTTTCTTAAGGAAACGTCTATTAACCACCTTAAGTGTTCACTCTATCACCCCCAAACCAACGGTTTAGTAGAAAGGCTCAACAGAGTGATTGGTGATTGTATACGGTGGGCTATCTCACATAACAAAGTTATACACGTTGCTGTCAGAACGATGTTGTGGTTCTACAGAACCACACCACACTCCTCCACAGGTGTGTCACCCTTTGAATTGCTCAAAGGGAGGAAGGCATGTTCCGAATTCAGACCGGCATGGATGTCTAAATGGTTTAAAAACAGGACCTCTGCTCAAGAGTTAGATGAGATGGTAAGAAACAAGTTAGAAACTTCTCAAGCTAAGCAAAAGGTATACACTTTGACAAAAGGAAACACGTTGCTTGCAAGAAATTTGCTGTGGGTGATGTAGTTAAGATAAAGAAATCAGGATTTGTACGTAAGGGTGACTCTGAGTTCAGTGAACCTGTACTCATTGACAAGATCTGTGGGAGTGCTGTTCGTGTCAATTGTTGCAACTGGTGGAACATGAATAAAGTTGTAAGGGTCGATACCCAGGTGCCTGACAACACTACACAAAGTTTGGAAGCTGGATGCAGAAAGTCCGTAAGTGTAAAACCTAGTACCTCTGGTGTTAATTATGTTCCTCACAGTACTCCGAGAAGAAGCGTGAGGGACATCAGACTGCCTGTTAGAGTCAGATAACTGTTTCTCTTGTCTCTCTCTCGCTTTCTCTCTCCCTCTCTCTCTTCCCCTTTTTCTCTCTCTCTATTTTTCTCTCTCTCTCTCTCTCCTCACTTCCATGGTTTTCTCTGTAAGGAAAAGAGATATGTAGTAACCTGTCCTCGCGCCCTTTGCGCGTGGACCCACTGTTATGTCACGGCTCGCACTGCCCTCCGGCTCATGCCGTGACACAGGAGGTTTTTGACAGTTGGGGACACTGTTGGGCGGTATTCCGTTGGCGAATGTTGTGACTTGCCTCGCTCTCTCTTTGGGATCGATATTGTATTTAAATAAAGTCTTGTGTCACAACTACTTCGGCTCAGGACATTTACTACACATGTGTTTTTACCTAACAAGATATCATTTTTAAATGAGAGGGGTAACCACATCCAAATTAATCATTCAAATCTCACAATACTTTTTACAGAAGAAATGACAAAAACGTTCTGTAGTTGCTTGTGTTCTTGTTCAAAGGGAAAATGGCCTGGCATTTGAGCTTGAGATTAAGAGATTTATTAGAGATCTGTATGGCAAATTACTTCTAATCAGATAATTTGAAACAACATTGTGCATATGTAAAGAAAGTGCTCACTCAATTACAAAAGTGCAACTTGTATGCAAAAGTTGAAAAATGTGCCTTTGGCATTTGGAGTTAGTATGGCCAATTCTAAAGAAAGGCAGTTATTGATCAGCCCTATCCTGCATTGCTTAAATAGATTAGGTGATTCTATGGGTTCTTCACCGTCTACTAGCATTCCATCAAGGATTTCTCTACCATTGTACAGCTCATCATGCTACTAACCCGTAAAGACCATCCCTTTCAGTGGGAAGGAGGACAAGACAAGACTTTTCAGTTGTTAAAGTATGGCTTCACCTCTGCTCCCATTTTAAGACACACAGATCCTCAACTGCCTTCCATTGCAGAAAAGGATGCCTAGGAGCACACACAAAGTGACCTGGAGACTAAACCAGCACATCCTCTGGCTTTCTATTCACTAACATTATATTCTTCCAAAAGATAATTCTGCATCAATAATTGAGAGCTTTTGGCAATTAAAAATACTTTGACACTATACTGAGAGGTAGAATGCACAAAATAAATGTTTGAACAGCCCACAAGAATTTGTTTCCCTTAATTCTATAAAATACATTAAAGCCAAACATGCCAGATGGTCCTTATTTTTTACTTGTTTTCCGTATGAGAACACATACTGACTTGAGAACATACAAAGAAACACTGATGCATTATCACCAAAAAATGTAGACTCGAGTGATTTGCTAGCACCTCATGGGATTCTTTCTGTAATCACAAATCATTCATTCATTCATTCATTCATTCATAAAAGCTTTATTCGATCTTAAATACAAACAAAGATCATAAAAGCACAGACAATAATAACAAGAATAAAATTCATCAGAGACTCCAGTAAATACATTAAAATTACAGATATATCTCAATGTTTTTTAAATTAGTTAAAAAGCTTTCTTTTCTTTGCACATGCCCAGAGGAAGTTTGCAATTACATAGCTAATAAAAGGATCGCCAAGTTTTTTGAGATAGGTAAGGGCCACTCTACATTGCCTAAAGTTGTGCTGTCTCAGAACCGGTAATAAATATCTTGCTCGTTCCTCTTTGTACAGATCACAGAATAAAATAATATGTAAGTCGGATTGTTCTGACATTCCGTCACATGGACAAGCAGAAAGGTCACTAAGCTTATATTTTCCCACTGGATACCCTACCAACAGTGGGAACAGATTCAGACGGAACCTTACTAGTATGAATCTGTGTTTTAGATTTAAAATTTCCTCCAAATAATGATAGTCAGACTCTAGTAGGGGTGCGAGGCTCATATATGTCCTGACTGAAGGCTTATCTTTGTGTATCTCTGTACGCTCCTGGGCCATGTTAGCCAAGCATTTTTCTTTTAAAAGTGTGTTTGAAATTTGGAGACAATTGCTTGGATCTTTATACAAGTCCTCCATGTCCAGTCTATTCAGAGTCGATCTTACATAGCCCAACCATCTTACTTTGTGCACGTTATCCAGCTAGAGGCAGTCCTTTATACTGTGTTGTGTTAGGGGAGCGTGTTCTTCCTCCAGATTGAGTGCCATAGCACTAAAGGGGCCAGCCTTATCTGATCGCTGATAAACGGAAAATCCAATTCTGCATGGCAGTTAAAATTGGAGCATGAAACAGGTAAGGCAATTAGCCGTTTCAGGAATTTATCCTCAATAGTCTGCACATGGGCAATATTAGAAATACCCCACACCCCCGCTCCGTAGGTGGTCAGGGATACTGTCTTTGCCTTGTAAATACTTTTATGATTCTTAGAGGCTTAGAGCCCAATCTTTTAGAAAATCTAATAATACCTGCCAAACTTTTTTCCATTGCCAGCCCCCTATTTTTAATCAAAGGTGCCCAGGTATGGTGCTTATCAAATAAAACACCCAAGTAGGGGAAGGAATCAACTATCTCCAGTTTACGAGCCCCTAAGTAAAAGGATGGAGTTTTACCTCGCCCTGCTTGCCTTTGCTATTAAGATGAATGATTTTGATTCATTTACCCTTAGGTCGAGGGAGCTCATAAACGAGCTGTTAGCATATGTTGCAACGCCCTCCCCGTTCTGGCCACTAAAACTGTATCATCTGCATATGCAAGCAGAGGCAGTGATAGTGACCCAAACTTTGGAATGTCCTGGGCTGAACTTGCCAGTGCCTCTCCTACCCCATTCGTATATAAGGAGAAAAGGAAAGGGCGAGAACGCACCCTTGTCTAACTCCTCGAAGAATCTTAAAAGAACGGGTACAAGCCCCGTCCTTACCATACCGCACTGAGGCGGTAGTCTGAGAGTAGAGCTGTCTAATGAACATGAGTATTGGGGGATCCACCCCCATGGCCTTCATTATCTCCCACAGCCTACTATGATTTACACAGTCAAATGCGGCTGAGAGATCCATGAAGGCCATGTAGATTGATTCACCTTTGGCCCTGGTATATTTTTCAATTATAAGGCTTAAGTTCAGGCACTGGTCAATGGTGCCTCTGCCCCGTTAGAATCCGTATTGGGCTGGGATCAGTATATTTTTGTCATTTGCCCATTCTTCCAGCCTGTGTAGTAATAGCCGCCCCATTAATTTTGAGGTGCTGTCCAGAAGGGATATTGGCCTATAGTTCCCTGGCTCGCTTTTAACTCCCTTTTTGAAAATAGGAACAATGACACTTGTGCCCCATGATGCCAAGGGGCCATCTTTGGCAATGGCATTAAATAGATTCTGCAGTAGGGGTGCCCATAAGGCATGGTCTTCAAGAAATAGGTCTATGGGGACCCCATCTGGGCCTGGGGCCTTGACCCTGCTGCACCTATCCAGCCCTTTAGTTATTTCCTCAAGTGTAAATATAAGAAAGTCAGTGTGAGGAAGGGGGACTGGGGGATGCTCCACCATCTGGGTTACCCCTGGCCCAAAGATTTTCTCAAAATGAGCTACCCAAGCATCCTCACCCACATGGGAGTCTAAGGTTGGACCAGTGGCATCCTTAAAATAAGGTTTGTTTACCACCTTCCAGAAATCCCTGCTATTGTTAGTTATGGCAGCCCTTTACAGTTCTTCCCAGGCCTCTTCTCTCAAGACTTTTTGCCTCTGGTTCCTAGAATCTTTATATACCTTTCGTAAGGTTTTATTCTCTCTTGGTTTCTGGGTACTTCTTTCAAGGATTCATGGAGGGTTTTTAGGGCTTGGGAGCATGCACGATCAAACCAACGCCCCACCAATGCCTTACTTAAAGTTCTTTTACAGAAGAGGGCCTTATTTACTGCCTTTAATAATTTTGAGAAATCCTGGATAATACGCTCTGCAGATAGATTTATATCCAAGCAATTTTGTATACAGTCTAGATTTTTTGTTATTATTCCCTGGGTTGTGTTTACCTTATCTACGCTAGCCCATTTTAATTGGTAACCGTTCTTTCTTCCTAGGGCCGGTGTCTCCATTATCTTGGTTGGCATCTCACGAGAGGAGCCTAATGCTATAGAGAAGGAAAGGATGGCATGATCACTAAAAGTGGTAAAGACTGATTCCACTTGAGTCAGTTTCCCATCTAAAATATCAGAAGTCACGATGTAATCAATAGTTGACTCATATTCATTGCGTATGAAGGTTGTTACAAACTCCCCAGCAGGTTCGGTCTGTCTGTTTCTTATCTCCAGGTTTCTAATGGTCAAGAGCCTATTCAGTGTCTGGCCATATTCATTGTGTATAAAATGGATTACTGGGGGCCCTTCCATATCTTCCGTGCCGCAAACTGGGGTGGTAGAATATTTACATAAATGTGCGTTAAGATCACCCACCCACACAATAGCGAAGTTCTCTTTGAATCCCATTCCCACTTTATCAAGCTCAAGCTCCAATTGAGTCACCACCAAGTGCATATTCGGTCCTAAATTATTATTATAGAAGTTTATCAATTACCAATCCTGACCTCCTGGACCTTCAAACAGCAAAAAGTGAAAAGAAGGGGTCACCTTCAAAAATACCTTTAAAGTTATTGACAGGGTATTAGATATTAGTGTTAATAAACCACCCCTGGCTTGACCTGCGGATGCAGGCACTGCCTCTGTTTGAAAGGAGCGATACCCATCTATGGAAATCTGGTCAATGGCCCAGGGCTCCTGCATACATATTATGTCATATTTTTGCCAAACATCGCACCACTGCATATTGCCCACCTTCCCCTTAATACACGCAACGTTCCATGAGGTGAGTTTTAACCATTTTCCAGCCTCAACCCCTCCCGTAACTGTTACGCCACCTGGCTCCTTGATAGTTATATTCACAGGGGGTTCTGGCGTTTGGGTAAATGGATTCGTTATAGGCAGTCAATCGCAGCTATCATGCCCCTCTAGGGGAGCAACTCTATTCCCTGTTTCCCAATTGGAAGTTCCCTGTCTGATTGGGAGAGATGTATCTATCAGGGAAGGTCTTTGATCAAATCTATAATTCCCGTATGCAGATGTACGTTGGTCAGGTCTCCCCGGTGCAAATTGTGCGTAAAAGAAATCTAGCGGTAGGGTTAAAATCTGGGTGCTAGAGCTTGGGATGTCGCATAATCGGTGTTTCAGAAGGCTCACCGTTTGGCAGTTGTTGAAGTTCACCACAACACAGTCTCCTTTTAAACCTTTACGTGTGGGACCAGCCCAATCCACTCTCCATGCCATTATAATGGTATTGGCTAGTCCCCCATGCCTTTCTAAGCCCAAACCTTCATATTTGTTCAAACAATGAAGTGACTTATCCCTTACTTGTTGCGTAGATTCCTTCTGACCCTCTCTCAGTCCTGGAACATTTGCTAAAATCAAGGTCAAGGGTAAAGCTGCCGTGGGGAGGTCTATCATGGGCTGCAGAGGCTGGGCTCTATTAGGTCTTATATCTCCCATATGTGGCACAACCCTTCCCCCATAAGCTGGGACCCTCTCAGCCATATGGGAAGTAAGGGAAGATACTCTCTCTGACTGCATTAACCCCCCGTGTCTGATCGAGCGGGATGCTTGGCCGTAGGAGGAGGAGGAGTAAGCGTAGGTGGAAGGGGCTGTTCTAAGTCCATACAGGTGGGACTCTTAGCTGGTACGCCTACAGTTGTTGGGCCTTTTGGGCCTTTTAGATTTCCGAAAATTGTTGGTGTAGTTCCTCCACCTGTATTAGCCATTGAACCGAGCAGACCTATGTGCTCCTCTATTTTAGTGAGCCTATGTATCAGAGGCTGTAAGAGGAGAGAGACAACGTTCTTCAATCTGTTCCATCCCTCCTCGTTCATTGTTACAGTGGTCGAATTAGCAGTTAGAGGGTGGGGCGAACCAAAGGCTTCTTTATTCCTACCCAAAGCTTTTCTCGGGTATAAAAGTTTGGGTGGATTTTTAGGTGGATTCACTTTCGGTTTCTTCCACAAATCAATCTAAATCAATTGCATTTTTTTTTGGAAAGGGCTTATATGTTTAACAGAAATCAACACACAATGATGTACTTAAAACGATTCCGACAAATGATAGAAACAGTGAACCTTATGAAATCAAGGAAAGGCACTGTCTCTTCCCACAAAGGTGTTGCAAGGACAGGTGATTTTAATGTCATATTCTACCTGTGCCAGGACATCTTCAAATTAGGAAAATGGAAAAACTGGGAAAATACATTTCTGGTGACCCAAATGAAAAAGACCATTCAAGAATATGTTCAGAAGTGTTCAGTATGTGCCTAGGCAAAGAGCTCAATTATGAAACCAGCAGGATTCCTGCAGATGCTGCCTGTTTCCAGACAACCTTGGTCTATGATTTCTTAGGACTTTAAAGTGGAACTACCTCCATTTCAGGAATTTAACACACTATTGGTAATAGTTGACTGTAAGAAATTGGGCTGTTGGTTGACGGGAGTGCGAACCCTGGTCAAGAAGCATCCACAATCCTTGTTAGTAATAGCTGGATATAATCTTGTTCCCTCTATGATAGCCTTTCTCCATATATGCTGATCTATATCCCATTGAGCATCTGCATAATACTGCACCGCTTGTTTTGTCCTTCTCTGTTATTTTTCGCTCTTCTTCTCCCTTGCAACCATTTCCCATACACTCAGAGCTTCATATTGAGTTGGTCTAGGTGGTGGCTTCATCTTGTACAACTTTCCTTTCAAATTATCAAGAATTCTGGTATTAAATGTCCAGCATCTAGAAAAGCTCAATGCACCTTCTTTCTCAGTGACTCTGCTCCATCGACGAAGCAAGAACAAGTATATAACCAGTTCTCAGTTGTTATAAAATTTGAGTGCGTACCTTTGGGAGGTGCCTCTTCACCTTTCTGTACTGGAATAGTAATATACCCTCTTACTAAATTCTTAAATTCTTTAACACATTTTATGTTTACAAAGCACCAAGAGACAAGGCAAATTTCAATCAAATGTTATTGTTTTTTTCCGTGTAGTCACATTTCAACAAACCAATCCAATTAAGACTACTAGTTTTCCAGTTTTTTATTGTCCAATCTAAATACATTAGTCACTTTCTTGTATTCCAATCCCAGTGTGACAACCAGACACAGGTAATAGAGAAGAAAGGTACACTAACATAACAGGAACTAGCAATAAAGATAGTGATGTACTAGAAAATGTTTGGAAAAAGGAAGAGAATGAATTTAGAAAGAAAATGGATTACCCAAATTTAAGATTAGAAAACCAACACAAAGGAAAGAATTGCGTTTACAGAAGAAGGACACATATGAAACAGACATGTAGGAATTAGTAGTTGTGAACACACATTTGAATTGACAGAAGGAACTTGGCAAATTTACAAGGAGAAAAGAACACGATTCCTGGGGTTTAGTATAACTTGCATTCAATTTTATGTATGTATCAATGCATATCCTGGTATCTTTTGACCACAGCAAGTCTGAATTCTTCAATCTCTCTTCTTCAACACCTTCTTAATATTTCTTTTCACTCACTCATTCATTCTCACAACACTACTGTCTAAACTAAAACACAACTACCATAAACAACAAATTGCCCATTCACCTCTCACAAACAATACTATACAAACAAAGCCATCGCATGAAACAAATACACCAGCACCCCTTTTCACTACTCCTCAAAAACAAAACATATCACACACACCAGCACAACAAGATCTTCAAAGCGCAACACCTCATAATACTTACTATCACAAAATACAAACATACACCCACCTTTCAAACCACACAAAGGAACACACTCCAATGCCAAGCTTTCTCTCTTCCACCACACCTAACACAAATACAGCAACACAGCAACTCTCTTCCAAACGCCTCTCATCCATTGGACAATTTAGAACCTTACTACATGACCCACATGCTGCACCACCACCCCTGACTCATACACCTTCCGCCCTAAACACACTCAAACAATATAAGCAACGTGCCACACCTCACAGCTTCCCCATGTCTACTGCACAACGTTACATCACGAAAACAACACAGCACACCAACTCACTCTCAAACACCATCTCCACCACATACACACGCAGACCCATCAAAACGCCTTCTTAGCATGCTGGATGAAGAACATGATACAGAACAGCTACACGATTGCTATCCTAATACAGCTAATACCAGCACTAAAAACACACCTGCTACAAACCCACACAATACTGATCACTCTTCTACAAAACAAAGTCTCACTATCACCAAAGCCCATTCTCTAAACTGTCTACTAATAAATGCCCGATCCCTCTCTAAAAACAAATATCACATCTACGACCTTCTCACCGATGCAAAACCAGACATACTATTCATAACTGAATCATGGTTGGGAGATGATACGGCTCCAGTCCTGCATGAAGCCGTTCCTCTAGGCTATCAAACGATCACCCAAAATCCTTTAGGCAAAAAAGGAGGTGGTCTAGCAGTTGTGTTCAGGCAAACATTACATATCACTAAAGTTGACAACATCACCATAAAGAATTGTGAGGCTCTTCTCACCAGATGCAATCCTACACCATCTTCTTCCTGTAACTTCCTGCTCCTTTACAGACCTCCACCTAGCAAGGCGACATTCCCAGATGCACTTCTAGACACAGTTTCAAACCTGATAACAATAAACTCCAATCTATGCGTTCTGGGTGACCTCAACATTTGGTTTGACAAACCCAATATGACCCATCCAAAAACAATAATCATTGGCCTAGACACACTGAACCTGCATCAGATTGTCCACAAACCCACACACATCACTAGACATATCCTAGATGTCATTTTTGCTAATACTGAACTAGTTACCTTTCAAACTATAACTCTAGACACATGGTCAGACCACCACTTGCTTGCTTTCCAACATAAAACAATACTAAGTGACTCACCTAAAACTACCTTACATCCATCCACCTATTGGCCGTGGAACAAACTCAATTTGGAACACTTAGAAACACAACTTACATCCAGTACAAATCTGGAAACAATAAATTCTGTTCAAAAACTATATGAGTGGCTAAAGGAAGCTTTTGACATCCTGATACCACTCAAAACCACACAACAGACCAAAAGAAAAATACGCCTTGGAGGAACATGGAGATAAAAGACATAAAACAACAAATTAGAAAGCTGCAACGTACCTGGCTCAAAACAAACGCCAAACAAGACAAACTTCACCTACAGAAAATTAACAGATTATACAAGTCAGCTATCAAAAAAGCTAAGAAAAGGTACTATTCAGACAGAATTCAAAATGCTAAATGTGCAAATAAAGAATTCTATAAAATACTCAATGAATTTTGCAAACCAAATTGCCTAGAAGGAACTCATCCTGTTACTCAAGATTTCACAGACAAACTGGCAAATCATTACACGGACAAAGCAGACACATTGGACTCATACTTAAAACAGAAACAAAGCACCAGCACTAACCCTTATACAAAACAACAATCCAAGAATACTCTAACCCAGCCTCTCCGTTCCTTCCAACACATCTCACACGATGAATTTATGGACCTGGTCGAAGCAAGCAGGCCTGCCGGTAGCCCTTCTGACCCGTGTCCACCACAAACTTTCAAGACAATTCTTTTAACAACCTCTGCTGCCACTCCAGTAAGAAGAATCATCAACGATTCCTTAACTACCTGAATATTTCCAGAAGAACTCAAAAAGTCACACATACGCCGTTAACTGAAGAAAACAAACTTGGACCCGCTGAACCCTCACAACTATAGACCCATTACAAATGGACCTTTCCTGGGCAAACTGATAGAAAGAGCAGCATTCGCCCAGATGTCACAATTCATTGAAGAGAATGACATACTTTCAGACTTCCAAACAGGATTCCATCCGGGAAGAGGCACTGAATCTGCCCTCCTTGCCATCTGGGATGACCTGAAGAATACAGTAGACCGCAACGGGGTTGCTGCGCTACTCCTCTTGGACCTCTCGGCTGCATTTGACACGGTTGACCATGACACTCTGAAACAAAGACTCTATGAAGCCGGCATAGAGGGGACTGCTCTAGACTGGATTGCGTCCTACCTTCGAAACAGAACTAACGCCTTTGATACAGTGCCTCATTTACAACTATTAGCCCACCTCTCGAGCATTGGGGTCTCTGGTCTAGCGTGGAACTGGCTTAAATCATTCCTAGAGGATAGATCGCAGCAAGTTTGGCTGCCTCCGGTCTCCTCAGCCCCTAAAAAAGGTCACAACGGGAGTGCCGCAGGGCTCCACCCTGAGCCCGCTTCTTTTCAACATATATATCACCCCTTTGATCTATCTTGCAGAGGAGCTGGGAGCTAAGATCATTGCTTATGCGGATGATACCCAGCTCCTCTTCACTTGGAGGAAAAATGACACCGACCCGGCTCGGGCCAAAGACTGCCTTACAGCCGTCTTTAAATGGCTCGCATCTGCTCAGCTTAAATGTAACGAGGATAAGTCGGAGATTCTTTTGTATTGGTCCTTCCTGCCGCAGTTTAGGGAGTCACTGTGGCCGACAGGCTACCCTTTACCTAAATCTGTGGGTCAGCCAGTCAAAAATCTGGGGATTTGGTTTAGCGAAGCTCTCCGCTTCTCTACGCAGATAAGGAAATTAGCAGGACAGTGCTTTGGCACACTTAAATCCCTGAGGAAGTTCCTACCTCTGTTACCCAGGGTAGCTAAGGAAATGGTCACTCGTACCCTGATTCTCACACGTATTGATTACGCTAACGCTCTGTACATTGGCTTGCCAGGATACCAATTGAAAAAATTGCAAGTAATACAAAATGCTGCGGCCAGAGCTTTGCTTAATATCGCAGGAAGGTCAAGAATAAAACAACATTTACATGATCTGCACTGGCTCCCTGTGACTCAACGAGTTAAATTCAAAGCCCTTACTCTGGCCCATGCAGCCCTTCACGGATCTGGCCCGCTCTATCTTAGGAAACGTTTTAGCTTCTACGAGCCATGAAGACAACTGTGTTCAGCCACGCAGCATCTGGCAGTGATCCCCCGCTTCCATCTTACAAGAATGGGGGGCAGCTCCCTATCCTTTAAGGCAGCAGAAGCTTGGAATTCCCTTCCTTACGAGCTGCGCAATACACAAGACCCGAAGCCGTTTAGGAAACGGCTAAAAACTTTGTTGTTCATCTAATTTGCTGTTAGCTCCTTACCATTTGGCTTCCACGCCGGGACACTCTTGAGTAGCCTTGCGCGTTATAAATGTTAATAACATAACATACCATAACATGTCATCCATACCCCACCTTTCTCGTCCAAATCATCCTCCACAAAAGCAGGGGTCCCTCAAGGCTCTATCATCTCGCCCATGCTTTTCAACATCTAAATGAAGTCGTTACCGGTACTGATCAATCAATTTCACCTCACGTGCTATAACTATGCAGATGACACACAAATACTCCTTCAACTGGAATGCCCTGAAGACATTGGAAAATCCCCAATTTTCAGTTGTCTCAGAGCCGTGGATCAGTGGATGACTTGGAGCCATCTCAAATTGAATGCTCCCAAAACAGAAATAGTCACGTGTGGCGATTGGAAACATTATGACCCGCTTGCCGCCTGGCCTGATGAACTGGGATCACCGCCTAAAGTATCGAATGAAGTAAGAAACCTCGGAATGACCATGAACTCCAAGCTATCGATGAATGCCCAAGTGGACAAACTAGCACGATCAAGCTTCGTCACTATAAAAACGCTGCGACAAATTTTCCCTCATTTGGGATTTACACACAAGGTCCAAGCTACCATCTCCCTTGTTCTGTCCAAACTCGATTATGCCAATAGCCTCTAACACGGATCACCTTTAATGACCATGAAAAGACTACAACAGATTCAGAACTCAGCTGCCAGACTACTCTTGCATATCAAACCGCGAGACCACATCTCACCTGCCTTGAAAGCCCTGCATTGGTTACCGGTTGCCAGAAGATCCACGTTCAAGCTGCTTTGTGTCACCCACAAAGCAATACATGGAATGGGACCGCTCTTCATCAGGAATAAAATCACCAAACGCATTCAACAAAGGAACCTCCGCTCTAAAGGGGCACCTCGCCTCAAAATCCCAAGATACAAGAAAAAAACCATGGGTAGCACATCCTTCTCTGTTCAAGCAGCCAAACTATGGAACTCTTTACCCCCAACATAAGATCCACGGACAGCCACCTTATCTTCAGAAAACTACTCAAGAATTGGCTCTTCCCCACATAAGCACCATACGCAAACAGAAATTTACAGCATATCCCTCTGTATATAAGCATTTATTTTCACTATAGATATGTACCTATCTTTGTGTATTGCTTTGTATAAACATGTAGAATAATTATGTTAAAAAAAAAAAATGAAAGTACGATAACACTTGAAAACCGGAGTTTATCTGGTGCATCTTTGGTCTACATGTACTTGCTTCCATTGTGCATCTATGTACCTTCCATGTACTTGGATATGTGTGTTTGTTACTTTTCTCCTGAAAAAGCATATCCAATGCACTACCCTACATCCTGTACCTCTATTAATATCTTTTTTCTACATATACTTACCTCCTTTATGCATCTATGTACTTTCAATGTACTTATGGATCTATATATTTATCACTTTCTTCTAATTTAGCATTTCCAATGCACCACCCTATTTCTCAGCCTATACTTCTCTCAATATATCTTCTAGCCCAACTTTCTGACTCATCTCAAATTCTTTCTACTACTCTTTCCAATGCACTACCCTATTTCTCACCATACACATCTATCAATATATATCCTCTACATCCACTCTCTCATTTATCCCAAACCCCATACCACTACTATGATCCCCAAAATAACCCTTTCTAGACTCTCCCCTACTCTACCCCTCCTTGCATCATCTGACACCTCTTTTACTATACCGATCCCCCAAAACAAACCTTTCTAAACTCTTCCCTCTGACTCTTACCCTTCACAACCCCTTTTTACTCATCCAAAAGCCTCCTCCTACTGCTATGACCTCCCAAAAAAAATCTAAAAAAAATCTAAATCCTTCACTCTTCTATCCCTTCACTATCCTTTTCAATCAAAATAACAGACTAACATGTTCACTTCTCAAATTTCATATTCCACTATACTAATTCACCACTATGGGTTCCAGAGTAGCGTGCTACTCGCCAATAAAGCGCTTCAACACTCCATCAGGGTTACAAGCGCTATATAAATGCAAACCTTTTTCCCTTTTCTACCCCTCCCCAACCCTTCTCAATCCAAATAACTGACTAACATATCCACCACTCAAATTACTTTCATATTTCACTATACTAATTCAACACTAATCCTTATGGGTTCCAGAGTAGCATGCTACTCGCCAAAAAAGCGCTTCAAAACCCCATCAGGGGTAGCAAGCGCTATATAAATACAAACTTCTTTCCCTCTTCTATCTCGCCGCCTACCCTTCTCTATCCAAATAACTGAATAACATATCCACCACTCAAAGTACTTCATATTTCACTATACTAATTTTCAACACTAATCCTTTATGGGTTCTGGAGTAGCGTGCTACTCGCCAGAAAAGCGCTTCAATACCCATCAGGGGTAACAGGTGCTATATGAATGCAAACCTTTCTTCCCCTTCTATCCCTCCACTATCCTTCTCACTCCAAATAACTGACTAATATCCACCACTCAAATTACTCTCATATTTCACCATACTAATTCACCACGAATCCTTTATGGGTTTCCGGAGTAGCGTAATACTCACCAAAAAAAAGCGCTTCAACACCCCATCAGGGGTAACAATCACTATATAAATACAAACCTTTTTTCCTCTTCTATCCTTCTGCTATCCTTCTGAATCCAAATAACTTACTAACCGATCCACCACTTAAATTACTTTCATATTTCACTATACTAATTCAACACTAATCCTTTATGGGTCCCGGAGTAGCGTGCTACTCGCCGAAAAAGTGATTCGACGCCTCGTCAGGGGTAGTAAGCGCTATATAAATGCAATTACAATTACAATACCATCAAACCATAACCATCTTCTAGTCACACCTTGTCAGATCTTCAAGTTCTCGACATTGGATTCAAGAATAGGGAATGTTATTCTGACTTGGGAATTATTTTATAGCCCTATTCAGAGTGTGAACCATCCTCTGCTACTAGAACCCACTGGGGCAGAAACGTTTTCTTTAATCTAATCAGTTCAACCAGTGACTTACAATAAGGGTCTCCAGCTCCACATCAAATTCTTCTTCTCTGCAATGGATCCTTGCCGCCATTTTAGAATGGGGCATCAGTCGAAATCATTTCAATAAACATCATCAATTTAGTCATTTAATTCAGGCAATGAAGAGAGTTTTGGATCAGTTTGAAGACTTTTATTTATTGATAAGTGTTAAGTATATAATTTTGGTCTCTTTATTCAATCCGTTTACAACAATATCAATGAAATCATGGTTAGAATCAATCAAGAAAATTACAGCGTGTTCCATAAAGAAAATTAATCCCTATTGTACTCTAAGTGTTTTCTAACCTACCAGAACCCCTAAAGAGTCCTTTTGGAAAACAGCAAGATTTAAAGGAGCATCGAAATAGAATCAGATCGAAGCTAAACTCCTCATGAAGGGTAGTTCCAGAAACTCGTTCAAATCTCTTCTCTCAAATCAGCATCAGCAAACAGTCGCAGTAACAACTGTTTAAAGTTAAGCTAAGAAAACAGCCTCAGCAGTAGCCATAACCATTAAAGAAATACACACCCACAAAGTAGTAGGTGACAGAAATCACAGTCAGCGGTAGCTCACAGCAAATAGGGTAAAAATTGCTAAGGGATGGTTGCATTAGAATGGCCTGGACCAAACTACCTTGACTGCCTTGACTCTAACTAGGAACATGTATATTGTAAACACAAAAACATATGTAACAACCCATGCTTTTGTTAGGTCACCTTGAGCCAATGAGTGAGAATTGTTTGATGGTCTGCTGCTTCTTCCTTCATTCCCACAGTAAACGTACGAATTCGGCAAGGTGCTAACTACAAGTGTCAACTTAGTTGCTAAACATTCATGTGTGTTAGCTTCTCTCTGTGTTCCCACGAGAACCCTGCAGTCTGAAATATTAGCTATTCAGTATTCCACTGCGTAACAATTAACTATTCTAAAGGCAGAAACATTTTAGCTGAAACATACGTGATTAAGTTCTGAAATTCACGTCTTCATGTGAGCATTATTGTTTTAATATACTTTTCAAAGTTCAGCATTGTGAATATGTGGTAGCTAGAAAACCGACGAAAGACGATGAGTACATGTAGCTTAGGAAAAGAAGAAGTACATTTTTAAAGTCAGCATATTCTACAGAGATGAAACGTTTAAACAAGTCAAGTCCGAATCATTTATCAAATAATATTGCATAGTTCACCATTTCCTAAAAGTATTTATTTAAATATTACAAAATAATATTAACTGAAAGAAAGAAAGATGGAAGAGGCCTAGTCTGCCCTAGTAGTGTAATTGCAAGAGAAATGAGTGCCTACTGTAATAATCATGCTACACGTTAATTTTGTATGATTAAGAAAAGGCACATTTTCCTAGGTTTCATTATATTCAGCATTTTTGTGTTCATGTCTCGTGTAAATTATGGCATTTATTTAGGCTAAATTCTTCCGGTCAAGAAGCATCCACAATCCTTGTTAGGGTGAGGCACAAGCAAACCCTAATTTAACCTGTGCTCAACACTCTTGTAGCTTGGAAGTACATGTCCTACTTTTCAAATACACTGCACCCTGCCCTCTGGGCTGGCCAGGGTCTATGCTGCGGGTGACTTATATGTATTAAAAAGGAAGGTTTGAGCCTGGTAAAAAGATTTATTTTGCCAGGTCGAAATGGCAGCTTAAAACTGCACACACACTGGCTGCAAGGGCAGGCCTAAGACATGTTTAAAGTGCAACTTAAGTGGGTAGCACAATCAGTGCTGAAGGCCAACGAGTAGTATTTAAATTACAGGACCTGTGCACAGGTAGCACCACTTTCCTAGGGACTTACAAATAAATTAAATATGCCTATTGGTTATAATCCAATTCTATAAAGTTTTAAGGAAAGAACACAATCACTTTACCACTGGTTAGCAGTGGTAAAGTGTGCAGAGTCCTAAAAGCCAACAAAAACAGGTTCACAAAACAGGAGGGTGAAGGCAAAAAGTTTAGGGATGGCCCTGCAGAGAAAGCCAAGTTCAATATTGAATATTTCTGAATGCTGTGCCACTTTGTTATTATCAAAAGACCACACTCATTAGATGAACAGCCATTCATATTTATGGATAATGTAGTGAGATTTAATGGGACATGAGACATTATTATCAAAGATTGAGGAACATACGTCATATTATGTTTGTGGAGGCAGTTGATGAAAAGAACATGAAAAAGTGATTTCCTTTACTATAGTTACCTCACTCAGATGGAGAGGATGAATTGATTCATAGACCATTATCTTAGGTTTTTTGATGAATCAGGAGACAGAATGGAGCAAGTGGATCTCATTGGCAAGGTTTGTTTACAACAACTCTCTTCCTTCTGTTGCAGTTGACTTTTTGAAGTTTTTTGGTAGAAATCCACATACCTTTCCTTCTAACCTCTCTTCTTCTACAGTGCTGCCTGTTACACACTTGTTAAGACAGTTAGGAACCAATAGAGACCCAGTAGTTTAGCATCTTGTAAAGACCGAAGCAGATTATAAGAAACAAGCTGATAAACACTGGTTACAAACACCTTCATATAAGGTGGGGAAAAGGTCTGTCTCTCTGGTGAACATCTACACTTAATGTGGTATCATCCTAAATTCCTAGGAATGTGCTATTTTTCATGATTAGAGGGTTAGTAGGTACAGCAGCTGTCAACTTTCTGTTACCTACATGTTGGTGTATCCATCCTATTTTTATATATATATATCTCTGATTAAAACTGTAGTATCTCAGGAAGGAAGTACTTCTGTTCCAGGTATAGTAGAAGGTTCCCCACAACATGAGATTGTAGTTGTTTTAGACTCTAAAAACCATCATGGGTAGTTGAAGTATTTAAGCCAGGAAGGGAAGTGACACATCAGAGCAATCAGGCCAACCTGTTTCTTGTGTCCAAGCCCTGAGAATAAGGATTGTTGTTTCATTAACATTCCCCACAGAAACCTGAACCAGGGAGAGACATCTATGAGTAGGTCGTCACTAACAAGTTTAACTGGAAAGCAGGACAATGGGAGGTAAAGCAATGCAGATGTGGTCTCTGCATAGAGAGTTTCCATGCATCTTTTAAAGTCAGGAGAGGTCTAAAAAAGAGAATATGGAAGACGGGTACTTAAAAGTGAGCACATTAGGCAGAATTAGATTCACAGGGACTCAAATCCAAGTTCTAGGGTGGAACGTCTTAGGCAAAGTTGGGTGAGACAGAATACAACCTCATCTTACACTAGATTAGATGCTTGAAAACATTCCTCATTGTTTCAGCAATGTCTCCGCTGCTTATTTTATCACTGACCGAGGCCCTGCACTTTTGCTGTGTTTCTCCTCTTTGACCCCCTCTCCCTTTCTTTAGACCTTACCATGAACCTCTGTCTTGAACCTGTCTAAATGACATATGCTAAAACATATCTGCTTGTGATTTCCGTTGAACTTGGTTACCCTCTCTCAGCATCGTAAGGCTTTGGTTCTTGCTCCTGGTCAGACACAGAGCTCAATAGTACCCGTCCATGCATAGGTGATTTTATTCTTGAATTCTAAACATATTTGTATGAGATTGTTGTTGAGAGAATACTGTTTTGTCGGTGCTGTGCTGCTTTTAAAAGAGTACCAAGTGATGGTTTCATGGAGGTCCTGAGACAATATCCAGTGCTTGTTCATTATTAGCAATCCTAGTGGCTCTCCCTTTCTCCATTTCCCTGGTTCCTAATTGAGATTTTTTTCTCATACCATGTTTCAGTTGGAATGGGAGGGCAAGGGGTTTTCTCAGCAGTCTCAATTTTGTCAATCTAACTCTTTTCCAAATCCTGACATTCACTCACTGTGACATAGGACTCAGGCTGCTCTATATAGACGAGGACCAAATAGGTCAAAAGTGGTCTGGAGTTGCTTGTATTCCCATTCAAAGGGGCTCTGACCAGGCAGTTCTAGCTGATTCCTCCTATCGGAACAGGACAAATATCCATTTGCATATGACTGGCCGAACTGGTCTGCAGATTGCTGGGTTCCCATTCAGAAGAGTCTTTTGCTTGGCAGTTTGGACTGGATTTTTCCTATTGGGGCAAGCCCAGGATTGATTTGCATTTGGTTGGTTCCAATCTTAGGTGGCATGGTAGTAAAAAAAAAGATGGACTGTATTGTCTCCCAGAATAATTTCCAGTGGCTGGGATTAATTCATGCATTCCACCCTTCACTTTTTTATTTTATTCAGAACACCAAAGGCAGGCTGAACAACTGGTTTGTGCAAACGCCTATAGTGAATTCCATTAAATAACATATTCATTTGGTTTAATAGAACAGTTCATCAAATGATGAAAATGTGAGTACAGAGAGCATCATTGCACCACCTAGCCACAAGGTATGCCATTCAGCAGCTCCCATAGCCTCTGTAAATGTTGGGTCTTTACTAGTGCTAGATTCTCTTGACTTCTGAATAAAGGCCATACTGTATAAACACTTACTTAGTTATCTTACCTACTTCTCTATGAGTCCGAAAGAAGTGAGCTAATTTCCTAACTGTACTTGAACCAGTAGTTTAATACACATTAACAACAAGACTGCCTTCACCATTTTAGCTGCATTAGTGTGCATTTATGTGTTGGGTTATGAATATATTCAAGCAAATAATTTTGGGGCACTAATAACATTTTTGGCAACACTTTGGGAGATAGATGAAACGGGCCATCTACCTGAAAATATACCAGTAGATTTGATTCCCTGCACTATTAAGAGGTTGAAGAACTATTGGGTTACTTTTAATGGAACCTCAGTCAACTCTACCTGAGGGAATCCCTGACCCGTCAGTCCATCACCTAACATATTCAAACAAATATTTTGGAGGCACGAACATTACTTGGAACATTTTGAAGATTATTAGAAAGGTGCATCCACACTAAAATGTAGAGGTACCGTTCTGTCAAACTTTTGATTACCCACCTGATTAAGAGGTTGAAGAACTTCTGGGTTGAGGCTAATGCAACCTCAATCAACTCTACCTGAGGGAACCCTGGAATGAGCAGTCCATCCACAAAAGAAACCTTTCAGTATAATGGTAGTCACTACATTTGTAAATGTTGGGTCCTTACTAGTGTTGTATTCCCTTGAAGTCTGAATATCCTCTATAGTGTGTATACACTTAGATATCTTAGCTACTACCCTATGATCCTGAAAGAGTGAGCTACTTTCCTATCTGTACTTGACACAGTAGTTTAATAATCATCAGCAACAGAACTGCCACAATAGTGTGCAATTATGTGATGGGTTCCTAATACATTCAAACAAATATTTTTGGGGCACTAATAACATTTCTGGCAACATTTTAGGAGACTGTTGGTATGTGCATCCACCCTAAAATATAGAGGCACCATTCTATCTACCATTTGGTCCCACACCCTATTGACAGGTTGGAGAACTGCTCCGTTGCTGCTAATGGAACCTCAGTCAACTCTTACTGAGGGTACACTTGACCTGGCAGTCCATTCACTACAGAAACCCTTTTTTATAGAGGGAGTCATCCCTTCCTATTGTGGGTAGGAGTGGCCATCATTGTTTTCCCTACTGGAACCATTGTGCAAAGCATAGCAGTTCCAGTTAGGGAAATTTCACAATGGCCTTTAAGTGCATGGAGAAAACACCTTACACATTGGGCCATTGTTATTTTGTTATACCCAAACAAACTCCTGATTTGAGAGTTTACTCCTATTTATTTAATTATGGAGTTTGTTAGTGTTCTCATTTTGCCTTTTGAGCACTTCAGAGTGTTTGAAGAGTATGGGAAAGAACAAGGAATGGATAAAAGCTAAGATGTTAAAGGATATAGACTATTTAAAGTATTTTTTTGGGGAACTAATGTTTTAGGCCCAGATAAAGGCAGGGTTCCCATCTATAATACAGAATGAAATAGACTTACAGAGCAAACTACTTTTTCGAGCATGTGCATCAAATATAGAGCGAGCTCAGCCGAGGATCAATGCCTCCAATGGAGCTGCCTCAGCGACTACTCCACTGAAGACTCAGAGATCCACTCCGGCATGTAAAGATTTCTAAATCTGGCATGCTGTTGTCTACCTTATTCTCTGCTAATATGATGGGATGAAAAGCCACCTGCCAGACTTTCAATGAGTATTGCAAAGTACTGTGGGGCCAGTCGGTACCCCTGGGAACCTGTGTTCATCATATGCAAAAAGCAATAGTGGTTCGCTTGAGAAAACTTTAGAAGCCTAAATTTGTAAATCAAAAGAACAAGATGTATCACTAATTTGTAAGTGATTACACAGTGTTTTTATTCACTGTCAGATCATGTCAATTGAACCAGAACATATACAATTTGTGCTCCAATAAACGGTGCATTGAAATTGATTGGTGACAAAGGTAAATAAATGATGTGCAGATGCTAATTGCTTTGCACATCAACATTGTTTACTGATAGTGAAACAATTTCCAAACCTGATGACTCAAAATTCAAGTGCACGTTGGGTACTAAACTATTTGGCAGTCAACAAGGTAAGACGTTGGCATTTCGACCCATTGAATAATGTAAAAACATGTCTTCATCAGGACAGCAATAGTGCAACCTAAAGAACTAACACATAATGCAGTCCATTAAATATAACCACATGTCCAGTGAAGTATCAGTAACCAAGTGTTTTCAGTAGTGTTTTACTTCATTAGCATGGAAAAAAATCACGTCTGACGTCTATCTGTAGGTACCAAATCTGGGAATAATAAATACTACAACTACAATCTGAACCCCTGCAGGGTTCAAAATATCTGCACTTTTCCCCCAAGTGCCTGCTCAGAATCTTCCAACATGCATAAATAAATGAGGTGTTCCCATTTTATGGACTAGGTGTGTTCATGATTCAGACATTTAATGTCATGTGGGTATGGGTCAAGTCACCTTGTTGGACATATATAATAAGGTGGCATAAAGGATCATTACCCACTTCTATTTGCACGGTCAGCAAGATGCTGCATTAACTTAAAGTGCAATACATCTGATGCATATCTTTCATCTAATCATCTATTTAGCATACAAAGGCATCATATTGGTAGTAGGTGTGTGGGTCAGAAACCCCATTTCTAAAGCTAGAAAGTAGACATCATTATTCCCAGTGAGCCATAACATTTCTTTAAAGAAACCCATGTCTTGGAAGAGCTCTTCAGTCAGCTCAACAGTGGGGAACAGTATTGTACAAAAAGCATTTACCAGAAAATGTTTTGTTCTGCATACTTTGAGGAAGAGTTAACAAGCTCGCTCGTTCTAGGATTATGAATGACGAATCTAATAATAATGTCTACATTCTAAAACAGAATGAAGTAGAATCCGTAAATAGTGTGTTAAACCAAAAATGAAAGAGTTGTGCCACCCAATGGGCTGACTCAGTACTTACTTGGGCTGTTGCAGGTCATTTTCAAAAGCTGAGAGCCTGTGAGCTGTTCTAGTACTCCTGCCTCAGCTTGTGGAAATCAACCAGCGGTCCGTACATAGCGTGCACGTGGTTTAAAAAAAAAATTGAACCTTGATTGTCACATATAGAGCCTTGATTAGAACCATGTATACTGTAATGCTCACTAATAAAAAATTGAAACTCAGGTGTTAAGTTATCACTCAGATATAATTGCCTGATATAGGGAGTAGACTTTTAAAATTATTTGACTACAATGGACAGTGAGGAAAGACTCCCTCACAGAGCACCGGCTTATCATTTCACAGTATGACATCATGGCTAACTGTGAGGAAAAATAAATGTTCTCGCATACCAACCCTTGCAGTCATAACATTAGCTTTTGGGTCAGGTATATCGATAACGTATTTTAATCTGTAATTGGCTTGACAGTATACTCACAGATGTCCACTGTGTCCATAGGCATCCTGTTCACGATGAACTATGATCGTATGGCGATTTCTTTTCTTCACCTCATAGTCAATGTGTATAATGGACAGATATATACGTCTCTGTACAGAAAGCCTACAGAAAGGAACTCATTTATACAATATCAAAGCAATCATTCTATCTGCAGGAATTGTTCCAAAAGGAGTTATTTTTTCACTGAATCAAATATTCTGACAGAGAAACTGATCCAAGAGGGCTATCCGAAAACATTAGTGAAGCAGACCAATAAAAGAGCATGGTACGATCCAAGGGAATCACTATTTAAACCCCGCTGCCACAGTGAAAATATTGACTGTGTGATCTGTGTGAATTCCTTTAGCACTGCTAATAATGAAATAAAAAAAGATTATATGTAGACATTGGGATTTTGTGAAAAATCTGTTGCCTAATCCAGATATTACCATGTTCTCTTTCAAAAAAGGTGCTAACTTAAGAAATCAATTAGCGAGAGCAGCTCTACCTAAAACACAAACGCAGGGCTTCTCCTCACAATGGGGTATGGTGCCCATAACAGGACATTTCAAGTGTTGTCAGTGTGCTGCCTGTAACTATTATATTGTAGCAAAAAGTTGCACTCACGGAACCCTCCATATTGTTTCGAAAGATTTCACGAACTACAACATCAAAGATGTTATTTATGTGATATTGTGTCTCTGTAATTTGATTTATAATGGGCCGACTTTTCAAAAGGTAAAAAGCTGCATTTTGAAGCACAGAAGTTGTATCAGATGCAAGATGGTTAGAGCCTCACTAGTGGAACATTACCAACATTCACAGCACATGACTGGCGGGATCCAGTGGCAAGTGATTGAACTAGTACATCAGAAGAGGAGATATAAACAATGTGCTATCAAGAAAAGAGTTGAAATGGATTGCCTCTTCTGACTCCATTACAAATGGACTAAATAGCATTGAAGACTGGAGGCAAGTAACACTTTTTTAACAATGGAGGAATACTGATTTCGATACTTTGAGGTTTTAAATCTTGTGAAAATACTGCAGTTGATGCAATTTAATGCATTGCTGTTTTTGGTACACCAATATCCATGCAATGTTATACCTAATGACCCATTTTACAATGGTTCATGTAACCAGTTGCTTGTACTTTTTTAAAGACATATAGCGCGCATAAAACCATATTCGGTAAGAACACTTATCTTCTGACAAGCAGGCACTCTGTGAGGAAGTCTTTCCTCACTGTCCATTGTAGTCCGATAGATTCATAAAAGTACACCCGTATCAGGCACTTATATCCGAGTGAAAAGTTAAAACATTTCCATTTTTCATTAGTGCGCATTACAGGATACACGGTTTTAATTAAGGCTCTATATGTGTCAATCAAGGTTCCATTTTTGGCTTAAAGCACATGCACTCTACACGCACACCGCTAGTTTATTTCAGTCGGGCTCACGCAAGTGCACTAAATCCACTCCACTACTCTTCGGCATTTGCAAGTGACTGCTGTGGTCTGAGTAAGGACTGAATCAGCCCACTGAAAGTAACAACTCTTTCATTTTAGAAATAACACACTATCTACTGATTCTCCTTCATTCTGTTTCAGAATGAGGAAATTGTATTAGATTGATCATTGATGATCCTGTAATGGATGAGCTTATTAAAAGTATACAAAACAAATCATTTTCTGGTAAATGCATTTTTTGGGAATAGTGTTGAGCTGACTAAAGGGCTCTCCTAATATATGGGTTTCTTTACAGAAATTTTAGGGCACACTGAAAAGGACAATGATTGCTTTCTGGCTAAAGGGCTCTCCCATTATATGAGTTTATTCATAGAAATTTAATGGCACACTTAGAATGACAATGATTGCTTTCTGGTTTTAGAAATGGGTTTCTGACGCACATGCCTACTACCCATATAATTCCTTTTTACGCTAAATAGACAATAAGACAAAAGATATCTATCTGATGTGTTGCAACATCTATTTTTACACACAGGAGGATTCTGAACAGGCACTTGGGGGAACTGCAGATATTTTTCACTCTGTAGGTGTTGAATATACTTGAGTATGGATCATTATTGTGGTATTTATTATCCTTAGAGTTTGATCCTACACATAGACTTCATACAAGAGATTTGTTCTGTGCTAGTGAGGTTAGACATTACTGAATACTCTTTGTTAACAATACATTACTGGACATGTACATTGTATCATGTTTTAGTGTTTTAGGTTGGTCTACTGCTGTCCTGACGAAGATTCATCTTTAAGTTATTCAATTGCTTGAAATGTTGACTTATTAAGTTGGTGATTGTCAAATGGTGTAGTACCCAACATGTTCTTGAATTTTGAGTAATCAGGTTTGGAAATTGTTTCACTACTCAGTCAGCAGTGTTGATGGATTGTAAATTGTAATTAGTTTCAGAACAACTTTTATTCACATTTGTCACCAATCACTTTCACTGCATTGTTTTTTGGAGCACCTATTTCATATGTTCTGGTTCAATTAACATGATCTGACAGTAATTAAATATGCTGTGTAATTGCTTCCAGTTGAGTGTTACATCTTGTTCTTTTGCTTCAGAGGTTTCGATTTTAAATGAGGCGTTTAGTCATTTTTTATCTCCGTCAACAATATCACAAGCTAGGTATACATTTTGTATTATGCCACCCTGTTATTCATATCACTTGAGAACATAAAGGAAGTACATGAAGATGGTCAGGGAAGCACAATACTTTCGTTATTCTAGGGGAACAGCTGATACCCACAGCCACCTTGAAATTCCTGTTTTTATTGTTCTGAATATTTAACTTCTCTTATCAGATCAGAGAGGTAATGATTTAGTTTGCGTGCTAGCTAAGAAATATCTAGCGCCTTCTGTGGTGCAACTCAAATAGATATATATAGGTATTTCATCAGCTTTGTCCTGATATTCATTACGGATGCTGGCAGACAATTTATTGCTCTGCCTCCTTCTTTGTTTTTCCCCTGAAAACCTTAGTGATTCGTTTCATGTTTCTTGATAGGATCTGCAGGGAGTCTGTAAGTGGCTGGCCTCAGTCAACAAGGTCATGCTGCACTTCCAGAAGCCATGATTTTTGAGTCATGTTAATCTATTTTCCTATTGAAATCTTGAATACAAACATAAAACTGATATTTTCGTCAGATTCAGCAAGAATTCTATAGAAGAACAGAGGAATGGTGTTTGACAAGTGCCATATTTATGCTAAAAAGGAGTATGTGTAACCATATCCAGGTGCTACAGACTTACTTATTTAGGCACAGAATTCGAGGAGGAAGACAGGTTTCATTGAATAGGCTCATGCCACCTTATTATATAGGTGTACTTCCGTTGAGGGAATGTTCAGGCTACTATTTGATTCCAAAGTTATTGGACCAGCACCGTAGTGTGCTAAAAAATGTACAGGATGGCCTCACACACCTCCCAGGTGTCAGGCTTCATCACCGGTCATCCCACGTTCGCCAAAGAATCCTCTAATGGCGAAGTAGCCCGTGTTATGTGCTGTGATACAACTATTAGTAGGAAACTAAGGTGAGGAAGAAAAGGGAAAAGAGGGAAGAGAGGGGGGTTTTAAGTAAAAATCCCTACCACCTGCTGGTAAATTCTGCAATCTTTATTTATTGGTGATGGAGGGACGAAATCTAGGACAATAATGGCCCTGCTATGGTGCTCATTGTCCCCTAGGTCGACATGTTTCAGCCCTGCAATGGACCCGTCCAGGGTCCTGGGCTTTCTTCAGGACCGTACACAACCCAAATGTGACCCTATAATATTTCCTTAAACGCATTGTTCACTTAACACGCATAAGATACCCGAATGACCCTTTGTCCACATCGTGTTTCGTCCAAATCTGTGGGAACCTTATCTATAAAACATAAACGTGAAATATAGTTCATTGAACATATATATATATATATATTATCTACTGGCGGTCGCCAGTAGATAGTTATAGTTAGGACCTATTTTCCATAGGAAATCCGCGACATTCTATTTGAAATAACTCTTGCGTCGGTTGACGAATCTTCGCGAAATTTTCAAACTTTATGGCCCTCTCCGGTCCGCTCCTACCCTGAAAGTCTCAGGGTGATTCGTCAAGCGGGGGCCGAGAAAAAGGGGGTCCCAAAACGTGTTTTCCCCATTCATTTTCCCATAGGAAACTTTAGACACGGCTACAGCCCGAACTGCTGAACGGAATTACACCAAATTTGGCAAAGAGGTAGTTCTTGGTTCAGAAAGAACCCTTTTGTTAAATGGTGTAAATCCGTTCAGTAGTTGCGGAGAAATTAAAAATAAGAGTCAAAAATCAATTTCCCATAGGAAACTTTAGACACGGCTACAGCCCGAACTGCTGAACGGAATTACACCAAATTTGGCAAAGAGGTAGTTCTTGGTTCAGAAAGAACCCTTTTTGTTAAATGGTGTAAATCCGTTCAGTAGTTGCTGAGAAAATCAAAAGTAAAAGTACATATATATCTATGGCCGCGTCGGATTCGCGCACCCTCCCGATCACGAGCTGTCTGCTAATTGGCTGTCAACACTCCAAACCAGGAAGTGTTGGCAGCCATCTTGTTCCTCGGTAGAACCGAGGAACAAGAAAGCAGTAAAAAAGTGTGCAAAACGCACAAAGGGGGCAGGGTAGAAACACCCTGACCCCTAGGTCTGCTCAGGGGTCCCACAAGGACCCCTGGGCAGAAAAAGCATTTTTTTTTTTAAATCGGCAGGATGCGCTCAGGGAGCGCGAATCCTGCCGAAAAAAAATCGAAGGGCGGTCTCCGCGCTTCGACTGTATTTTGCCCCGGGTGGCCCAAGTCCCGGGGGCATGGTGGGGGGTTAAATTTATGTATGGGGGCCTCAAAGGGCCCCCAAGCCCTGGGGACCACCACCCCCGGGGCTTTCTTTTAAAATGGTGCGGGAGGGCTCTGAGCCCTCCGCAGCCCCGAGGACCACCACCTCCCGGGGCTTCTTTTTTAAAAACTTTTTCCTGTGTGGGGGCTCGAGCCTCCCACACGCCCGGGACCGCCACCTCCCGGGGCACTAACAAATTAAAATGGGGGTCTGTTTTGGACCCCGAAGCCCCGGGACCACCCCTCCTGGGGCTTTGCTGATGTGGGGGCCGCGCGGCCCCCTCCTGGAGCCTGTGGTGGCCCTGGGGACCGCCACCCCCAGGGCCGGCTCCTGCAGTGTCCCGGGGTGCCTACCCCGGGACACTGCTGTTTGCAATGACAGGACGGAGCCTCGCGGCTCCCGTCCTGTCATTGCAACTGCTTTGGATATTGGAAGAGAGAGCAGGGAAACCTGCTCTCGCTTCCAATATCCAAAGACAATTGCTTTCCACATGGGGAGCAGCATGTTAGCTGCTCCCCGTGTGGAAAAGCAATGCCGGCTCCCTTAGGACACGGGAGCCGGCGGGACTGTGGGGGTTTGGGGACCCCCACAGTCCCCAACCAGAGGCCAGGCCCCGGGGGATGGGGTCCCCGGGGCCATAGTGGCCGGGAGGGGGCCACGTGGCCCCCTCCCCAGAAATTATAAAAATAAATTAAAAAGGCCTGCCCCGGGGGATGGGGTCCCCGGGCAAAAGGAGGCCTGAGGAGGGGGCCACGCAGCCCCCTCCTTAAAAGGAATGTTAAAGTGTGGCCATGCCCCGGGGATGGGGTCCCCGGGGCAGTTTTCGGCCAGGGGAGGGGGCCACGCGGCCCCCTTCCAGTTTAATTTTAATTTAAAAAAAGGGGTAAGGCCCTGGGGGATGGGGTCCCCAGGGCCCAAAAATAAGAAAAAGGAAGGGGGCCACACATCCCCCTTCAGGAAAAAAAACAAAAAAAAAAAACGATCGGGCCGCAGGCCCCGCCCCCTTCCTTCACCACTCTGCAAACGCGCCCCTTGGCACGTTTGCAGATGGGGAAGTAATTCCCCTTGAATACTGGGGGTCCCTGGGGGCCAACTAGCCCACCAGGAACCTCCAGTATGCACCAGGGGGCTGCGTTGCAGAGAGGTGTACAGAGTCCACGCCCCTTTATACACCTCTCTGCAACGCAGCTCTGTGGCGCTTTTTGGAGGTACATGGTGGGCTAGTTGGCCCCAGGAACCCTCAGGATTCAAGGGGACTTAATCCCCCAACTTAAAACGCGCCACGGGGCGTGTTTGCACAGTGGTGAAGGGAGGGGGCGGGGCTTCAGGTGACATGTGTGCAAACAGGCCCCGTGGCGCATTTTAAGATGGGGATTAAATCCCCTTCAATCCTGAGGGTCCCTGGGGGCCAACTAGCCCAACAGGTACATCCAGAAAGTGCCACAGAGCTGCGTTGCAGAGAGGTGTAAAGGGGTGTGGCCTCTCTACACGTCTCTGCAACGCAGCCCCCTGGTGCATACTGGAGGTTCCTGGTGGGCTAGTTGGCCCCTAGGGACCCTCATGATTCAAGGGGACTTAATCCCCCAACTTAAAACGCGCCACGGGGCGCGTTTGCACAGATGTCACCTCAGGCCCCGCCCCTACCTTCACCATTGTGCAAATATTCCTCTAAAATCTGCCGAACTACGAATTCGGATTTACTCACCTGTTATCAGGAGAGACCTCAGTGCTGCATCTTTCAGCCCAGTACTAATCCTGAAAAGTAATTTTAACCGTACTTACCAGTAACTTGAATTTCCTTCCATAGGATATCATTGCCTGCTTTTTGCTGAAAAAGTTTCTGTGTTGATTTTTGAAACATACAAATATTCCTCTAAAATCAGCCGAAATACGAATTCCGATTTACTCACCTGTTATCAGGAGAGACCTCAGTGCTGTATCTTTCAGCCCAGTACTTGTCCTGAAAAGTAATTTTAACCGTACTTACCAGTAACTTGAATTTCCTTCCATAGGCTAACATTGACTGGTTTCACTTGGAAATTCTTCTAAGTGTGGAGTTTTGGAACTTTAAAATATTCCTCTAAAATCAGCTGAAATACGAATTCCGATTTACTCACCTGTTATCAGGAGAGACCTCAGTGTTGCATCTTTCAGCCCAGTACTGATCCTCAAAAGTAATTTTAACCGTACTTACAAGTAACTTGAATTTCCTTCCATAGGATATTATTGTCTGCTTTTTGCTGAAAAAGTTTCTAAGTGTTGATTTTTGAAACATACAAATATTCCTCTAAAATCAGCCGAAATACAAATTCCGATTTACTCACCTGTTATCAGGAGAGACCTCAGTGCTGTATCTTTCAGCCCAGTACTGGTCCTGAAAAGTAATTTTAACCATACTTACCAGTAACTTGAATTTCCTTCCATAGGCTAACATTGACTGGTATCACTTGGAAATTCTTCTAAGTGTGGAGTTTTGGAACTTTAAAATATTCCTCTAAAATCAGCCGAAATACGAATTCCGATTTACTCACCTGTTATCAGGAGAGACCTCAGTGCTGCATCTTTTAGCCCAGCACTGACCCTGAAAAGTAATTTTAACCGTACTTACCAGTAACTTATATTTTCTTCCATAGGAATCCATTGTCTGGTTTTCAGCTGAAAAGTTTCAAAGTGTCGATTTTCACAAACTACAAATATTCCTTAAAAATCGCCTGTATGACTTAAACGCATTCTTTCAACTGTTTACAGGAGATGCACCAGTGCTGGATCCAGGATCCAACACTGAGTAAGAAAAAGTAACGATAACAGTTTTTACCTGCTAAGTGAATTTCCTTCCATAGGATAACGTTGGTGATTCTATGAGAAAAAGTTTCTAAGTGTCAACTTTTAAAATACAATAATATTCCTTAAAAATCACTACTGTAACCAAAACGCTTTTACTCAACTGTTTACAGGAGATGTCCCAGGACTGAATCTAGGATCCAGTCCTGTGGTTAGAAAAGTAATCCATAAAGTAACTAATTGCATTTAACTAGAAATTCACATTGAGCTGAATGTTGCATTGTGTTTGAAAATGTGTTGCCCATTGCAACAACTGTAACTACTGTACTTAAAAGTCTATTGCCTATGTGCAAATTATTTAAACTAAAGTAATTCATTCTGAGAAAGTATTTTTTGTAATGTATAATGTAATTACAATGTAATTTAAAAATTAAAATATGTAAAAAAAAATGTTTCTAAAAATGTAGTAAATCAGTATGAAAAAAATAAATATAACAATTAATACATTTAAAAATTGTCATTTACCAAACCTTTGAAATTCACTGAAAAAACCGTAGGTTTCAGACATGTTATAGTTAGGAATTAGCATTTAAAAAACCTTTGAAATTCACTGAAAAAACCATAGGTTTCAGTCACGTTATAGTTAGAAATTAGCATTTAAAAACCTTTGAAATTCACTGAAAAAACCATAGGTTTCAGGCACGTTATAGTTAGAAATTTGCATTTAAAAACCTTAGAAATTCACTGAAAAAACCATAAGGTTTTATGGACAGTTATAGTTAGTTGGACATTGCACTCGTACAAAACCCGTGAAATTCCCCCGTTATAGTTAGTTCAGGTAACTATAACTCGCGCCCCGCAATGCACTGCTGATGACGTCACATATTACATCACTCATGACATGGTCAGTGACATCACTGATGACATCACTGATGACATCTCAAATGACATCACTGATGACATCATCCATGTGAGAATTTAATGCATCTTCTCACACCCTAATATAAGTTTTGAAACACCCACTCTAAATTACAGACTGCCATTCTCAAAACCATACACACTCCAATACCAATAAGTACATACCCACTCACTGATTCTTAGGTCTACACACACACATCTACTCACTCACCCGTACAGTCACTCATACTTACAGTCACTCAGTACAGGACTATCATATGCACTCATACACCTATATAAACACTCACACAACGCAACTCATCCATAGAGGTATTCACACACCTAGTCAGTCATGCAAATAATTAATCACACTCCAATTTACTCACCTATACAGTTATACACACCAGCTCACTTACTCATAAAAATACTAGCACATTCTTACGCTCCTATGCAATTACTGATGCAAGCACACACTCATCCATATAGCCACTCTCACAATCACACACTCTCACTTATAGCCATTTATATACTCCAACACACATATATACTGCCTTTCACATATGTAGTTACTCACACATGTACCACTGAGATATACATTCAATCACTAACACACCCATACACACACTCACCCACCCATACAGTCCATCACAGACGCACTCTTGAAACCATGCACCCAGTGAATCACCCACTCACACATCTATGCACAGAGTCACACACACCCACCCACACAAACACTGAGGCACCCATACAGATACTCAGAGAACCAATCCATAACCCATATAGACACTCATTTAGCTAGTCAGAAACCCATGCAGTTGCTTACACAACAACAGACAGACGGATACAGACATTCACACAGTTTAGTCACTCACCCATGCATCCAGTAAGATACGTTTAATCACTCACTTATAGACTCAGTCACGCACCTACTAAATCATCCATTCAGGCGCTTCTACACCCACTCATTCTTCAATACGCCTTTCCCTAAATATATTAAACATATTTAAACTTTACAGAAACACACAGTCACTGGATGATGTCATCAGTGATGTCATCAGTGATGTCATTTGAGATGTCATCAGTGATGTCATCAGTGATGTCACTGACCATGTCATGAGTGATGTCATATGTGACGTCATCAGCAGTGCATTGCGGGGCGCGAGTTATAGTTACCTGAACTACCTATAACGGGGAATTTCACGGGTTTTGTACGAGTGCAATGTCCAACTAACTATAACTGTCCCTAAAACCTTATGGTTTTTTCAGTGAATTTCTAAGGTTTTTTAAATGCAAATTTCTAACTATAACGTGCCTGAAACCTATGGTTTTTCAGTGAATTTCAAAGGTTTTTAAATGCTAATTTCTAACTATAACGTGACTGAAACCTATGGTTTTTTCAGTGAATATATATATATATATATATATATATATTCACAGCAACTCTTACCAATTTCTGTAAGAACGAGCCACATTTCGGTTGCAGCGGTCAGTTTAAAGAATTTATTCGGGCACAAAAACCACGCGTTTTGACCTATCCAGGTCTTGGTCACATATATATATATATATATATAAATATATATATATATATATATATATATATATATATACAAACAATCACATTGGTCTGATTGGGGTTAGCAGCCGTGTGTGTTTTTTAATGCATGTAATCCATTCATGACCATATGCGTGCAGTCACGGATTAACATTGAAGGATCACCACATGCTGAATGCTTTTACAAGTTGTCTTTGGCTGCTAACAATGATCAGACCAATGTGATTGTTTGTATATATATATATATATATATATATATATATATATTATCTACTGGCGGTCGCCAGTAGATAGTTATAGTTAGGACCTATTTTCCATAGGAAATCCGCAACATTCTATTTGAAATAACTCCTTCGTCGGTTGACGAATCTTCGCGAAATTTTCAAACTTTATGGCCCGCTCCGGTCCGCTCCTACCCTGAAAGTTTCGGGGTGATTTGTCAAGCGGGGGCCGAGAATAAAGGGGGGTCCCAAAACATGTTTTCCCCATTCATTTTCCCATAGGAAACTTTAGCCACGGCTACAGCCCGAACTGCTGAACGGAATTACACAAAATTTGGCAAAGAGGTAGTTCTTGGTTCAGAAAGAACCCTTTTTGTTAAATGGTGTAAATCCGTTCAGTAGTTGCTGAGAAATTAAAAAAATAAGAGTCAAAAAATCTATTTCCCATAGGAAACTTTATGCAAGGCTACAGCCCGAACTGCTGAACGGAATTACACCAAATTTGGCAAAGAGGTAGTTCTTGGTTCAGAAAGAACCCTTTTTGTTAAATAGTGTAAATCCGTTCAGTAGTTGCAGAGAAAATCAAAAGTAAAAACACATATATATCTGGGCGGAGCCTAACCACATATGTCATCGTGAGATCTGATTGGCTGTCAGCACTTTATCCTGGAATTGCTGGCAGCCATCTTGGGACCGATATAAATGATAGTACCCCATTGAAATGCATTGTAGTGAATCGAAGATTTTGAGGGTTACCAAAAGGAGAACTATAAAGGGTGATAACAGACTTTAGTTATATTAGAATTCATTTGTTGATGGTACCATACTAATTTCAGGAATTGTGGTGTGTTCTAAGGTGATTTTAACCTGTGAAAAACCTTCTGCTGGGATATCATGAATCATGTTTGAGAGAAAACTATTTTCACATGCTTGTCCCATACAGTTTTGGAAGGTGCTCCAGAAGCTAAAATGAGAGCATATTTTCTGTAAATTCACATTATCTTTCTCAGTCATGTGAGAATGAAGTCTGACATTCTCAGTAAAACATGTACATCCAACAAGGGCAGAGACTGTCAGTTGATTCCTTTGTGTTCTACTGCAGCTTCCCAGAGTGTTCTAAAGAACAACTAGAGTGCTAACAGTCTTACTTATGACAAAAGTATGGCACACCTGAAGCCATCTTGATTGGAATAAACTGGTAACACTTAAAACATTTAATTTAAAAAGGAACAAAATGATGGGGTTCATTTTGTCATAGAAATTATGGTTAGTGCTGTAGAAAGAAAAATTAGGACATGTTTCAAGTGTGATCTCAAATATCTTCCTGTTATATTTCAACAGGAGCAGCCTGTCAGTTGATGCCTTTGTGTTCTACTGCAGCTTCCCAGAGTGTTCTAACAACTAGAGCGCTAACAGTCTTACTTATGACAAAAGTATGGCACACCTGAAGCCATCTTGATTGGAATAAACTGGTAACACTTAAAACATTTAATTTAAAAAGGAACAAAATGAGGGGGTTCATTTTGCCATAGAAATTATGGTTAGTGCTGTAGAAAGAAAAATTAGGACATGTTTTAAGTGAGATCTCAAATATTTTCCTGTTATATTTCAACAGGAGCAGCCTGTCAGTTGATGCCTTTGTGTTCTACTGCAGCTTCCCAGAGTGTTCTAAAGAACAACTAGAGTGCTAACAGCCTTACTTATGACAAAAGTATGGCACACCTGAAGCCATCTTGATTGGAATAAACTGGTAACACTTAAAACATTTAATTTAAAAAGGAACAAAATGATGGGGTTCATCTTGTCATAGAAATTATGGTTAGTGCTCTGGAAAGAAAAATTAGGACATGTTTCAAGTGTGATCTCAAATATCTTCCTGTTATATTTCAACAGGAGCAGCCTGTCAGTTGATGCCTTTGTGTTCTACTGCAGCTTCCCAGAGTGTTCTAAAGAACAACTAGAGCGCTAACAGTCTTACTTATGACAAAAGTATGGCAAACCTGAAGCCATCTTGATTGGAATAAACTGGTAACACTTAAAACATTTAATTTAAAAAGGAACAAAATGATGGGGTTCATTTTGTCATAGAAATTATGGTTAGTGCTGTAGAAAGAAAAATTAGGACATGTTTCAAGTGTGATCTCAAATATCTTCCTGTTATATTTCAACAGGAGCAGCCTGTCAGTTGATGCCTTTGTGTTCTACTGCAGCTTCCCAGAGTGTTCTAAAGAACAACTAGAGCGCTAACAGTCTTACTTATGACAAAAGTATGGCACACCTGAAGCCATCTTGATTGGAATAAACTGGTAACACTTAAAACATTTAATTTAAAAAGGAACAAAATGAGGGGTTCATTTTGCCATAGAAATTATGGTTAGTGCTGTAGAAAGAAAAATTAGGACATGTTTGAAGTGAGATCTCAAATATCTTCCTGTTATATTTCAACAGGAGCAGCCTGTCAGTTGATGCCTTTGTGTTCTACTGCAGCTTCCCAGAGTGTTCTAAAGAACAACTAGAGTGCTAACAGCCTTACTTATGACAAAAGTATGGCACACCTGAAGCCATCTTGATTGGAATAAACTGGTAACACTTAAAACATTTAATTTAAAAGGAACAAAATGAGGGGTTCATTTTGCCATAGAAATTATGGTTAGTGCTGCAAAAAGAAAATTTAGTGCATGTTTTAAGTGAGATCTCAAATCCTCTTCTATTTCATTAGAAAATTCTGACATGCAGACTGAAACAATCACTTTCAATACCAGCAGTAGACTTCCAGTTAACTCCTTGGTGAGCAGTAGCTTTACTACAGTGATCTAATGAACAACTAGACTGCTAACATTCTGAATTTATGGCAAATGTGTGACACATCTGAATGCCTTCTTGATGGAATCAAAGTAAAAACTGAAAGCATTTCCTACTGAGGAGACTGCAGTAAATGAGGAAATTAGGAAACTTCATAACAAAGAAGTCTTCCAAGATGGCCACCAGTGAAAAAAGGGCCCAAATGTAGCACAAATATTACCCAGATGTAGCCCACATATAGCCCAATGACAAAAGTGTGCAAAACACTTTTTATTTTTTGTTTTTTTGCAGTTTTATGTAGTGCAGACTGGTCAGGTATTGTAAATGCTAATTTCTAACTATAACGTGACTGAAACCTATGGTTTTTTCAGTGAATTTCAAAGGTTTTTTAAATGCTAATTCCTAACTATAACATGTCTGAAACCTACGGTTTTTTCAGTGAATTTCAAAGGTTTTGTAAATGACAATTTTTAAATGTATTAATTGTTATATTTATTTTTTCATACTGATTTACTACATTTTTAGAAACATTTTTTTACACATATTTTATTTTTTAAATTACATTGTAATTACATTATACATTACAAAAATACTTTCTCAGAATGAATTACTTTAGTTTAAATACTTTGCACATAGGCAATAGACTTTTAAGTACAGTAGTTACAGTTGTTGCAATGGGCAACACATTTTCAAACACAATGCAACATTCAGCTCAATGTGAATTTCTAGTTAAATGCAATTAGTTACTTTATGGATTACTTTTCTAACCACAGGACTGGATCCTAGATTCAGTCCTACGACATCTCCTGTAAACAGTTGAGTAAAAGCGTTTTGGTTACAGTAGTGATTTTTAAGGAATATTATTGTATTTTAAAAGTTGACACTTAGAAACTTTTTCTCATAGAATCACCAATGTTATCCTATGGAAGGAAATTCACTTAGCAGGTAAAAACTGTTATCGTTACTTTTTCTTACTCAGTGTTGGATCCTGGATCCAGCACTGGTGCATCTCCTGTAAACAATTGAAAGAATGCGTTTAAGTCATACAGGCGATTTTTAAGGAATATTTGTAGTTTGTGAAAATCGACACTTTGAAACTTTTCAGCTGAAAACCAGACAATGGATTCCTATGGAAGAAAATATAAGTTACTGGTAAGTAAGGTTAAAATTACTTTTCAGGGTCAGTGCTGGGCTAAAAGATGCAGCACTGAGGTCTCTCCTGATAACAGGTGAGTAAATCGGAATTCGTTTTCGGCTGATTTTAGAGGAATATTTTAAAGTTCCAAAACTCCACACTTAGAAGAATTTCCAAGTGAAACCAGTCAATGTTAGCCTATGGAAGGAAATTCAAGTTACTGGTAAGTACGGTTAAAATTACTTTTCAGGACCAGTACTGGGCTGAAAGATACAGCACTGAGGTCTCTCCTGATAACAGGTGAGTAAATCGTAATTTGTATTTCGGCTGATTTTAGAGGAATATTTGTATGTTTCAAAAATCAACACTTAGAAACTTTTTCAGCAAAAAGCAGACAATAATATCCTATGGAAGGAAATTCAAGTTACTTGTAAGTACGGTTAAAATTACTTTTGAGGATCAGTACTGGGCTGAAAGATGCAACACTGAGGTCTCTCCTGATAACAGGTGAGTAAATCGGAATTCGTATTTCAGCTGATTTTAGAGGAATATTTTAAAGTTCCAAAACTCCACACTTAGAAGAATTTCCAAGTGAAACCAGTCAATGTTAGCCTATGGAAGGAAATTCAAGTTACTGGTAAGTACGGTTAAAATTACTTTTCAGGACCAGTACTGGGCTGAAAGATACAGCACTGAGGTCTCTCCTGATAACAGGTGAGTAAATCGGAATTCGTATTTCAGCTGATTTTAGAGGAATATTTGTATGTTTCAAAAATCAACACTTAGAAACTTTTTCAGCAAAAAGCAGGCAATGATATCCTATGGAAGGAAATTCAAGTTACTGGTAAGTACGGTTAAAATTACTTTTCAGGATTAGTACTGGGCTGAAAGATGCAGCACTGAGGTCTCTCCTGATAACAGGTGAGTAAATCCGAATTCGTAGTTCGGTAGATTTTAGAGGAATATTTGCACAATGGTGAAGGTAGGGGCGGGGCCTGAGGTGACATCTGTGCAAACGCGCCCCGTGGCGCGTTTTAAGTTGGGGGATTAAGTCCCCTTGAATCATGAGGGTCCCTAGGGGCCAACTAGCCCACCAGGAACCTCCAGTATGCGCCAGGGGCTGCGTTGCAGAGATGTGTAGAGAGGCCACACCCCTTTTACACCTCTCTGCAACGCAGCTCTGTGGCGCTTTCTGGATGTACCTGTTGGGCTAGTTGGCCCCCAGGGACCCTCAGGATTGAAAGGGATTTAATTCCCCATCTTAAAACGCGCCACGGGGCCTGTTTTCACACATGTCACCTGAAGCCCCGCCCCCTTCCTTCACCACTGTGCAAACGCGCCCCGTGGTGCGTTTTAAGTTGGGGGATTAAGTCCCCTTGAATCCTGAGGGTTCCTGGGGGCCAACTAGCCCACCATGTACCTCCAAAAGCGCCACAGAGCTGCGTTGCAGAGAGGTGTATAAAGGGGCGTGGTCTCTGTACACCTCTCTGCAACGCAGCCCTGGCGCATACTGGAGGTTCCTGGTGGGCTAGTTGGCCCCAGGGACCCCAGTATTCAAGGGGAATTACTTCCCATCTGCAAACGCACCAGGGGGCGCGTTTGCAGAGTGGTGAAGGAAGGGGCGGGGCCTGCGGGCCGATCGTTTTTTTGTTTTTTCCCTGAAGGGGGCTGTGTGGCCCCCTTCCTTTTCTTATTTTGGGCCCTGGGGACCCCATCACCCAGGGCCTTACCCCCTTTTTTTTTTATTAAAATTAAACTGCGTGGCCCCCTCCGCTGGTCGAAAACTGCCCCGGGGACCCCATCCCCCGGGGCATGGCCACACTTTAACATTCCTTTTAAGGAGGGGGCTGCGTGGCCCCCTCCTCAGGCCTCCTTTTGCCCCGGGGACCCCATCCCCCGGGGCCTGGCCTCTGGTTGGGGACTGTGGGGTGTCCCCAAACCCCCACAGTCCCGCCGGCTCCCCGTGTCCTAAGGGAGCCGGCATTGCTTTTCCACACGGGGAGCAGCTAACATGCTGCTCCCCATGTGGAAAAGCAATTGTCTTTGGATATTGGAGGCGAGAGCAGGTTTCCCTGCTCTCTCTTCCAATATCCAAAGCAGTTTGCAATGACAGGACGGAGCCGCGAGGCTCCGTCCTGTCATTGCAAACAGCAGTGTCCCAAGGGTAGGCACCCGGGACACTGCAGGAGCCGGCCCTGGGGGGTGGTGGTCCCCAGGGCCACCACAGGCTCCAGGAGGGGGGCCGCGCAGAGCCCTCCCGCACCATTTTAAAAAGAAAGCCCCGGGGGGTGGCGGTCCCGGGGCTTGGGGGCCCTTTGAGGCCCCCATACATAAATGTAACCCCCACCATGCCCCCGGGACTTGGGCCACCCGGGGGCAAATACAATCCGAGCGCGGGAGACCGCCCTTCGATTTTTTTTCGGCAGGATTCGCGCTCCCTGAGCGCATCCTGCCGATTTCTTTTAAAAAATGCTTTTTTCTGCCCAGGGGTCCTTGTGGGACCCCTGAGCAGACCTAGGGGGTCAGGGTGTTTCTACCCTGCCCCCTTTGTGCGTTTTGCGCACTTTTTACTGCTTTCTTGTTCCTCGGTTCTACCGAGGAACAAGATGGCTGCCAACACTTCCTGGTTTGGAGTGTTGACAGCCAATTAGCAGACAGCTCGTGATCGGGAGGGTGCGCGAATCCGACGCGGCCATAGATATATATGTACTTTTACTTTTGATTTTCTCAGCAACTACTGAGCGGATTTACACCATTTAACAAAAGGGTTCTTTCTGAACCAAGAACTACCTCTTTGCCAAATTTGGTGTAATTCCGTTCAGCAGTTCGAGCTGTAGCCGTGTCTAAAGTTTCCTATGGGAAAATGAATGGGGAAAACACGTTTTGGGACCCCTCTTTTTCTCGGCCCCCGCTTGACGAATCACCCTGAGACTTTCAGGGTAGGAGCGGACCGGAGCGGGCCATAAAGTTTGAAAATTTCGCAAAGATTCGTCAACCGACGCAAGAGTTATTTCAAATAGAATGTCGCGGATTTCCTATGGAAAATAGGTCCTAACTATAACTATCTACTGGCGACCGTCAGTAGATAATATATATATATATATATATATATATATATATATATATATATATATGTTTAATGTACTATATTTCACGTTTATGTTTTATATCATAGGGTCATCCTTTTTTGCTGCTGCTCACAGGGATAAGTACTGTTTTTGTACATGTACCGAGCGTAACAGTATGGAATTGTTTACGTTCATAAATAGTTATCTGTTATGTGTATTTTATTCTAAGGAGTAATGTGGAATATTTGTGGGTTAAAATATCTGTAATTATGGGTTATGGCTGTTAAATAATAGAGTTAGTAGTGTACGGCATTTTTGTCATTAAGACAAGAATGTTTACATATTTACTAATTCAAAACATACAAAGCACGTTGAAAATGTACATCAAAATATAATTTACATTGTTGAAAACAAAGAGAGACATGGAAATGGAAATACCGCATTAGATGTACCCATTGCTGAGCAGGCGATTCCATTACTGCTTGAATAATTGTGCTGTTGCAGAGGTTTCACGCATCACGTTTGAGTCCGTTTCAGAGACTCCAACAGAGAGAGTTATCCTTTGAATGCAGTACTGTGAACTAAAAATTCTTCTTTTGCACCAAAAAGCGAATAAATAAAATATGCTACGGTGCCTCAACTAGTTTCAGGTTTCTCAGCATTTTTATTTTGTAATATAAGGTCAAGCCTGTATTGGAGCACCTCTGTCTTCATTTTCAACATTTCTAATATAAATACTTTTCCAGTTATGACAGACTGATCTTGCCCTAGAAGACTGCCCCATCACTGTTTTTTACTGACCTCACTGGGGTTGACTCACAGGTTTGTGAAATCCTGCTCTTTGCCACCAAGATGATTCTTGCTTGTTTGTTATTTCTTGATTCTGTAATCTAATGTCTCTTGTATTTGCTTGCTATTGTCCCAATATTATTGGTGCACTTTGAGTGATTGGCTGCAGAACCATGGAAGTAGCATAGGGAGCGGGCAAGCAAGAAAACAGTTTGTTGGCCATGAACCATCAGGAGCAGCCACCAGCACCTTCACAAATTCCATCAACCATCACCACAGGAGCCGACAATGACAGTAATCGTATACCTCTAGTGTGCCATCCAACAAACATGTCACTGACACACAGGCACACATCCTGACACTGTGTGTTGCATCAGGAGTGGGAAGAAAGTGGCCCAAAATCAATTGTGCATCACTTGACCAGTTACCTACTACTGGTGTGCCTGCATTCTGTCTCCCATCCTGCTTCAACCTCACATTGGCAACAAGGTTGTCTGGCGATATATCGCCCACCCGTGCCAAGGCTCTTAGCCTGAAGCACACCGATACAGATCCTGAAACTGCTGTTTGCCTCAGCGCACAAACTCACTGCTTACTACAGGCATCAGCTCCTCCACAGAAGACCTATCTCACTTCTACCCCACCCCATTCTAGACAAGCTGAGCCACAGTCCATGAGGCCCGAAACTTCACACAGTAAAAGTAAAAAAATGCAGGCACAAAGTGATGGTGCACTACCACCAGGAGGCAGCACCTCCTTCTTAACAATTAGTGACTGAAGAATCCTGCACGCTGCTTCAACATCCCTCACACTTGGCTGCCCCCAGTCGTAGTAGTTTAGTTTATTGCTGATTAATTAAAATCTTACAATGTTAGGAAAAATAAAAATATCATGAAAGAAATCAATTTTACCATTATAGTTAAAATCACTAATATTGTTAAAATCGTTTTACATATTTACATTTATAAGGAACTGACAAGGAACAATTTCCTTATATGTTTACCTATTATAATAAATAAGAACATTTTCATTACATAATGCTAAAAGTATGGCCACATAATATATGCCATTTTCATTTCCTCTGCTCTCATAATTTTTACAAATATACAATTCAATCCCATATCAGATGGTTTAAGGCATGCTATCACCGCTTGATTGCATGAGCGAATGTCCGGCTGGTTAAATGGTATCCTTAGCAATCCGCGTCTTAGGTCTAATAGAGCCAGGCATATGCAAATTAAATGGGTGATGTTCTCTTCGCCACGTTTGCACAATCTACAGGAAATTGAGGTTGTTTGTCTCAGCCACGGCATTGCATGCATAAGGCCTGGAAGAATTCCAAATCATGCTCTTATGAACCTTCTTTTTTGTTGCGGCGACCAACCAGACTCCAAATAAGACTGTGGTTTAAGGCATTTATATTCATTTATAATCATCTAGATACCTAGAGACAAATAATTATTTGTCCATTAACATTGATGTTTTTTTCATTAAGCCCTTGATGGGTTTTTTAAAAGTTGCTGGAGTCAAAGGATTTTCCCAAAGGGAGTCGCTGGACAAATCTTCTATTGCCTCAGTTAAATACTTCCATGTTGGTAAATTAGGGTTTGTTTGAACTTCATGTCAAAGGGCTTGATCTAACAGGTTTGAAATATTTGATTTTATTCTTTTCCAGGTTTTAACGTACGATCCCGTTCGTGCAATGATTTGGTTTAACAAACCAAATTCTAATCGTATCTGGACTTGCATTGCGTTGCATGGTAGATTAAACAGAGATCTAAATATTTTGGCAACAATTTTATTTAGAATTACTGCATCTTTACCCCGCATCGCCTCACTCCCATACGAGATAGTTGGTAAAGTTTTGCGAATATTATCTTTAATAGTGGTTGGTGGCTGAAACCTCCTAATGATCTCTGTAGGGAGATCATTGCTTGAATGAGCCCTTTTCATCAAATATTATACCAAGATATTTATATGTTTTAACTTGTTCTAGTTGCTGGGTTTGTAGAAACCACTTATATTTTTATGAATCTTATTACTTACTTCCATCACCTTTGTTTTCTTTTCATTTATTACCATTTCATTAAGTAATGAATAGTTAGATATTTTATTTATCAGTCTCTGCAATCCAACCTTTGTTTGGCTCACCAGAATCACATCATCGACATATAAGAGATTTGATATATATTTCTCTCCTAACCTTGGGGGATGTGCGTTAACTTCATCTAGAGCTTGAGTTAAATCGGCCAAAAACAAATTAAATAAGTATGGTGCCAGTACGCAGCCTTGTTTCAAACCCTGAAAAGTTTTAATTTTCCTAGACAAAATAGAACCATCACCCATTTTCACTTTTATCCATGTATCAGAATATAACATTTGGATCGCTTTTAATCGGCAAGGTGGCATGTGCAATTTAACCAGCTTTTGCCATAGTAGGCTGCGTTGAACACAATCAAATGCAGATTTAAAATCCACAAAACAGAGGTATATTGGTTGATTCCTTGATTTGTATTTATCTATCATTATTGAGAGTGCTAGAATATTAGATGATGTACCTAGACCTTGGACAAACGCAGTCTGATTTGGGGGATAAGTTGCTTTTCTTCTGCCCAATATAGAAGTTCTTTCAAGAGTATCCCAGCGAAGAGCTTAGCTTCAGTATCCTGGAGTGTAATAAGACGGTAGTTTTCTGGTTTTGACCACTCCCCTCCTTTATGTATCGGTACTATTAAAGAGCCTTTCCAAGATTCCGGAATTATTTTTGATTGCAGAGCATTATTAAACACTTTTAATAGGTACCCTGCCCAAAAAGGTAGATCAGTTTTATACAAAACTTGCAGGATTCCTTTCGGGCCAGGTGCCCCATCTTGTCTGCTACTTTTAATTAGATTACAAATTTGGGCTTCGGAAATTTCAATTGCATATTCCTCTGGAACTTTTTGTACCAATACAGTGTTCCTATTTTCTCCACAGTTAGGGTATATTTTTGTTTCACTCGAATAACTGAAATGGTTTATTAGAAACTCTACCCATGCCAATTCTGTAAGTGTTGAAGTTGTAATCTTCACTGGTGCCTGGTTCAGGTTATTGACCATCCTCCAGAATGCCCGTGAGTTATTTTCTTTGCTCAGGAACAGAGCCTTAGCCCAAAGTGTTTGGTTTATTTTTAACTTCTCTTCCCAAATTTTCCTCCGATAATCATTATTCATTTTCTTTGCTTTAATCTGAAGTTCCAGATTCCAGGGATGTTTCCTTAATTGACGCATAATTCTGTTGCGATTTTTCTTCAAGATGCGTCATGGTTCAGATACTTTTACTTTGCTTGGATCATTTATCTGAACATTACTTTGGTGACTATTCATATTTGTTTCCACAAGAGGAACACTTTTTCTGTAAATTCCGACCATTGGTCCACCACAGATCCTGTCTTAGCAATGAATCAGTTTTTGACCAAAGGTGAGGCCTTCTGGCTTACCGCCTCTAATGAGCCTTCCGACCACTACAATCTCCTATAGTTAGTTGTTTCTTCCTTGCCTGGCAGGGATCCCACTTTTTCATGATACTTTGGTTGGACTTCTATCTCAATTATTTGCTGGCCATGGTCGCTTTCTTCTGTCATTCGGATCTGAAATGAAGTTATTAGTTGTAGTAAGGATAGAGTTACTACTGTAAAATCTATTCTTGATGGCAAGCCTGCTCCCTGATATGACCATTTAGGTGGAATGTCATTAGAAAATCGCCCGTTCAGAACTCTTAAGCCCAGGGAATCAAGATCTTTTACTACTTCCAAACCTCTTACTCCATTTCCATCCAGGGTGCAATATTGATTCGGAACAGACCATCTATAATCCTGTTGTAATATATTTTCTTCTCGGACAAAAGGCACAACAAATTCAATAGTTTCAACAGCAACGCGGGAGCTTAAAGGAGAAAGGGAGCAAATCTGCATCCAGCAAAGATTTTTAAAAGTACATTTAAGTTTGAAGCTACTGACTTGTCTAGCATCTAGACCCTCTACCTATATGCTGGAAGATAAAACTGACTTATGAGAGATAAAACATCATCCTCATCCTGTTTTAACTAGTCCCCTCCCCTTTTATTCACAGCCTACCATGAGCTAATGAATCAAAAGCTACTAGGGCAGGAGCAGGGGCACTCAGCATGAATACGAACCATCCACCAGTCCTGTAACAGGCAGATTAACCACCATGGGAGACAACAACTAAGGATGCGGGGTTAACCCCTACAGAGGTGAAATAGCAGCCCTGCCTCTCTCTCAGGCCACGCCAGCAACTGACCAGCACCACTCAGTCAGAACTGCTCATAGAGCAGGTGGACATTCTAGTCCACTGCCTCCCACTAGTGAGCTTTGAGACCCAGCGACAGTGGCTCCAGAATGGTGTATATGTGTCACTCCGCTTAATAACTAGTTCAAGGCAATAAAAGAGACTGATGACAGATTAAGCGCTTACTCCTCCTGGTGGAGAAGAGAGTTTCAAATTCTTTGAAAACCTAGCCAATGCGGTAGATGAATCTAACTATGAAGGGGAAATCACTGCACTCAATAAATACTTTGATCCACAAATTAACCCTGATTTTGAGAGGCTTCTTCTGAGGTAAAACCATCATCATAGAGTCCATTGACATTTCTACACCAGGGTGGGGAACCTGCACATGCATCATACTGTGAAACAAGTGTGTGCTCAGTTCATATAAGTGTGTGAGTCAGCAGTGCTACAACTTCACATCTTTCACATATTGCACAAACCAGTGATGTACCAAGAGAAAATGATAATGCTTTCAAGGTCTCACAAGCTCTCCAACATGCGAGCTGAATGGAGTCCATTGCTCTGAACAAACTCAAGCTTCAAGATGCTTTAGAAAAATACTAGGTTGTCAAGACTGAAGCAGACACCGTCATCACACAAGTCTGCCCACCTGGAATACAGTCAAAGATTGCAACGAAAAAATACCTACCCACAAAGACTGCAGATATTTTGGCCTACTATCTCACCCACTGACGGTCTTGCACAACGGAAGACATTTTCCATCTGCAAAAAATCACTTTGCACAAGTGCACCGAGAAGATCAGTGTGGCAGCAACACATGATGTCTGCCAGTGCAAGGACATGACTACTTCCAGGTCTCCAGCACAAAGGAAGAGTCTGAATCTGGGAAGAGCAGCCAAACACACAGACCTGCCTGCAAAGATGAATAGGAAAAGGAAATCCTCTTAATATTTTTTGCCCAAAGCAGCCCATGTCAATGCAGGAAAATGAGGACCACTTGTGAAACTGAAATACAACACTCCAGAAAAACAGCCATGAAACAGGACAATCAGGTAATGGCACGTGTCAGCAACTGTTCAACGATATCCAACCACAATCAGCACTGATCCCAACAGAGACAAGGATCTTTGGTATGACAGCACTGACCAATTGCCTCTGGTTGGGACAATTTTTACCACTGTTAATCATGCAGAAGACCATTGTCAGGCAAAATGCTTTGTAGCAGCAGTTGGAACAGGCATAGTATGTAATTGCACAATTGTGTAAGAACTCAAGCTGATCAGATTGGCAATCAACCTTAACAGAAAGAGATTGACACCATCTTACAAGATTTTTTCAGCCTTTTTCATGGCTTTACTTGCTTCAAGGTATCCTCGATAATACTACATATAGATACATCAATGCCCCCAACAATCTTTAGCCACTGGCATGAGCCATTCCACCACAGGTTCATAGAAAAAAACTTGGGTCCAAAACCCTTGGTGGTTGCCAACAAGTCCAAGCAACTATGCACCATCCACCTGTGCATAGATAGACATTCAGATTCATAATCAGGCGTCATAGAGGCACAAAATCTGACCCCTTTGTTTGCCAACCTCATATTCAACCGCAACAGCACAAAGTGGTTCACAAAGCTGGACCTACACTCTGGATACCATTAGCTCCTCCCTGAGGAAAGTTTGCTCTACATCACTTTTTTCTCCAGTCATGGTCTCTGTAGATGATCACAGTTGAATTTTGGAATCTTCTCAGCCACAGATGTGTTCCAGAAAATTAGTAAAGAGTTCCTAATGGGACTTGACAGCGTGCTGAACCTTAGCGATGACATACTGATTTACACTCACAGATTCAAAGGACATCATAGAAGGCTGAGGGCTGAGGGCCACCTTCCAGAGGCTCAGAGACATGGGGCTAACCCTCCACAAGAAGAAAATTGTTTACCTGGAGCAAAGTTCTGTGGTTACATATTCTCTGGAGATTGTGAGAAAGTTGACCCCTCCAATGCAGCACATATCGAGAATGCCACCACACCAGGCTCTGTAAGAAGCAACATAGGAAAACAACAGCATCCCCATAAATACCTGTGCCTAGCACCTCAATGCATATGTTGGAGTAGAATTTATATTTGTATTGTTTTTGCGTGATAACGGGTGCAACAAAACAGCCCTTGCATTTGGAACCATTTTTAGCCCTGGACTAGAACCTGATTTAATTGCAAGATGTGTGTATCATTTAATGAACAGGCACACCTGCACTCTGCTATCTTCTAGACATGATGACGTCTGTACCTTGTTTTTGTTTTCTTGTTTGTGCTGTACTGCAAATTACAGATAGGTGAGAAGTGTGCTTTATCTCTTCAGCTGCACAAATGTGTTGGGTCAGCAACCATCCGCCCAGAAATCCATCATTAACATGGATCATATTTTCGGCCACTTCAACAATAATAGTTGATGCTGTTTGCTAGGATGTGAAGTGTGCACTTTTTATCCAGGGTTTTGTCAAGCCGAACTTTATCAGCACTGCTCAGAGACATGACTTTATTTTGAGACTCATTCATCAGCCCCCTTGAACCCACGTGATAAACGTTGCATCTTTTCTTTTCAAGCCAAACTTCAAAAAGTAGTAAAGTACAAAAAAGCCACTTAAAAATGTTGTTGAGTGCGGTCAATAGCTTTGGCACTTTTCTTTGCCTGCTCATCCATTGACTGGTTGTCTCTTGACTGCATTTATTCTCTTTTGTAAACGAAATACTTAAAGCGGAATTGATTTTTATGAGTGGTGCTAAAGTGATAGCAGTGTATCTCCTCAGGTTATTGGTGTTGAGTTTGTCTTTTGGGTTCCCACGGTAAATTATGGCTTCTCAGAGTAAAAATATTAGTAGTGTGTCTCGGTGGCTTAGTGGCAGACTCTCTGCAGCTCCAATAACGGGGAAGGAGAAATAAAGCAGATCACTGACACAATATTGTGGTAAGGAATATTGCTGTAAAAAAAAATGTAGGAAAAAAATCCCGTACTTATAAAGGAAAGTACAAAAATATCGGAAAGAAAAAATATCATTGACACTAATATCGACAAAAATAGACAAAATTATAGATTTTTTAATATAATTAAAGTTTAAAAAAGTAAATGTTAAATATTTTAATATATAATTTTCATATAATGTAAATTAAATATATTGCACTAATATATATATAAATATATACTCGCACACATGTTTTTTAAAATTTATTTTTATTTTACAGAGTTTTATATAGCGTGAGATTGACCCGAATCGGGTATCAGAGCGCTTTACATAGCACCAGTTGCATTACATGAGGACACATTCATTTTTGCTAGGCACGGGGAGATTAAGTGATTTGCCCAGAATCACAGGATGTTCAGCGTCATTGCCGAGACTTGAACCCAGTTCCCCAGATTCGAGGTCGACCGCCCTAGCCGTTAGGCCAACTTCTCTATGTGTTTATATTTATATAAATATATATATGTATCTATATAAAAAATATACTGTGAAGCACTTGCACTTTAGAAATTTGGTATATATAATGACATTTTAATTATATAGTTTTTGTATATTGTGTTTTAATTAGTATATGAAATATATGTAATAATATACGGTGAAGCACTTGCACTTTTAGCGATTGATTTGCACTTGGTATTTGCACTTTAATAATTGAAGAACTTTACGATATATTTAATTGAAAAATGATCTTTTTACTCCCCGTTGGCTTTGAAACAGTAGGAATATATTTAGAACGTATAATTTGAGGAATTAGAGGCTGCAAAAATAGTAACATGGGATGTTTATTTGATTACTTTCATGAAAAACTGATATGTGAAATTTGACCGGATATCTGAATTATAAGCACAAGGGACTCGGAGTCTCTGTGAGATATAAAATTTCAGAAAGGCAAAGCACAAGTAGGATTTAAACATCCTCTATGGAAATTCTATGCTACTAATAGCAGAAACAATTTTAACAAAAGGAACTTTCCTTGTAATGTGTTTTTGTATATACCTTGCATGTTCTAATATGGCCGCCGCTGTAATAGGAGTAAGCGTGCTGGCTAATGTTTTCTTTAATTCTCGTAGTCCCTCTTCAATGTTCTTTGTCTTTGAAAGTGAGTATTTTAAGAAAAAAATGTTGGCGCTCAGACATTGTGAGCAAGGCAGCTGAGACTGCTGAAACGCGTAGATGTTGTTTTTGTCGTTCAAATAAAGAACTGAGTAATTGAACCCGCCTGGGAGTGCTGGACGATTATTTTTGGAAATAAAATATCTCATTTGGAATATATATATATATATATATATATATATATATATATATATATATATATATATATATATATATATATCACTGAAAAAACCATAGGTTTCAGACACGTTATAGTTAGGAATTAGCATTTAAAAAACCTTTGAAATTCACTGAAAAAACCATAGGTTTCAGACACGTTATAGTTAGAAATTAGCATTTAAAAACCTTTGAAATTCACTGAAAAAACCATAGGTTTCAGGCACGTTATAGTTAGAAATTAGCATTTAAAAAACCTTACAAATTCACTGAAAAAACCATAGGTTTTAGGGACAGTTATAGTTAGTTGGACATTGCACTCGTACAAAACCCGTGAAATTCCCCCGTTATAGTTAGTTCAGGTAACTATAACTCGCGCCCCCGCAATGCACTGCTGATGACGTCACATATTACATCACTCATGACATGGTCAGTGACATCACTGATGACATCACTGATGACATCTCAAATGACATCACTGATGACATCATCCAGTGACTGTGTGTTTCTGTAAAGTTTAAATATGTTTAATATATATAGGGAAAGGCGTATTGAAGAATGAGTGGGTGTATAAGTGTCTGAAAGGATGATTTAGTAGGTGCGTGACTAACTCTATAAGTGAGTGATTAAACGTATCTTACTGAATGCATGGGTTAGTGACTAAACTGGGTGAATGTCTGTATCCGTCTGTCTGTTGCTGTGTAAGTGGCTGCATGGGTTTGTGAATAGCTACATGAGTGTCTATATGAGTTATTGATTGGTTGTCTGAGTATCTGTATGTGTGCCTGAGTGTTTGTGTGGGTGGGGTGTGTGCGACTCTGTGCATAGATGTGTGAGTGGGTGATTCACTGGGTGGATGGTTTCAAGAGTGCATCTGTGATAGACTGTATGGGTGGGTAAGTGTGTGTAAGAGTGTGTTAGTGAGTGAATGTATGTCCCAGTGGTACATGTGTGAGTAACTACATATGTGAAAGGCAGTATATATGTGTGTTGGAGTATATAAATAGCTATAAGCGAGAGTGTGTGATTGTGAGAGTGACTGTATGGATGAGTGTGTGCTTGTATCAGAGATTGTATAAGAGCGCAAGAATGTGCTAGTATTTGTATGAGTAAGTGAGCTGGTGTGTGTATAACTGTATAGGTGAGTAAATGGGTGTGTGGCCGCCCTTCCTTTTTCCTATTTTTGGGCCCTGGGGACCCCATCCCCCAGGGCCTTACCCCTTTTCTTTTAAATTAAACGGGAAGGGGGCCGCGTGGCCCCCCTCCCGTGGCCGAATCCGGCCCCGGGGACCCCATCCCCCGGGGCATGGCCACACTTAAAAATACATTTTTATGGAGGGGGCTGTGTGGCCCCCTCCTCAGGCCTCCTTTTGCCCGGGGACCCCATCCCCGGGGCAGGCCTTTCTTTTTAATTATTTTTGGGGAGGGGGCCACGTGGCCCCCTCCCGAGCCACTACTTGCCCCGGGGACCCCATCCCCCGGGGCTGGCCCTATCCTTTGGGGTCCGTGGGGGACCCCAACATTTTTTTAAACTATTTATTTTTAGATATTTTATTTTTTAAATTACATTGTAATTACATTATCCATTACATTACAAAATATACTTTCTCAGAATGAATTACTTTAGTTTAAATACTTTGCAAATAGGCAATAGACTTTTAAGTACAGTAGTTACAGTTGTTGCAATGGGCAACACAATTTCAAAAACAATGCAACATTGAGCTCAATGTGAATTTCTAGTTAAATGCAATTAGTTACTTTATGGATTACTTTTCTAACCACAGGACTGGATCCTAGATTCAGTCCTGGGACATCTCCTGTAAACAGTTGAGTAAAAGCGTTTTGGTTACAGTAGTGATTTTTAAGGAATATTATTGTATTTTAAAAGTTGACACTTAGAAACTTTTTCACATTGAATCACCAATGTTATCCTATGGGAGGAAATTCACTTAGCAGGTAAGTAGTGTTATCGTTACTTTCTCTTACTCAGTGGTGGATCCTGGATCCAGCACTGGTGCATCTCCTGTAAACAGTTGAAAGAATGCGTTTAAGTCACACAGGCGATTTTTAAGGAATATTTGTAGTTTGTGAAAATCGACACTTTGAAACTTTTCTGCTGAAAACCAGACAATGGATTCCTATGGAAGGAAATTCAAGTTACTGGTAAGTACGGTTAGAATTACTTTTCAGGGTCAGTGCTGGGCTAAAGATGCAGCACTGGGTTCTCTCCTGATAACAGGTGAGTAAATCGGAATTCATAGTTCGGCTGATTTTAGAGAAATATTATAAAGTTCCAAAACTCCACACTTAGAAGAATTTCCAAGTGAAACCAGTCAATGTTAGCCTATGGAAGGAAATACAAGTTACTGGTAAGTACGGTTAGAATTACTTTTCAGGGTCAGTGCTGGGCTAAAAGATGCAGCACTGGGTTCTCTCCTGATAACAGGTGAGTAAATCGGAATTCATAGTTCGGCTGATTTTAGAGAAATATTATAAAGTTCCAAAACTCCACACTTTAGAAGAATTTCCAAGTGAAACCAGTCAATGTTAGCCTATGGAAGGAAATACAAGTTACTGGTAAGTACGGTTAGAATTACTTTTCAGGGTCAGTGCTGGGCTAAAAGATGCAGCACTGGGTTCTCTCCTGATAACAGGTGAGTAAAATTCGTAGTTCGGCTGATTTTAGAGGAATATTATAAAGTTCCAAAACTCCACACTTAGAAGAATTTCCAAGTGAAACCAGTCAATGTTAGCCTATGGAAGGAAATTCAAGTTACTGGTAAGTATGGTTAGAATTACTTTTCAGGTTCGGTACTGGGCGCAAAGATGCAGCACTGAGGTCTCTCCCGATAACGGGTGAGTAAATCAGAATTCGTAGTTCTGCTGATTTTAGAGGAATATTTGTAAGTTTCAAAAATCGACACTTAGAAACTTTTTCAGCAAAAAGCAGGCAATGATATCCTATGGAAGGAAATTGAAGTTACTGGTAAGTACGGTTAAAATTACTTTTCAGGATCAGTACTGGGTTCAAAGATGCAGCACTGAGGTCTCTCCTGATAACAGGTGAGTAAATCGGAATTCGTAGTTCGGCTGATTTTAGAGGAATATTTGCACAATGGTGAATAAAGGGGGTGGGGCCTGAGGATACATGTCTGCAAACACGCCCTGTGGCGCGTTTTAAGTTGGAGAATTAATTCCTCCTCAATCCCGAGGGTCCCTGGAGGCCAACTAGCCCACCAGGTACCTCCAGTATGTGCCAGAGAGCTGCATTGCAAAGAGGTGTTCAGAGGCCACGCCCTTTTACAACACTCTGCAATGCACCTCCGTGGCGCTTACTGGAGGTACCTGGTGGGCTAGTTGCTCCAGGGACCCTCAGGATTGAAGAGGATTTAATTCCCCATCTTAAAACACACCACGGGGCCTGTTTGCACTCATGTCACCTGAAGCCCCGCCCCTCCCTTCACCACTGTGCAAACGTGCCCGTGGCACGTTTTAAGTTGGGGATTAAGTCCCTTGAATCCTGAGGTCCCTGGAGTCCAAGTAGCCCACCATGTACCTCCAAAAGCGCAACAGAGCTGCGTTGCAGAGAGGTGTAAAAGGGCGTGCCCTCTGTACACCTCCCTGCAACGCAGCCCCTGGCACATACTGGAGGTTCCTGGTGGGCTAGTTATCCCCAGGGACCCCCAGTATTTAAGGGGAATTCGTTCCCCATCTGCAAGCGCGCCAGGGGCGCGTTTGCAGAGTGGTAAAGGAAGGGGCGGGGCCTGCGACCCAATCGTTTTTTGGGGTTTTTGTTTTCCCCGAAGAGAGCTGTGTGGCCCCCTTCCTTTTCCTATTTTTGTTCCCTGGGGACCCCATCCCCCAGGGCCTTACCCCTTTTCTTTTAAATTAAACGGGAAGGGGGCCGCGTGGCCCCCTCCCGTGGCCGAATCCGGCCCCGGGACCCCATCCCCCGGGCATGGCCATGCACTTTAAATACATTTTTATGGAGGGGGCTGTGTGGCCCCCTCCTCAGGCCTCCTTTTGCCCCGGGGACCCCATCCCCCGGGGCAGGCCTTTCTTTTTTTTAATTATTTTTGGGGAGGGGGGCCACGTGGCCCCCCTCCCGGGCCACTACTTGCCCGGGGACCCCATCCCCCGGGGCTGGCCCTATCCTTTGGGGTCCGTGGGGGACCCCAACTCCCCACGGACCCTGCCGGCTCTCCGCCTCCTGCGGGAGCTGGCATTGCTTTCCACATGGGGAGCTGCTAACATGCAGCTCCCCATGTGGCAAAGCAATTTGCTTGGATATTGGAAGCGAGAGCAGGTTTCCTGCTCTCGCTCAATATCCCAAAGCAGTTTGCTATGACAGGACGGGAGCCGCGAGGCTCCAGTCCTGTCATAGCAAACTACAGTGTCCCAGGTGTAGGCACCCGGGACACTGCAGAAGCTGGCCCTGGGAGGTGGCGGTCCCCAGGGCCATTACAGGCTCCAGGAGGGGGCCACGCGGCCCCCTCCCTCCATCGACAAAGCCCGGGGAGGTGGTGGTCCCCGGGGCTCTGGGAGTCCGTAATGGACCCCCATATTGAAACTTTTAGTGCCCCGGGAGGTGGTGGTCCCCAGGGCGTGTGGGGGGCTCGAGCCCCCACACAGGTAATTTTTCCAAAAACAAAAAGAAGCCCCGGGGAGGGCGGTCCCGGGGCTGCGGGAGGCCAAGAGCCCTCCCGCACCATTATTTTTAAAGCCCGGGGGTGGTGGTCCCGGGGCTTGAGAGCCTTCAAGGCCCCCAAAATTAAATATAAACCCACCCCGCATGCCCCCGGGACTTGGCCCACCCGGGGGCAAAATAGCATCGAAGCGCGGGAGACCGCGCTTCAATTTTTTTTTTTTCGGCGGGACTCGCACCCTAAGCGCATCCTGCCGATTTTTTTTCTCTTAAAAAATGCTTTTTCTGCCCAGGGGTCCTTGTGGGACCCCCTGAGCAGACCTAGAGGTCAGGGTGTTTCTACCCTGCCCCCTTTGTGCGTTTTGCGCACTTGTTTCTTTTTTTCTCGGCAGGATCCGCGCACCCTAAGCGCATCTTGCCGATTTAAAAAAAAATGCTTTTCTGCCCAGGGGTCCTTGTGGGACCCCTGAGCAGACCTAGAGGGTCAGGGTGTTTCTACCCTGCCCCCTTTGCGCTTTGCGCACTTGTTTCTGTCCCTCGGTCCTACCGAGGGACAAAATGACTGCCAACACTTCCTGATTTGGAGTGTTGACAGCCAATTAGCATGCAGCTCGTGATCGGGAGGGTACGCGGACCCTACTCGGCCATAGATATATATGTGATTTTATTTGTGATTTTCTCAGAAACTACTGAACGGATTTACACCATTTAAGCAAAAGGCACGACACTGAAACTAAGGGCTACCTCTTTGCCAAATTTGGTGTAATTCCGTTCAGCAGTTTGGGCTGTAGCTGCGACTAAAGGTTCCTATGGAAAAATGAATGGGGAAAACGCGTTTTGGGACCCCCTTTTTTCTCGGCCCCCTCTTGACGAATCACCCCGAGACTTTCAGGATTGGAGCGGACCGGAGCGCCCCAACAAGTTGGAAACTTTAGCAAAGATTCGTCAACCGGAGCCAACGTTATTTCAAATAGAATGTTGCGGATTTCCTATGGAAAATAGGTCCTAACTATAACTATCTACTGGCGACCGCCAGTAGATTATATATATATATATAACTGTTGTGTGAACAAGCCAGGCAATGGCGAAACGCGTTACAGCGTAATTTGGAATAAAGCAGAGACTGTATTGAAATTCCATCCCCCGTGTCGGTGTCTGCTTTTTAAGCATAAAGGCAGTAATGGTTGGAATATATATATATATATATATATATATATATTATCTACTGGCGGTCGCCAGTAGATAGTTATAGTTAGGACCTATTTTCCATAGGAAATCCGCGACATTCTATTTGAAATAACTCTTGCAACGGTTGACGGATCTTCGCGAAATTTTCAAACTTTATGGCCCGCTCCTACCCTGAAAGTTTCGGTGTGATTCGTCAAGCGGGGGCCGAGAAAAAAGGGGGGTCCCAAAACGTGTTTTCCCATTCATTTTCCCATAGGAAACTTTAGCCACGGCTACAGCCCGAACTGCTGAACGGAATTACACAAAATTTGGCAAAGAGGTAGTTCTTGGTTCAGAAAGAACCCTTTTTGTTAAATGGTGTAAATCCGTTCAGTAGTTGCGGAGAAATTAAAAAAATAAGAGTCAAAAAATCAATTTCCCATAGGAAACTTTATGCAAGGCTACAGCCCGAAGTGCTGACCAGAATTACACCAAATTTGGCAAAGAGGTAGTTCTTGGTTCAGAAAGAACCCTTTTTGTTAAATGGTGTAAATCCGTTCAGTAGTTGCTGAGAAAATCAAAAGTAAAAACACATATATATCTGGGCGGAGCCTAACCACACATGTCATCGTGAGATCTGATTGGCTGTCAGCACTTCATCCTGGAATTGCTGGCAGCCATCTTGGGACCAATATAAATGATAGTACCCCATTGAAATGCATTGTAGTGAATTGAAGATTTTGAGGGTTACCAAAAGGAGAACTATAAAGGGTGATAACAGACTTTAGTTACATTAGAATTCATTTGTTGATGGTACCATACTAATTTCAGGAATTGTGGTGTGTTCTAAGGTGATTTTACCCTGTGAAAAACCTTCTGCTGGGATATCATGAATCATGTTTGAGAGAAAACTATTTTCACATGCTTGTCCCATACAGTTTTGGAAGGTGCTCCAGAAGCTAAAATGAGAGCATATTTTCTGTAAATTCACATTATCTTTCTCAGTCATGTGAGAATGAAGTCTGACATTCTCAGTAAAACATGTACATCCAACAATGGCAGAGACTGTAGTTGATTCCTTTGTGTTCTACTGCAGCTTCCCAGAGTGTTCTAAAGAACAACTGGAGTGCTAACAGCCTTACTTATGACAAAAGTATGGCACACCTGAAGCCATCTTGATTGGAATAAACTGGTAACACTTAAAACATTTAATTTAAAAAGGAACAAAATGATGGGGTTCATTTTGTCATAGAAATTATGGTTAGTGCTGTAGAAAGAAAAATTAGGACATGTTTCAAGTGTGATCTCAAATATCTTCCTGTTATATTTCAACAGGAGCAGCCTGTCAGTTGATGCCTTTGTGTTCTACTGCAGCTTCCCAGAGTGTTCTAAAGAACAACTAGAGCGCTAACAGTCTTACTTATGACAAAAGTATGGCACACCTGAAGCCATCTTGATTGGAATAAACTGGTTACACTTAAAACATTTAATTTAAAAAGGAACAAAATGAGGGGGTTCATTTTGCCATAGAAATTATGGTTAGTGCTGTAGAAAGAAAAATTAGGACATGTTTTAAGTGAGATCTCAAATATCTTCCTGTTATATTTCAACAGGAGCAGCCTGTCAGTTGATGCCTTTGTGTTCTACTGCAGCTTCCCAGAGTGTTCTAAAGAACAACTAGAGTGCTAACAGCCTTACTTATGACAAAAGTATGGCACACCTGAAGCCATCTTGTTTAGAATAAACTGGTAACACTTAAAACATTTAATTTAAAAAGGAACAAAATGAGGGGGTTAATTTTGCCATAGAAATTATGGTTAGTGCTGTAGAAAGAAAAATTAGGACATGTTTTAAGTGAGATCTCAAATATCTTCCTGTTATATTTCAACAGGAGCAGCCTGTCAGTTGATGCCTTTGTGTTCTACTGCAGCTTCCCAGAGTGTTCTAAAGAACAACTAGAGTGCTAACAGCCTTACTTATGACAAAAGTATGGCACACCTGAAGCCATCTTGATTAGAATAAACTGGTAACACTTAAAACATTTAATTTAAAAAGGAACAAAATGAGGGGGTTCATTTTGCCATAGAAATTATGGTTAGTGCTGCAAAAGAAAATTTAGGGCATGTTTTAAGTGAGATCTCAAATCCTCTTCTATTTCATTAGAAAATTCTGACATGCAGACTGAAACAATCACTTTCAATACCAGCAGTAGACTTCCAGTTAACTCCTTGGTGAACAGTAGCTTTACTACAGTGATCTAATGAACAACTAGAGTGCTAACATTCTGAATTTATGGCAAATGTGTGACACATCTGAATGCCTTCTTGATGGAATCAAAGTAAAAAACTGAAAGCATTTCCTACTGATTAGACTGTAGTAAATGAGGAAATTAGGAAACTTCATAACAAATAAGTCTCCCAAGATGGCCACCAGAGAAAAAAGAGCCCAAATGTAGCACAAATATCACCCAGAGGTAGCCCACGTATAGCCCAATGACAGAAATGTGCAAAACACTTTTTATTTTTTGTTTTTTTGCAGTTTTATATAGTGCAGACTGGTCAGGTATTGGAGTGCTTTACATGAGCATTGGTTACATCACACAAGGACAAATTCATGTTGGTTGACCCTACACTACCCAAACACCACTGCACTACCCTAAACCCTAAAACACTACCCCCAGCATGACCCCTTCACTACCCAAACACAACTGCACTACCCTAAACTCAAAAACACTACCCCCAGCACGACCCCCTACACTACCCAAACACCACTGCACTACCCTAAACCCTAAATCTACCCCTACACTACACAAATACCACTGCACTACCCTAAACCCTAAAACACTAGAACCCAGCATGACCCCCTACAGTACACAAACACCACTGCACTACCCTAAACCCTAAAACACTACCCCTACACTACACAAACACCATTGCACTACCCTAAACCCTAAAACACTACCCCCAGCATGACCCCTACACTACACAAACACCACTGCACTACCCTAAACCCTAAAACACTACCCCAGCACGACCCCCTACACTACCCAACTGCCACTGCACTACCCTAAACCCTAAAACACTACCCCCAGCACGACTCCCTACACTACACAAACACCACTGGACTACCCTAAACCCTAAAACACTACCCCCAGCACGACTCCCCACACTACCTAAACACCACTGCACTACACTAAACCCTAAATCTACCCCCAGCATGACCTCCCACACTACACAAACACCACTGCACTACCCTAAACCCTAAAACACTACCCCCAGCTCGACCCCCTACACTATCCAAACACCACTGCACTACCCTAAACCCTAAAACACTAACCCCTGCATGACCCCCTACACTACCCAAACACCACAGCACTACCCTATACCCTAAAACACGACCCCGTACACTACACAAACACAACTGCACTACCCTAAACCCTAAAACACTACCCACAGCATGACCCCTACACTACACAAACACCACTGCACTACCCTAAACCCTAAAACACTAGCCCCTACACTACACAAACACCACTGCCCTACCCTAAACCCTAAAACACAACCCCCAGCATGACCCCCTACACTACACAAACACCACTGCACTACCCTAAACCCCCTACACTATACAAACACCACTGCATTACTCTAAACCCTAAAACACTACCCCCAGCACGACCCCTCACAACACAAACACCACTGCACTACCCTAAACCCTAAATCGACCCCCAGCACTACCCCCTACACTACCCAAACACCACTGCACTAACATAAACCCTAAAACACTACCCCCAGCACAACCCCTACACTACACAAACACCACTGCACTACCCTAAACCCTAAATCTACCCCAGCACGACCCCCTACACTACCCAAACACCACTGCACTACCCTAAACCATAAAACACTACCCCCAGCATGACCCCCTACACTACACAAACACCACTGCACTACCCTAAACCCTAAAACACTACCACCAGCATGACCCCCTACACTACTCAAACACCACTGCACTACCCTAAACCCTAAAACACTAACCCAGCACGACCCCCTACACTACCCATACACCACTGCACTACCCTAAAGCCTAAAACACTACCCCCAGCACGACCCCCTACACTACTGCACTACCCTAAACCCTAAAACACTACCCCAAGCACGACCCCCTACACTACCCAAACACCACTGCACTACCCTAAACCCTAAAACACTACCACCAGCACGACCCCCTACACCACCCATACACCACTGCACTACCGTAAGCCCTAGAAAAGAAACCCCCACCCCATGCCCAATCCCCCTTACCTCTCACTCCTCGTGGTTCCTCTCTCCTCGTGGTTCCTGCTTCACGTCGTCTCTGAGGGGCGGTGCACGTCGTTGTGAGGAAACGGAACAGCCTCTGTTTCCTTACAACGACATGGATCGTCTACATGTTTTTAGAACGCATGGTCATTTACCATACATACCTTTACAACAAAATTCGTTGTAAAGGCATGCGTGGTAAATGACCATGCGTTCTAAAAAATGCGTAGTAATGACTTCGTGATGTACAACGCATGCGTGGTAATGCATGCGTTGTAATGGTATCGCAAAGTAAAAAGTCGTTGTAACGGCTGTTTACCGATCGAAGCTGGCCCCTGTTCTTCAGTGAGACGTTTATTTGATTAATTAGGAGGAAGGAATGTGTTTTTTTTACCGAAAAGTACATTCCCGGCTGTTGTATTGTGAAAGTGTCCGCGTGGCCTGGTTTCATTTCCCGTGAGAGAGTGGAAGAGTCTGTTTGGATCTAAAGGAGTTCTGTTGTTGGACGGGGCCGGCGCGACATGTCATCAGAAAACATAGCTAATGGAAAGCGTCCTCCCTGAAGTGTGGAGCAGTGCCATGAGAGGTCAACGAGTGTGCGTCCCACCGCAGTATGACCGTACCGCGTGACCCATGTGCCACCTATAGGGTACGGGAGGCAGAAGCGGCATCGCAGGTCCTCTTGAAGACCGTTGTAGCACTAATTCTGCATTTTGGTACTAGGGCATTTTAACTTCGTTGTTCCTGCCAGATACAAAGAGAAGATCCTGTGTTATTCAGTGCCCTCGTTACCTTTTTTGTGGGTTGTGGTGCTTGTCACTTCGCTGCCCCGCTGGTGCACACAACTGGGCACCCCACCTCGTGTGCCATCTGCAGGGCCTCTGCCCTCGGATCACTGGTTTTGGTTTCTGGAGTGGCAACATAAACAGTTGCTCCCAAAGGACTTGCCTGAACACTTAGGTGAATATCCCCTGCACCAGCATTCCACGGAAATTCTTTCCTAGCTCTCCCAAGTCAACGAGGACGTCATAATAGCACGGCTCCGCTCGCGACACCGTATGACGTCATCGGAGCCATAAGAGAACCTCGTCGGCGTGCTGACGTCAGTTCCACCCATTTTTTCCGTGCCACCGAGGCAAACAGGGGACCGAGACATTTTCACATGTATACATAGTATAATAAATATATATATATTCACTGAAAAAACCATAGGTTTCAGGCACTTTATAGTTAGAAATTAGCATTTAAAAACCTTAGAAATTCACTGAAAAAACCATAGGTTTCAGGCACGTTATAGTTAGAAATTAGCATTTAAAAAACCTTAGAAATTCACTGAAAAAACCATAGGTTTCAGGGGCGTTATAGTTAGTTGGACATTTCACTCGTACAAAACCATAGAAATTCCCCGTTATAGTTAGTTCAGCTAACTATAACTCGCACGCCCGCAATGCACTGCTGATGACGTCACATATTACATCACTCATGACATGGTCAGTGACATCACTCATGACATCACTGATGACATCTCAAATGACATCACTGATGACATCACTGATGACATCATCCAGTGAATGTGTGTTTTTCTGAAAATTAAATATGTTTTATATATGTATATCTCAAGGTTGATGGAAGAATAAATGGGTATATAAGTGTCTAAATGGATGATTTTGTTTTGTAAAATTGATTGTATAACTGACTAAGTGTATCTTAGTGAATACATGGGTTAGTGAGTAATGTTTAAATATGAAAATATCTGTATCAGTCTCTCACTTTGTGTATAAGTGGCTGCATGGGTTGGTGAGTAGCTACATGAGTGTCTATATGGGTTATTAGTTGGTTTTTTGAGTATCAGTATGAGTGTCTGAGTGTCTGTATGGTTCGGTGGGGGTATTACTTAGTGCATAGATGCATGAATGAGTGACTCACTGTTTGTATGTGTTGAAGACAGCATGTGTGCAGGACTGTATAGGTGGATGAGTATGTGTATGGGTGTGTTAGTGAGTGAATGACTGTCTCAATAGTGTCTTTATGAGTAACTACATATGTTTTAAACTAGTATATGTGAGTATTGGTGTATATAAGTGAGTATATGTGAGAGTGAGAGATTGGAAGAGTTCCTGTACAAATAAGTAGGTGTTTCTATAAGTGATTGTTTAAGAGAGTAAGTATGTGTACGTTTCTGTCGAAGTAAGTGTGGTAGTGTGTGTATAACTGTATATGCAAGTAAATGGATGTTTGATACTTTGTTTGCATGTGTGACTATGTGTGTGAGTAACTCTATGGATGAGTGGCAGTGTGTAACAGGATGTATAGGTGTATGAGTACATATGATGAGTGAGTACATGTATGAGTGACTGTATAGGGACTGTTGGTGAATGAGTGGATGTGTGTGTAGATCTTGGAATTACTTTATAGGTGTGTTGTAACTGGTATTGGTATGTCCATTGTTTTGAAAATGTTAGTTTGTATTTTTGAGTGTGTGTATCAAAGGTTATATTAGGGTGAGAGGAGGTCTGCCCCTCTATCACAAGGATGATGTCATCAGTGATGTCATCAGTGATGTCATTTGAGATGTCATCAGTGATGTCATGAGTGATGTCACTGACCATGTCATGAGTGATGTAATATGTGGCGTCATCAGCAGTGCATTGCGGGCGCAGCGAGTTATAGTTAGCTGAACTAACTATAACGGGGGAATTTCTATGGTTTTGTACGAGTGAAATGTCCAACTAACTATAACGCCCTAAAACCTATGGTTTTTCAGTGAATATATATATATATATATATATATATATATTTATACATATATATTAATATACACAGATAGTGTAAAATAATAAACAAATATTTATATTCATTTTTTCAAATGTAAAATTTATTAATAGAAAGATATATATCTATCTCTATAAATATCCATAGTACTAAATTTTAAATATTATAAAAATGAATATAATCTAAAAAAAATATTTTCTTGACTATGCGCTATATATATATATATATTCACTGAAAAAACCATAGGTTTTACAGACGTTATAGTTAGAAATTAGCATTTAAAAACCTTTGCAATTCACTGAAAAAACCATAGGTTTCAGGGCGTTATAATTAGCTGGACATTTCACTCGTACAAAACCATAGAAATTCCACTGTTATAGTTAGTTCAGCTAACTATAACTCGCGCCCCCGCAATGCACTGCTCATGACGTCACATATTACATCATTCATGGCATGGTCAGTGACATCACTGATGACATCACTGATGACATCTGAAATGACATCACTGCTGACATCATCCAGTGACTGTGTGTTTCAGTAATTTTTAAATATGTTTTACATATATTCTTAGGTGTATTGAAGAATGAGTGGGTGTATAAGTGTCTGGATGGGGGATTTTACAGGTCTGTGACTGATTGTATAATTGAGTGATTAAACGTGTCTTACTGAATGCATGGGTTAGTGAATAAACTGTGTGAATGTGTGTATCAGTCTGTCTGTTGTTGTGTAAGTTGCTACATGGGTTGGTCAGTAGCTACATGAGTGTTTATATGGGTTATTGATTGTTTGCCTGAGTATTTGTATGGGAGACTGAGTGTGTGTGTGTGGGTGGGTTGGAGGTGTGTGACTCTGTGCATTGATATGTGAGTGGTTGATTCACTGGGTGTATGGGTTCAAGAGTGCATGTGGAAACAGCTGTATGGGTGGGTGAGTGTGTGTATGGGTGTGTTGGTGAGTGAATGGATGTCTCAGTGGTACATGTGTGAGTAACTACATATGTAAAAGGCAGTATATGTGAGTGATGCTGTATATAAATGAGTATATGTGACAGTGAGTGACTGTGAGAGTGGCTGTATGGATGAGTGTGTACTTGTATCAGTGATTATATAAGAGAGTAATTATGCGTTAGTATCTGTATGAATTAGGGAGGTGGTGTGTGTATAACTGTATAGGTGAGTAAATGGGAGTGTGATTGATTCTTTGCATTACTGACTAGGTGTGTGTGTAACTCCATGGATGAGTGGCAGTGTGTGAGTGTCTGAATAGGTGTATGAGTGCATATCATAGTGTTGTATTGATGAGTAACTGCATGTATAAGTGAATGTATGGGTGAATGAGTGGATGTGTGTGTAGACCTAGGAATCAAAGAGTGCGTATGTAGTAACTGGTATTGGTGTCTCGATGGTTTCGAAAATGGTAGTCTGTATTTTACAGTGGGTGTATTAAAGGTTATATTAGACTGTGAGGAGGTGCATCAGATTTTCACGTGGATAATGTCATCAGTGATGTCATCAGTGATGTCATTTCAGATGTCATCAGTGATGTCATCAGTGATGTCACTGACCATGCCATGAATGATGTAATATGTGACGTCATGAGCAGTGCATTGCGGGGCGCGAGTTATAGTTAGCTGAACTAACTATAACAGTGGAATTTCTATGGTTTTGTATGAGTGAAATGTCCAGCTAACTATAACGCCCCTGAAACCTATGGTTTTTTCAGTGAATTGCAAAGGTTTTTTAAATGCTAATTTCTAACTATAACGTCTGTAAAACCTATGTTTTTTTCAGTGCATTTCAATGGTTTTTTAAATGCTAATTTCTAACTATAACGTCCCTGAAACCTATGGTTTTTTCAGTGAATTTCAAAGGTTTTTTAAATGCTAATTTCTAACTACAATGTCCTTAAAACCTATATTGTTTTGAACTAAATTTAGAAAAGACATGCATACTTTTTGTAGTGAAAAACTAACTGTAACAGTAGTCTGTTATAAGTTATAATTTAACAATGTTTAAAACTTAATTAGCACTAATTAACATATAAGTGTGGAAAAAGTGTGACGGAGCAGCTATGATACCTGACTTCGAACAACAGCGTTCACAGTTCGATTCCCGGCTCCAGCGGCACATTACCCACCACTATGTCACTGTGGGCAACACCTTGCTTAATCTTTCCGACACCCCCGAGCGCCAGCACACCTTTCCAGGGTTAGCTGTACGCTTTACAAATGCTCGCATTTTTTTAATTTAAAACCATGGTGATGAGAAATATTATCACGTTTTTTTTTTTCTTCTATTCTGATAGAGCTTTTTTTATGTCTTCTATTTAGAATTACGGCAATCAATAAATGTATTTACTCATGAGAATGGAAATGACACGGTTTTCCGGGTAACAGTTTTTAAGCTCTCCAACGTATGTACATATTAAGGACCTTATACGTGTTAGGTTCGAAATCGAAACTTTTTCCGCTTCACATTTTGTAACTTTTCCCAACATGTGCACAAGTGAAACAGTTAAAACGTAAGCACATGTCAACTGTAAAACGTGACATCTAAATGGGCGGAGCCGCATCTTCCTTCCATAGACTACCGAATAACCAAAAAGTATATAAACCACACCCGTTGATAGATTAGTTTCGTTTTTGCGAGTTATTTACGCGTCTCCATTCAGTGATGCAGGTGCTCTTTTCTACAGTCGGATTCTTCTTTTGCGGCCACAAAACATAATCCTGAGTTGTAAGTTGTTTGATTATGCAATACTAGATATTTATAATACGTAGCTATTTGTCAATCTTTAAACACTTGTATTTAGAAAAAAGTGTTATTGGTTGTTTTTGCCATTTATATGTAACGTCAGCAGCTTGTTTTCAGAAACAGACAGAATACAGCAAACATTGTTCCTGTTCTGGCTCCTTTGAGCTCATATAGTGTGACTTTGTATATTATAATATTGACACTGTACTTGACCTCAGAAGTGTTGGTGACCCGTCAGCGCGCAGACTAAAGATTTATATGTAACGTCAGCAGCTTCTAGTTTGTAGTCTATTTCCCCCTTGACATCATATAGTGTGAGTATGTATATTATAATAACCACACATTATGATCTCAGAGGAGTTTGTGACCCGTTGGCGCGAAGACTAAAGATTTATATGTAACGTCAGCAGCTTCTGGTTTTTAGTCTATTTCTCTCTTGAGATCATATAGTGTGAGTATGTATATTGTAATATGAACATTTATACTGACCTCAGTGGAGTTATGACCCGTCGACGCAAAGACTAAAGATTTATATTTAACGTCAGCACCTTCTCGTTCTTACTCTGTTTCTTTCTTGGGATCATATACTGTGAATATGTATATTATAATATTAACAGTCATTGTGATCTCAGAGCACTTTATGACCCGTTGGCGCGAAGATGAAAGATTTCGAAGTCCCGGAGAAAAGAAGCTCTCAACATACTCATCGCTGGAAAGTATTTTGTTATTGATCTTGGTTTTGTATTGATGACTTCATTTTCATTTTCCTTTTTGTGTGCCATCAGTGACACTGTGTATATTGTAAGAGTGTGATATTTCCACACAACAGGAATTGGAGATTTCTCGCCGCCAGGAGTAAACCATCTGAAATACAGTTTACTGACCTTTATAACTTACTTGATCAGATATTTTTACAGTAACAATATTTTTGGAAATTGCAGTTTAAAAAAAATCGTTTCCACAGATACTTTCTTAGTGAATACCTTTGATAAACCCTACATTTCTGAATGTTTTTTTACTATTTCTATTTTTGTCTGTTGCGGTTCCTATTCACCTTCTCCCTATAGAATATATACGACCAGTAGTGTATATTATTATACTACTATCCTATATATTCTTAAAGGAGTACGTGATCTAAGCACTACGACCGAACTTTCCCGAATTCTACAATAATAGAAATTATAAAAAATGATAAAGCGTACATTTCTATGTAATATAAAGTGTTTTGTGTTTAACTGTTTTTACTTGTTATTGTTCTTGTGACCTGAGATGATGTAGTGCGGGAGTGTTTCTTGTAGCACTTCTTTTCTACTTTATCTAAAAGTAACTCATGCCCTCTTATATTATCAAGAATATGGGGCAACACTTTTACAAACTATAGCAGAAAAAAAGGGAGGGTGTGCCCACGCTTAAGGGATATTTTATGAATTGCGTTTTTATTTGTCACCCCTTTGATATATACAGCTTCAGTTTCCGAACAAAGTATATTTGTAATTGCTTAATAAAACTATTTCAAACCTAGACTGAAATTTTTGCTGCGCAACCACAGCTCCGCGTTAGAAAAGTAAACACCACATTATAACTAAACAGTGCTCCTGGGAAGTATCCCACCCGCAAACTTAATAAAAAGAAGACCGCAACACACTTTGTTATTTTCCCGCCGTGATTTGTACACCCCACGCCAATTATATAAATGGCCCTTAAAATATATAAAAACAATTTTTACCTTCACAATCCCTCTCCACCACCTTGTGACCACTGTACAGAGTTAATAGTGTTCCTACCCTCCCGCTACTACTTTCTTTTCCCGTACTCCATTGAAGTGCGTCACAAAATGGTTCACAACAGTGAACCGTTCCCAGCCAATAATGAACAAACTTGTACTAGGAACAGTTTAGCCAATAAAATGTCCATGGTGTTCCGCAGAGGGGAGGGAATAGCTGCCAACACTTCTACTTTCAATGGTTTACAGCCAATGAACATTAAGCTTGGGAAGGTCCTGCTTGGAACACGTTACCCAATCAGATGTCCCTGATGCTCCGCGGAGGGGGAGGGAATGGCTGGCAACACTCCTACTTTCAATGGTTTACAGCCAATGAACATTAAGCTTGGGAACGTCGTGCTTGGAACACGTCAACCAATAACATGTGCCTGCTACTCCGCGGACGGGGAGGAAATGCCTGGCAACACATGTACTTTCAATGGTTCGCAGCCAATGAACATTAAGCTTGGGAAGGTCCTGCTTGGAACACGTCAGCCAATCAGATGTCCCTGTTACTCCGCGGACGGGGAGGAAATGGCTGGCAACACTTCTACTTTCAATGGTTCGCAGCCAATGAATATTGAGCTCGTTGTTGGAACACCTCAGCCAATTAAACGTTAATTTTGTTCCAGACACACCAACAGAACACGCCCTCCCACATAATATTAATTTTCGTGTAAGAAAGTGACACTGTCCGTGATAAAAGTGAACACCGCATTATAAGTAAACATTACTGCGCATTATATTAAAGGAAGGCTGCAATACGGCGCATTGTTATTTTCCCGACGTGATTTCCAGAGCCTACGCAACCTTGCCGCAATACCGCGCTCCGTTGTTCTGCGGACGTGATTTCCACGTCTGCGGACGTGATTTCCACGGCCTACGCAACATTCAAACTCCCTGCCTCTGCACAGTACAGACTGCTTAAACTAAGACCACAGTGTTCCTACTATACCCTCTTATACAATTTTTCTCTTTTGTTTTGCCCTACGCCTTTCAACTCAGTCACAAAATGGCTGCCAACACTTCCTAGTTTGAACAGTTCGCAACCAATGAGCCGCACGCTCGCCGTACAGACTGCTTAAACTAAGACCAAAGTGTTCCTACTATACCCTCTTATACAATTTTTCTCTTTTGTTTCGCCCTACGCCTTTCAACTCAGTCACAAAATGGCTGCCAACACTTCCTAGTTTGAACAGCTCACAACCAAAGAGCTGCACGCTCGTGCTCGTAACGCCTCAGCCAATCAGATGTCAGAATTCTCAAATATCGATATCTGTAAATTTTGATATTTCTCTAAAACTACTGAACGGACTTACCCCATTTAAACAAAAGCGTGCTTTCTGGACCAAGACCTTTCTCCCTGCTAAATTTGGTGTAATTCCGTTCAGCAGTTTGACCTGTAGCCTTGTCTAAAGTTTCCTATGGAAATTGCATGGAGAAAACACGTTTTGGGACCCCCTTTTTCTCAGCCCCCTTCACGAATCACCCCCAAACTTTCAGGATAGGAGCTCACCTGAAAAGAGTAACTTTTGGAACATTTCGTAAAGATTCATCAAACGACGCCAAAGTTATAAGCACATCAAAAATGCTTTTCCTATGGAAACGTGGTCCTAACTATAACTATCTACTGGCGACTGCCAGTAGATTATATATATAATTCTAATGGTGATTATATATACAAAATTTAAAAAAAGGAGAGAATACAGAATATTGTTCTGTTTCAAAGGTACATCGGGAAGCACTATTATTATCAATTTACAGATGCACATGCATCTCTTCATCATTATTCATCCCAAAAGGCACGACACAGCCTGCTTGCAAAATAAATCTGGACTCAGTTCTGCGTAAAGCTTGAATTCTATTGCCACCTCTAGGATTTTTGGGGATGGTATCAAGAGCAAAGAATTTCGCTTGTGTCCAATCACCATCGTGTTCTTGGTGAAAATGTTTTGCCGTGCCATAGCTAAAATCTTTATTAGTGATGGCACGCCAATGCTCTAATATTCTTTTCTTGACAGGGAAGGTAGTTGAACCAATATACCACTTGCCACAAGGGCATGTGATGACATACACTACAAAGTCAGTGCTACACTGTATGTTCTTCCTGATGCACCATTTTCTATGGGTTCTCTGTATGTAACCTCCTTTACATTATCACTGTGACTGCAAGCCTTACATTTTCCACACTTATGGAAACCCCCATTTTTTCCAGCCATGTCACTTTACGATGTTCCATGTGACTTCTGACTATTTTATCTTTAATCGAGGGACCTTTTCTATAAGTTATCGCTGGGTGTGAACCCAGTTTTTCTTTAGTAATCTATCTTGTGTTAGAATGTCCCATCTTTTTCTGATTATCTGGCTGAACTGGTTGGACTGAGAATTATATATATATATTTCTCGGGTTTTGTACGAGTGAAATGTCCAACTAACTATAACGTCCCTGAAACTTATTGTTTTTTCAGTGAATTTCAAAGGTTTTTAAATGCTAATTTCTAACTATAACGTGCCTGAAACCTATGGTTTTTTCAGTGAATTTCAAAGGTTTTTTAAATTCTAATTTCTAACTAGAACGTCCCTGAAACCTATGGTTTTTCAGTGAATTTCAAAGGTTTTTTAAATGCTAATTTCTAACTATGCCGACAGAGGTAGGACATGTGCAGAAAGAGGAAGAAAGGCGCAGAAAGAAGCAAGAGAAATGCAGAAAGAGGAAACAGAGGAGCAAAAAGAGGCCTTGTTGCAAAGTCATCCTGTGCCCCCAACTTTTTGCTGACGGGTACTGGTGGTAACTGACTCTGACTAACCAGGCCTAGAGCCAGTGCTATGCTAAAAGACACTTAGAATACAGTGAAAACACCTACATACACTAGGGAACACTATGCGTTGGGGTACCCCTGTGATTGGCATGACCTCCTCTGTAAGGCCCTAGTACATAACAGGGCAGGGGGATTAAAACTACCTCTAAGTCAGAGGTGCAGAAAGATGCTTCTTTAAGTAGTAGTCACGTTTGCAGAGTGGAGGAGAAAGGGTGCTGGGCCTCAGACCAGCGCTCAGGAATTCCGCTGCATAGGACTTAGAGGAGGTACCAAGAGGGCTTTTTGGGCCCCAAAGTCCCTCAGGAGTAAATTGGACTTCATCCCCCATCCCGTAGTCTGCCAGGAGGCACGTTTGCAGAGTGGTGGAGAAAGGGGGGGCATGTCCTCCTTAGACGTCTTAGCAATGCTACTGTGTGGGACATACTACAGTTAACAAGAGGGGTAGTTGGCCCCAAATGACAACCTTGGGGGCCAACTACCCCTCCTATTACATCCAGTAAGTCCCACACAGCAGGATTGCTAAGTTCTCATAACAGGCCATGCCCCCTTTGGCCACCACTCTGCAATCGCACTCCCTGGCACTCTCTTGGATGGGGATTTAAGTCCCCTTCGCTGCTGGGGGTCCTTTAGGGACCAACTAGCCTACCTCTTACCTCCAGTAAGCCCCACACAGTGGGATTGCTGAGAGGTGGACATAGGCCATGCCCCCTTTCTCCACCACTCTGCAAACGCACCTCCTGGCGCGTTCTAAGTACCTCAAGTAAGCGCCATAGAGTTGGATTGCAGAGAGGTGGTCCGAGGCCACGCCCATTTTTACACCACTCTGCAAACGCGCCTCTTGGCGCACTGCTGGTGGGGCGATGAGGTCCTCTTGTGTCCTGAGGACCTCAGGACACAAGTGGACTTCATCCTCCGAGCAGCAGTGCGCCAGGAGCCGCGTTTGCAGAGTGGTGTAAAAAGGGGCTTGGCCTCGCACCATCTCTCTGCAATGCAGCTCTGTGGCACTTACTGGAGATACCTGGTGGGCTAGTTGGCCCCCAGGGACCCTCAGTATTCATGGGGACTTAATTTCCCAACTTACAACGTGCCAGGGGCGCGTTTGTACAGTGGTGCAGGGAGGGGTGGGGCCTCTGGCGTGATGCCAGCTTTTTTTAAATTTATTTTTAGAAGGGGGCTGTGTGGCCCCCCTTCTTTTACTATTTTTGGGGCCCTGGGGACCCCATCCCCCAGGGCCTGACCACTTTTTTTTTTAAAGGGGGAAGGGGGCCACGCGGACCCCCTCCCAAGGCCAATTTTGGCCCCGGGGACCCCATCCCCCGGGGCATGGCCTTCTTTTTCAAATGTATTCATTGGGAAGGGGGGCCGCTTGGCCCCCCTTCCCTTGGCCACTATTGGCCCCAATGCCCCCACAGTCCCGCTGGCTCCCCGCCTCCTGCGGGAGCCGGCATTGCTTTTGAGCAAGGGGAGCTGCTGACATGCAGCTCCCCTTGCTCAAAAGCAATCTGCTTTGCTTCATTGAAGCGAGAGCTGGTTTTCCTGCTCTCGCTTCAATGAAGCAAATCAGAGTTTGCTATGGCAGGGCGGGAGCTGTGCTCCTGCCCTGTCATAGCAAACAGCAATGTCCCGGGGGTGGGCACCCTGGGACATTGCAGGAGCCGGCCCTGGGGGCTGGCGGTCCTCAGTGCCATCAAGGGCTCCAGGAGGGGGGCCGTGCGGCCCCCCTCCCAACGTTTCTAAAGCCCCGGGGAGGTGGTGGTCCCCGGGGATTGGGGGGCCCGCGAGGCCCCCCACAGATAATTGTAGAAAGCCCCGGGGAGGTGGCATTCCCCAGGGCTTGGGGGGTCCGTGAGGCCCCGCCACACACATTTTTTTATGGAAATTTTAGCCCGGGGAGGTGGTGGTCCCCGGTGCAGCGGGGGGGCCACGCCTATTTAAATAAAGCTCCGGGGAGGTGGTGGTCCCTGGGACTTGGGGGGCCTGGGAGGCCCTCCGCATCTTATTAAAACAAGCCCCGGGAGGTGGCAGTCCCCGGGGCTGCGGGGGCCGTGTCCCCCAGCATATAATTAGTATAGCCCCGGGGAGGTGGCAGTCCCCGGGGCTGCGGGGGCCCCCGTGGGCCCCCGCTATATAATTTGGCATTGCCCCCCAAACCTGGCCCACCCGGGGGCTTACAGATAATGAAGCGTGGGAGCCCGCGCTTTTAAAAAAAATTATTTTCTCTGCAGGATTCGCGCATCCAGCGCGAATTCTGCCAATTTTTATTTTTTTTTATTGGTTTTTTTGGGCCTGGGGGTCTTTGTGGGACCCCCTGAGCAGGCCTATGGGGTCAAGGTGTTTCTACCCTGCCCCCTTTTCTTGTTTTTTAACCTTTTATTCACTGATTTCTTGTGACTCGGTTACCGAGTCACAAGATGGCTGCAAACACTTCCTGGTTTGGAGTGTTGGCAGCCAATTACAATGAAGCTCATGCTCGGGAGGGTTCGCGAATCCTCCTCAGTGCTCAGATATCGAAAGTTTTCTTTTTTAAATTTCTCAGGAACTACCAAACGGATTTACACCATTTAAAAAAAAGGTCGCTTTCTGAACCAAGAGCTACCTTTGTGCCAAATTTGGTGTAATTCCGTTCAGCAGTTCGGGCTGTAGCCTGTTCCAATTTTTTCTATGGAAATTAACATGGGGAAAATGCGTTTTGGGACCCCGCTTTTTTCTCGGCCCCTGCTTGACGAATCACCCCAAAACTTTCAGGACAGGAGCTGACCGGAGCGCCCCATTAGTTTTGAAACTTTCGCAAAGATTCGTCAAACGGCGCCAAAGATATTGGCAAAAGAAAAAACGCTTTTTAAATAGAAACAAGGTCCTAACTATAACTGCCTACTGGCAACCGCCAGTAGGTAATATATATGTATATATTTATGTACATATATATAAAAAATTAGAAATTCACTGGAAAAAAACAAAGGTTAAAGTAACATAGTTAATTGAATTTGTCAGTGACAACATTAATGTGTTGAACTAAAAAAATAAATAAAAAAAATTCACCAGTAATACTTAGCTGAGCTAACTATAACTTACGCTCCCGCCATGCACTGCTTATGACCTTGCATATGACCTTCACTCATGAAATGTTCTATGACATCATTTATGACATCACTGTTGTCATCCCAAATGACATAATTGATGACATCACACCCCACCTTATCCCCCTACAAACCCAACATCACTATGACACTATAAATTAATATAAAAAAATTAATTAAATTCTGAATCACTTACAATTACTAGCCATGTATTTTTGTTTTTTAACAATAACCTTTTCACAAACAATAGCAACACATAGTTTCAACATATCAACTAAAAGACATTCAAATAATTAATAAACATCATTTTTTACCACTATATTATTGAAAACCATATCAAAACATTGATATTATTAAAAATAATAATAATATTACTTACTAAAAAGACTTACTAAAAAAACAATATTCTTCTAAATGATATTTGTGCATCACAATATGTGTGTATCATAATATTTATTTTCCGATATTTCTGCCTCCTGATATTTTTAATCCGATATTTTTCCAAACCACGCAAACACATGCCTTCACAAATAGGCTGTCCAGGGTTTGCAACAAGAAGATCTCTCCTAGGGGCTGGAGCTGCCGACTTTTGCACTAGGAAACCAGGTTTGAATCCCTGCTTCAGCTCAACATTCTGTGAATCTGGGCAAATTACTTAGGGCCTGATATAGAATTCAGGGGATGGGTTACTCCATCACAAACGTGACGGATATCCCATCCGCTGTATTACAAGTGCATTATATCCAAAGGCACTTGTAATACAGCATTTGTGACAGAGTAACCCTTCCTCCAAACTCTTAATGACAAGCTTAATCTCCTCATGCCTAAAAATGTGTAACATCTGGTTCTCATTTAAAGATCTTTAATGACCGCAGGCCAAGTGCATATTATATAATACTGTAAATATACACAAAAATCTCTAATCTTGCTAAGAGCTCCCAAGTGATTGTACTTTGTGGAGGATAGTTGTAGTGAGGGGGTAACCTATGGTGAAGCATGCCAATGGAAGGGTGTAAGGGTAACCATCTTTTTTCAGGAACATCCTATAGCAAAGGTTTGATGCATTTCTTGAGTTAACAAGTCACTTATCACTCAACAGTGTGTATTAGAACTGCCTACAAACCCTATCCTTCGGTGCCCTACTACCTGTTTATGCATCCGTCCATGTGTTACCATGCATGAGTACATATGTGTTATGTTATGACAATAGGACGTCCATTTTTTACGTTTTAATTTACCATTCAGAGGTACCCATATTGGAGAGGTTAATGTAAAAAAATATAATAAAAAGTGCCAGAGCTCATTATAAGACCCATGTGTGATGACGTACATATGCATGCATACCAGGCGTGTGCACTTATGTGTCATGGTGCTGTGGTGACGATTTTTTAAAACTTTTAACTTACAGTTCCAGGATAGTTGATTACCAGCTTGGAGAGGTACCTTAAGAAAATATGAAAAGGGTGCAAAATAAAAGTAGGGGATTCAATGGAGCAGCAGAGGAGTGAGGCAAGCAGTGGTGCTCAAGGAGGAGTGGTGGAACAACAGAGGAGCTAAAGGTAGAGAAAGAAAGCAAAACCTGAGTGGGACAGGTCAAAATATTTTTAAAAAACACACAAAAGCGATGGTAGGGGAAAAAAGTGAAATGGGGAGCAGAGGTGAGCAGTCAGTGCTGTGGAGAAAAAGAGCAGCAGGGGTAGGGAAGAAAAATGAAGCAGAGTGAGACTATGAGGGGTAGAAGAAGCAATAGTCGAGCTGAGGGAAGCAATGTGGAGCAGGGGTGGAGAAGTGAGCAGGGAGTAGCACACAGGGGAGAGCAAGAAAAGATATGCACTCCTATGGAGTTCTGAAGGAAAAAAGTAGGTAAAGAAGCAATGCACCAGAGTACAGACAAACACAAACAGAGGTAGGAATGTCATTGAATATAAAGCAAGCAAATGAGATAGAAAACAAAGGCAACCAATCACGAGCAGTGGGCCTACCCAAAGTATTGGTGTGAGAAAATGGGTTGTTGGTTAAATGGGGTGTGAGCCCTGGTTAAGCAGCAATCCACAATCCTTGTCAGAGTAGGCACAAGCCAACCTGAAATTAACCTATGCTCAACCCTCTTGTAGTTTGGCACAGATCAGTCATGTTTAACTTAGAGGCAATGTGTAAAGCAGTTGTTGTGCAACACTTCAAACAGAAATAAAGTGAAAAAGAACCACACAAAAAGGATCCCACACCAAGTTAGAAACATAAAGCACATTTCTATAAATAAAATAAAGACCAAATTAACAAATATCCAATCAGTAGAACAGTAGTGATGAATTTTTAAAGATTTTAGATTAAAGTGGCTCCCAAAAGCATAAAACGCTAACCAAGGATTTCTGGTCATGCTGGACCTGGTCAAAGTCACACTTTCAGGCCGACCGTGATGGAGCAGAAGTCAGATCCAATCACCAGGTTATGCGTGTTGAAGTTTACCTTCTTAAAGTTCATGCCTCATTTGCATAGGAGGGGGCCGCGAGGAGCAGGGAGAGCATAGCGGGCGGCTGCCGGCTTAGAGCGAAGAGCAGGCCAGGTGTCACGGGCCAGCGTTGCTGGAGCTTCGCATTGGCAGTGATTCCAGAGGCACCAAACTTGAACTGGTTATCTCTTTTCATTTGGAAATTACACTTATAAAATGGAATAAGGCAACTCCAATGTTATCCCATAGGAGAGGTAGGCATTGCAATAGTAAAAAACAATTTTAAGAGTTTTTCACTACCAGGACATGTACAACTTAAAAATACATTTCCTACTCTTTACATACATTGCACTCTGCCTTCTGGGCTGTCCAGGGCCTACACTAGGGGTGACTTGCATGTATTAAAAAGGAGGGGTTAAGCCTGGCACAAGGTTTACTTTACTAGGTCCACGTGGCAGCTTAAAATCTGCACACACAGGCACTGCAATGGCATACATTGTAATTTGATAATCAAGCAAGCAGTTCTCTTTGGGATGGGGGGCCTTAAGATTGGCTGCCAAAACTAGTAATCATATGCTGGTCCCATCATTGTCAGTTTTACTATGGAATTTTATGAGACAGTTAATATAAATGAGTCTATACTGGAGACTGCCTAAGCCAGAAATAGTTAAGGAAATACATGTACTAGGAATGGCTAGCCCAGTTTCTAAGGCTTGTTTCCATGAGGTGGTGTAATTTAGTCATGAAAATTCATCAAAACCTCTAGAGTGAGTCATATCTACTACAAAAGCCTTTGTCAATCATGCTCAGAAGGGGAGACTGAGCAAGAGAGAGAGACAGAGAGACAGAGAGAAAGAGAAAAGAATGAGAGAAAAGAGAGTCCAGACACCGGTGATCTGGGGTCTAGTCCAACAATACTTAAATGAGTTACAATATCTATAAACATTTGTAATTGTTAGTGTCACTTTCCACTTTGTCCCTTTAGTTTAATATTATGTAAGATCGTGTAAGGCACACATCAGGGTAAGGTAAGATAATTACTCCTGTATTTTCTATTACACAATATTTAAGGTATTCTCGTTTAGCAATTGAAATTGAAATCTTACTAGCCATTCATCAGACAGACCACATTTCAAGGATGTGCGTTAGTTGCCGGTACATAAGTGTATTCTGTTTAAAGCCTTGTGCTTTACGCAAAGAGCTTTTCACATTTACGGTCTTGTTTACTTACGGAACCAGCTGGTTCATCATAATTGGTTAGACTGGGGCGTTCCACCAAACGTTCCTCAATATGGGGGACATTTCTTTAAAAATCATGCAGTGCAACAAGCTCCTTGCTGAGCTGCACTGAGTCATAGGAAAAGAACAGGAATTCACTGTATTTAACATTATAGGGCGCATTTCTGTCTTTTCCTTGCACTGGCACACAATGAGCTGCCCAGCGCTAATGCAGGCACCCTTGCACCATGGTAAAAGGGTGCCTGTGTTGTAAGCAGGATTGTTTTGTGCAGGAAGGGGCACCTTCCCGCACAAAAACAACCTTCAGAGGCATTTTCCTCTATGTGTGCTGCAGAATGCAGCACACATAGAAAGAGGGAAACAATTTGGAGAAATAAAGATATTTTGATGCATTTCCAGGTCTACCAGTAATGGCAAGTCTGAGAACATGCTGTAATCCATGGGTAGATACATTGGAACACCCACGCTTCACCCATGGAGCGCCTCCCTGGGGCAAAGTAACACAAAGCAGCGATTTGCGCTGCCATGTGTCACTCTAGACATATCAAGCCACGCAGGGCCATGCAAGGTGGCCTTGCACGCCTTGAGAAATGTTACTCAGTAGTTGTGTCGCCCTTGTGACCCATTGCTTGGCTCAAGGGTGACGCAACTGCTAAATAAATATGCAGCTACATATGTGTTGGAAGCCGGAGTCCCCGTTCCGCGCCACTATCACAAATGCGCGACCCGGGACTCCCCACTCAACGTTAGGCCAAGTAAGGACACCGTTTGAGATAGCCCTGCTCACCCCCTTAGTAGCTTGGCACGAGCAGCCAGGCCTATCTCCAAGGCACGAGTGTACAGTATGTGCAACCACACTCACAACAATCCACTGGTGACACCACAAATGGACTCCACACGAGTTTGATAAAACGAGTATAAACTTTATGTAAAAAGATATACGATCAGACCACACGATACATAAGCCAACATATAATAAAGGGTAATATTCGTTCCGGCTGGTTGGTAGGTTCAAATCCCAACCACTGCTTTCAAAATGCTATGCTGGTCGTAATGCTAGAATCACACACGTTGCAATGGACAAACAATAGTGCACTGCGTAACGATACAATCCTGTGCTGGGCAAAGGAATAATAATACAATGCGTAACGATACACCCCGGTACCTGCAATGGGAGAAATAATGCAATGCGTACCACTACAATCATGTACTGCGCAATGAAGGAATAATGCAATCCGTCACACCCCAATTACGTACTTTGCAATGAAGAAATAATGCAATGCGCACCGCTACAATCATGTACTTTCAATTAAGGAATAATACAATGCGTAGCTACAATCATGTACTTTGCAATGAAGAAATAATGCAATGCGGGCCGCTAAAATCCTGTACTTTGCAAGGGAGAAATAATGCAATGCGTAGCGCTACAATCGTGTACTTCGTTATGCAGAAATAATGTCAGGCGTCCTAAGACAGTCCGGCAGTTTGTTAGCAGCAATATTGGCAATGTGTATTTCGAAAGTCAGCCTCTTCGATAACAGATGCCCCCCACACGTATCAACGATGACATAAAGTACAGCTTCTCACTCGGGCCCCAGCACTGCCACTCCTGACCGCAGTACGGGCCCCAATATGAGCCGAAGCCAAGGCTCACGCCGCCAGAAGGTCTGAGAGGCCGAGAGAGTGTCCCTCCGAGCCCGCACCCCGCCTAGGCAGTGATCCACGTTACCTGGGGGCGCGACCCCACTCTCCTCTCCTCCTTCAGCGAACTGGGCCTTCCGTGTAGAACTTTATTAATGGGCGTCAGCGGCTGGGCCTGGCAGCTCAGCTCCTCTGGGCTGCCGGTCCAGGCTGTGACTGTTAGGAAGGTCTCAGGCGGCCGCAGGGCACACGTACCCCATGCCCCTGAGATTACGTTACTCCGGGTGCACGTTCACCACAGCACCCTCCTGGTCTCCTCTGGCACGAAGCCACACACACGACACTGATGGGACTTCACGTCGACTCCGAGTGCACGTTCACCAGGCACTCCTTCCTGCGGTCTTAGTTGGTACCAAGACCCGCACACCCCGTTGCAGAGACTCACTTTCTTCCGGTGCACATGATGATCAGCTGATCACCTCCACAGTCCCAGGTTGCACCAAAGCATGCACACTGCTTCACTGAGACTTACTCCAACTCCGGTCCCCCGATATCCAGGCGCTCTTCACCAACGCCTTCGGCCGCACCCCGACACGCTCACTGCGTCCGAGCCTCACTTCTCCTCCGGTGCACTCGATGACCAGGCGCTCTTCACCAGCGCCTCCGGTGCATCCTGACACGCACCCTGCGCGTCCGAGACTCACTCCACTTCCGATACACACGTTGACCAGGCACTCCTCATCAATGCCTCCTGTGCACCACGACACGCACCCTGCGCGTCCGAGACTCCCTTCACCTCCGATGCACTCGCCGACCAGGCGCTCTTCACCAATGCCTGCGGTGCACCACAACATGCACCCTGCGCGTCCTAGTCTCACGTCACCTCCGATGCACACGCTGACCAGGCGCTCTTCACCAACGCCTGCTGTGCACCACGACACGCACCCAGCGCGTCCGAGACTCACTTCACCTTCGATGCACACGTTGACCAGGCGCTCTTCACCAACGCCCCCTGTGCACCACGACACGCACCCAGCGTGTCCGAGTCTCTCTTCTCCTCCGTGTGTCCAAGATCACAGGGCACACCTTCCGAGGGTCTCAAGCTGCCACAACACGCACCCACCGCGTCGCTTGAAACTTTTCCGGAAACTTTTATGTTCCTGTGTTTCCAAACAGGGAGCCAGCTCACCTCGGGCCCTTGGGGTAACAAGACACAGCACAAAGCACAGTCTTCTTCAAGCAGGGGGACCCAGCGCACACAGCACAGTCCCAACAGCCTCTTCCTTGGTTAAAACAGCAAACTGCAGACCGGCCCCAGATCACGAAGCAAGGGTTGGTCCTTCCCAGCAGTCTCTTCAGTTGTTCCTTCCTTAGCAGAGGTTCCTCTTGACCACGAAATGGGTCCAAGCCTTTTCAGTCTCAATCCATTTCTATTCCAACGTTCAGGGGTTTCAGCTCTCATAGTTATACCCCTAAATGTCATTGAAGTTCGTTGTGCTCAGGGGTCCCTAACCCCTGCCTAAATCAGTTCTGGGTGTCTCCCTCCCAGTTTCACCTTTCTCCCTTTGATACTGGGGGTCTGGATCCTTAATCACTCAGCAGGAGATGGGTCAATTGTTTTATAGCAGCAACCCAGGCCTCTTCACCTCCTGGTGCTTTTCCTCGCCTACTCTCCAGATGCAGGTCAGCCTGGTGCCATCTCAACCCCTCCCTGGGTCAAGACCTTCCCCAGCTCCTCTCCCCTTTCAGATCCAGACAGTCAATCCACATTCAGCAGAGACACACAGAAATGCTTAAAGCACAAAACTCAGCCACTTTCTAAAGAGTGGTTTCTGAACACACAGTGACAAAACCACCTTCATAGAAAGATGTGTTATGACGCTGTGAGTTCATACATACTAAACTTCACCTCTCCACTTTAAACTTATGGGAAACTAGGCTAACAAACACAATACCCAGCCTCCCCCATTCTGCCCTATGGGCAGGATGGCCTTTCACCAGTGAAAAACGAAATGGAGTGTTTTTCACTGTCAGGACATAACTCACACCTCAGTATATGTCCTGCCTTTTACCTACCCTGCACCCTGCCCAGGGGTTAACCGGGACCTACCACAAGGGTGCCCACTGTGTACGCAAAAGGGAAAGTAAGGCCTGACAAGTGGTTGCACTTGTCAGGACAGCATGCTAACTTAGCAAACTGCACGCAGGCCCTACACTGCAGGCCTGAGTTCCCTTCTCTGCGCACTTTTGCATTACTAGCCCTGGCACACACAGTGCACATCACTAGAGACTTTACTAGTAAAGCAAACATACCAATCATGGCCAGCCAATTACCATTACACTTTACAAAGGGAACACTTGTACTTTGACACTGATCAGCAGTGGCAAAGTACCCAAAGCATCTAAATTGGCAACTCTATGTCAGGAAAATGGTCTAGGGGGAAAGCAAAAAGTTTAGGGAACTGTAGCCAAAAAGGCCAAGTCCTACAATATGCCAAAATCCATGGCTACCCAGGCAGTGATGGGCTCAATGCACATTCTCTCTCCAGGCACCCTCCATCAAGACCCTACCTCCTCTCTCACAAAAGGCAAATCATTTTAAGCTTGGGAGGTCTGCGTCTGAGACATCGTGTCTAATGAAGGGTAATAAATTGGACGCCCGGTTTTATGGTAATTTTTTTTTCTCACATTTCCGTTTGTATTTATCCATATTAATTTTTGGGCCATCGTATTAGTATTTATCCATATTTATTTAGTGGTTTGTGAATAAGTGGAATAAAAAATGGTACATTTCTGCATTTATTTAAGTGATAAACATGCAATCATACTTTGATGCCTGTCGGGTTGTAGCAAATTTAGCAGCTAAATATAGCAAAATCCCACACCCACAGGTAAATATTAGCAATTTACTACAAATATATTTTAACATATGCCTGTATTTAGAGATATCTTAACCTGTTTTTTTTAACTCCCTATGCTCTCTATCTGCTCATCTGTGGTCTTGGAATTCACAACAGACAGCATGGAAAGTCACTCCCCAGAAGCACAATTTTCAGTATTTTTCTGCATTTAAAAAAATAAATACAGACAGGAAACACATTGTTTTGTGTCTGTATTAATCTGTAAAAACATAAAACTGGGGGCCATAGTAATAAATTACGCCAATTTATAGATTTGGAAAATATCAATGTTATCACATTTATGTTAGTGAGTGGTCCTATCCGAAGGTTCCTCGAACAGGGTCTATATTTCCTAAAAGTACGACACTATTCTTAAGATTCTTTGAATGAATCACAAATATCATAAAAACAAAATAACTGCTGCATACCTACATTACAATACGCCCTTCTGTTTTGGTCCTGGAAAATTCTAGCACACAGACATAGATGCATTTTAAAACTAGGCCGAAATTTAAACAAAGATTTTCTTTTCTTTAGGCACGCAGGACGATTCTTATTTCACAAGAGCAGAAGACAGTTAAAAATAAGGAGATTTAAAATAGCTAGTCTTCACGTCACAGGCTTTTTGGGTAGAGGGAACCTTTGGGGATGGTTCAAAAGGTCGGTTACTAAGATTTTCTAGAAACGCCTCTAGTGATTTCCCCCAAAGAATGATGGTCATGGCTGACACCATATTGTATGACTGTGTGGGTTACGGTGTGCTCTATATATAGTTCTGTCAGTGGCAGCTGTTCTGTTAGTCTGTGGATAGAAGTGAGGGGAAGAAGGTGACTAAAAGCTGGCTTTTGATCACAGTAAAGCCCATGGACATGTTACAGGGTCTTTAGAAGAAAACGTATTTATGTCTTAGTGTAATCGTAAATTTATTTTTAATGAGTTTAGGACCAAACCATAGCATACCACACTTCCAGATGCAGGTGGTCTTATGGCTTGCCACAGCTAAGTATCAATTATCTCTCACTATTTGGTGAAAGATGTATTTAACAGACAAGAAAAGAACACAACAGGGTCTATTTACAAACTACATCCTGTTGTACAGAAAGTAAAACTACAGCAGTACTACTCCCAGACAACAAAATTCTGTTCTTAAACCTATGGGCAGATACCTCCACCTCTCCTATGTTTCTATGCAGAAAACCCTGCACATGTACGTATTCATCTCAGTAGTGTTAGAAATGGGGTCTCTAGTTGACAGAAGTATGCACCTTGTCCAAGTAGAGACCACCACTCTAGTTAAGTTAAGCTAGATACACCCTAAAAGATAACCTGTGATCACCCTCTGGTAGCTTAGCACAGAGCAGTCAGGCCTATCTAAAGAGGTAATGTGTTTGTGCAACACACAGTAGCACAATGAAAGATTGCAATAAGACTCCATATTGGTTTGGAAAAATCGACAATAATTTTATAAATAAATCATGACCAAAATGACAAAAATCCAATATGTAGACGTCGAGATATGAATTTTTAAAGAATGAAAATAGTTCTGGTGCTTAGAAGAAATAAGCGCCAGTGGGGGTTATCTGAACCGGGGCAAAGTCAACAGTTCAGGTTGACCACGATGGAGTGCAGGCCAGAGATAAGAGCCATGCAGGCCCAGTGAACAGAATACCATGATCCTGGTCACAACAGCGAGATGCAGAGTGCAGAAGAGCAATGCATTGATTCCGAACACAAGCGCCGAGCAGAGATGCGTTGGTTCCAGAGTGCGATGCACCAGGTTTCTCCACGCAGTCGAAGGGATGAATCAATCTCTTCACACCTCTGTGGTGGAGGTGCGCGGTTCTGATGCATTAGGCTCTCAAGGCGATGTGTTGGTTCCGAGAGTGATGCGCCTATTAGACTCCTGCAACAGGGTTGATGCACTGGTTCTGCTACATGCAGACTGGAGATGCATCCATTTCTCTGGTGCAAGTATCGGGGTCCACTTCCAGTGAACCAGGCAAAGGAGCAAGTGTAGAGACTTTGATATCCTTGGGACTCAAGTAACAGGAGGCAAGCCGACAAGCCCTTGGAGCTCACTGTGGTTGCTAGGCAGAGTCCAGCTCTCCCTCAGCAGGGTTAGACAGCAGCAGGCAGCAGGACAGCACAGCAGAAAAGCAAGTCTTCCAGATCAGCAGTCCAGCAGAGTGTCAGTCCTTGATGCATCACAGCAGTTCTTCTGACAGAGTTCAGTGACAGGTCCAGAAGTGTCTGATTTTGTGGGGTCAGAGCCCCAGTATTTATACCCAGTTGTGCCTTGAAAGTGACTTATGTGCACAATGCAGCACACTTAAAAATAGCAAAAAAGAGGAGAAATAAAGCATTTCTTCTCATTGCGCCCTGTTAAGACAAGGTTTTCCCTGGTCTTGATTTTGGTGCTGCCCCATATTTACTCCACACTTGTAAATATGGGTCAGAGTCAAAATCAATGGGTGCAGTGGAACACCCACCGCAAAACCAATTGCACACCCCTTTCACACAAGTATGGCGTGAAAGGGTTCCTTATTTACAAGGCAGCATTAAGCCACGATAAGTGGCTTAACACTGCCATGTAAATAAGGCAAAGCCCGAATCGCTAACACAACGTCACAAAAAGTGATGTTCTGGTGGCAATAGGGGCTTTAAATATGCCCCCTAATTTCAGGAGTTAATGTAGTGTTACATTTTATTTTATTAATGTGAGGTTAATAATAAATATTTACTTACATTTGCATTGATATTGTTTACTAAAGTACTTTTAATATAATAAACTTTAATAATTTTCCCTTCACTTTCCCAACGTGTGAAAGGTTACTAATAGTAGGTTGAATATTCTGTTGTGGGAGACTTCACCCCACTGATTTCAGGGTCTGGAGAAAAGTAAGTCTACACATAGCTGTACATCTACCCCCTGAAATGATGAATAGAATGAACATGACCAAAACAAAAGTGGAAAATTACACCTAGGTGCAGTAGTAAATATACAGATGAGTAAATATATCCATGTATATTTACCTTTGTGGATACACCCCGTTATGTAGTGCCTCAACAATATAGAAGGACAGAGGGCTTTAGTCAGAAATGTGTCACCTGCCAAAACTAGCTATGGAGTAATCGAGCCGGGCAATGCTTTTTCAGCAAAGCAGAAACACATGCAAATGGTTAATTGAATGTTCTACGTAGATTGCTGAAAAGCACAGTAACATAAGTGGCTAGTTCTCCTAAATATTGAATGTAATAATTAATTGCCATGTGATCTGGCAAACCTTTATATTTTTCTAATTCTCGCCGAGTATATTCTTCGTGGCCTTGGAGGTAACTTTGAGCTAATGACTACTAAAATACAATACTAGTAGCAAGGTTTTAACAAATGCAGAACACCCATAAAACTGTTTGTAACTCCCAACTCATCCATCGTGAACTCTAATAATCTTACATCTAAATCATAACAACTCCTGAAGTATGTGAAAGCCAAGTACTGATGGTTAAGCCTGGGCGGAACTCGCGGAGATCGCATAGCGGAACTCTGCAAACTGACCAAAAAACTCTGCCGCGCTACACGGAGATCCGCAAGCAGCGGAGTGCGCTTGGTAATGACTGTTCGCATTGATTTTCAGCGCCGGGTGTTTGTCCTGCACTGGAAAATCAACGTGAACGGCATCATGGACAGCGAAAGAGGGAGCTGCTTCCTTTCTGCCGCTCGAGTCGATTTTCTACCCGAGCGGCAACTTTCTCAACGCAAACAGAATGTTTCTCAACACGAGAGTGTCGTGACCACCCGCGACTGCCCACATTGAGAAATACGACTGCTCACGTTGAGAAATCTCCCGGGACATAGATTTTTCTCTCGTTTGCGATCACCAACTTGGCATTGGGGAGTGCGAGCAAGCAAAATTCTCGCCGGGAGGTGGATTTCATCGCTCGGCAGCTTGATGTTGGGGAGCACGAGCGAGGAAAAACATCTAAGTTTTTTGGAACTCCACGTGCTCCGCGGAGTGCAGCAAACTCCGCAAACTCCATGGAGAGGAGTTCACCGCCCGGGCTTACTGATGATCTGTGTATTCAGTAACGTGCATGAGATACAGAAAGATATGGAAATCATGTGCCTATCCAAAAATGCCAACTCTCTTTATTTTGTTAACCTAAAGAGAACAATCAAATTTTGCAAGTTAACAAGCTTGAAATGGCAACAAAGAACCAAGATCCAAAATCTGACTAGTTCTACATACTTGTTTTTCAATGCTGATCCCAATATTGCACTGAACCTAGCATCTGGCATCTGTCGTCACTACAACAGGATCAGGAAGACAGTCTGATAAAGACGACCAACACTAAAGTTAAAATTTGATATTCTCCATCACAGGATGGAAGAGGTTGCACTGTAAAAGACCATTTTGGCCCAAAGGCCCAGATGCAGGTGAGCCCATGGTATCACAAACACAAAGTTTGCCAAAAACAAAAGTTACAAAATAGCTGTCAGAAAACAAACGTCTACACTGAGCCACTTTTACTCACTATGTCCACCTGGACCCACACAAAATTCCTAGCAATGGCTTGGCCTTTCTGTACTGAAGAGTCAACCAAGACTGCAGCTTGGTCACCAGGGCCAGCGGGCAGAAAAACAATCATAGGTCCTTGGAGAAACACTCCATGACGTGCCCCAGGTCCTTCTGAGGCAGGGGTAGGTTTTGGTAGACTGTTGAGAAAGTCATGCTCCCAAAGGACCTGTTCAAGTGGTATCCCATAGAGCCTATTCAAAGGATGGGGCATGTATCACAACCTCATCCAATTAGCAGTAAATCATCATGCCTTCCACATTCAAAAAATTATCTGAGGGCTCAGGTCCTATGTGAACACCAAAGAGGAAGATAAGATTTAAAGTCAAAGGTCAACAAATGGAATTGCCAATGATTCTCCCCCAAAGAACCTCAAACACTGTTAATGGGAAGGCTGGATTGGCACATCTAATCATGTATCCTTTAGATGAATGAATTGAAATTAAAAACTGCAGTGCAGAAAACAGAGACAATATGCTTCGCAGAGTGTTCAATTTGAAAGGTGAGGTCACCACACTGCGTTTGACCAGATTAACTAGAGATGGCCCTTCAACTTCATTACTGATGGTAGATCCTTCCATTCCCTCCTCTGAAGGTCCCAGACAGGTGAGTTCACATGAATAGCAGGCATCTCATCAGTGTGCAATCCCACTGTGAGTCCAACTCCCACTAAGACTGGGTTGCTCCTTATGAAGGGCAGTTTAGATTGCAAAACTTCCTTCTGCACCTATGAGAAACTGGGTTCTTGGTTGAGGAGGGTGTGAACCCTACTCACGAAACAGCCACAATCCATGTCAGGGTGAGCGGCAAAAAGTCACTAAATTAACCTGTCCTCAACCCTCTGGTAGCTACGCACAGAAGCAGTCAGGTTTAATTTAGAGGCAATGTGAAAAGTATTTATGCAGCACACACATAGCAATAAAATGAAAGCACAACACAAGAAAAATTCCACACCAATTTAGTAAAATGTCATAAATTATTTGACACCAAAATCACAAAAGTCCAATCAGTACAACCAGGTCAAAGGAGTTTTAAAGATTTAAGGTGCGTATAGCGCCTTAAAGCACACCGGGTGAAAGTCAATAGGTCAGGCCAAACGTGTTGGAGTGTGGGCCAGACACAGGAACCAGGTTAACCCTGCTGTAAAAGTTACCTTCCAAAGTCCAGCATAAAGAGTTCCATTCACAGTGGAGTAGGACGTGAGGAGCAGGGAGAGCTGTAGCACAATGAGCATGCCGGGTGTCGCAGATGGCTGTTGCTGTAGCGCAAACATCGTATCGGGCATTGTAGATGGTCGTTGCTGGTCACTGAAGCTGTTGATGTTGTAACGCAAAGTGCAGATCTCGTGCTGCCAGTTGCTGTAGCGCAAAAAGTAACGTTCACTGTAGTTTCACATTGTTGGTCAGTGTGGGCGGCTTTCTTGGTAGGAACGGGCCTATTCGTAGTCACGAAGAGCCCAAAACGTTCTTTAAGGAGGTACTCAACTGATGCCACACCAAGGGTCAAGGACCTGGGAGGCATCTCTCAGGGATAAGGAACTCACTCCAGCAGAGGGCTGCACAGCTCAGGCAGGTCCAGTTGCATGTCCAGGCAGGTTCATTTGTAGCAGGTCAGCTGGGCAGTTGCAGAGGGACCTCTGGAGTTTGTTGTGTCCCTGTAGCGCAGAACAGGAGGTCAGTCAGCTGACCCTTGAAGTGACTTCAGCCTGGGATGAAGGGTGCAGGTCCAGTCTTCCTTCTCAGCAAGCAGGGCAGGCCTCAAGCTGCAGGACATCCTTCTTTTCTAGTATCACAGGTTAAGGAGTGTACTGAAGAATGAGACCTGAGGGTCTTATTTTTTTACCTGGTGCCCCCTTTGAAGTGGGGAAGCTTCTGGAGTTTTCCCCCTACAGAGGTGTCAGGAATTTCCTGCCTCCCTTCCCTGATCCCAGTCTGTCTGGGGACACAATATGCCAGTATGAAGTCCTTTGTGAGTGTGCTGGGCAAGTGCCTTTGAAGTGCAAGTGTGGTAGGTGACAGTTCCTGCTCCCCATTAAGTCAGGATGGCCCATCCTGCCAACACATAGACTCTCTATTGTGATATTGTCTGGGAGGAATACACAAAAACCAACTGCCAACTACACCTAGTCATGTGACCTAGGATGCAAGCTGCAGGCACCAAATGGTTACGATCAAAAAATGCCTACTTTCTAAAAATATTTTCAGAATTGTGACTTAAAATCTGACTTTACCATTAAAGAGGGTTTTAAATTGCAATTCCTCAGACATCAAACATAACATTCCTACCTGCTTCCACACAAAAGCTATCACATATTTAATGTGATAAGGTAACCCAATGTTATCCTGTGGAAGAGGTAGGCCTCACAGTAGTGAAAAACAACTTTTGGAGTGTTTCACTGCCAGGACATGTAAAACTTAAAAGTATATTTAGGGCCTACCTTAGGGCCACCATATGCAATAAAGGGAGTTTTATGTCTTGAAAAAGGTTTATTTTAACACATCTAAATTTCAGCTTAAAGCTGCACACACAGGCTGCATTTGACAGGTCAGGTTTTAAAATGGGTACCTAAGTGGGTGGCACAATCTGTGCTGCAGGCCCACTAGTAACATTTAATTTGCAGATTCTGTGTACAGGTAGTACCACTTTACTAGGGACTGAGAAATTAAATTAAATTAATTGCGCTGATTGGGTGCAAGCCAATTTTACTGTGTATAAATGAGACAGCACAAGCATCGTAGCACTGGTTGGCAGTGGTAAATTGTACAGAGTCCAGCCTACAAAAATGAGTTCAGCAAAACAGGAGGGGTGACGGCAAAATGGTTGGAGGACTATGACCCAAGGGTGTCAGGTCTAACAGCACCTATTTGCCCTACGGGATGAATTACTGCTCCTGTGAGACGCTGTCCTCATCATCAAATTCAGAGGAGGGCTATGATCCAATAGATGAGAGAGAGGATTCTGCAAAGCAGGAGGATTCCTGTATTAAGAAAGGAGCCAGGAAAGCATCTGTGGAACCTTTATGTAAAGTGACCCAGGGAGCAGAAAACGGATGCACTGTCCACTTATAATCCACCCCACCCCCACTGCACTTTGTTTAATATAGCTATTGAAGCAGAGAGAAGTGATTTTGTTTCCATGGTTATACTGTTCCACTCCTTCACTCTATTTGCATGCAAACCCTGATAAAGGAATATGATTATGTTGATAGAAGTCCTCATTATCAAGACTTCCCACTGCAAGGAGGTGCTGTGTTTCTCTGTTAAGTAGCAGAGGGTTACAGGTAATTATCTGTACTGCCCTCCACAATGCTCATGCTGGGGTGTAAAACGCAAGCAAGGTATAATTCATGGACAAGCTCTCCCTAGATTATTCCATTTGTGAACAGCTGCAGATAGGTCTTTATCTGAGGTGCGCACCCAAAATTATGAGTATTAGCATCACATTGTGTTTTATTGTGGAATAATTAAATTGTTAAATATTGGTAAAACAGCAGCGTAGAGGATGCCTACCACTCAAGATACTTATCCAGACACATTATTGTCAATTTTTGAGTGGCGTATGAAATTATCTTATTCTGGAGTTTATTGCTGTCCATTCCTGACTAATATTGCCACTTCCCTCAACAGATGGGAACCAGTAATTTGACCTCGGAGGTCCCTTTAACAAAGACCACCATAGTGCAATTGAGCAGTCATGTCATGGACAATTGTTATGTTATTTATTTGTATATGTAAATGTAGAACTTTGTTGCTTACAAACAATATCAAAAGAAGTGGGATTGTCATGTGATGTCTTCTTATTTACGCAATTCCCCTTCCTGTGATGTCATCAAGGTCAAAGCGCGTTGATTGCATCTTACAGCGTTGTTTCAGGGCTGTGATCCAATTACCACGTGGCGTCACTTCCTGTGATGTTATTGGAATGGTGAAAAGGCAGGTAATGTCTCTATCACAGTCCCTAAAACACACATTGAGAAAGCCAATTTCTCACCTATACAAAGGCAATGTGGTTTTGCTATGTTTTACCAGAGTGGCTGCTGTTCAGCATGGCAAAAAGTTAGTGCCGTAGAGTGTCCTAGAGTGGATTCGGGGGAGTCAAGTGTCATAGAGTTGAGTAGAGGGGAGTAGAGTTCAGTGGTTCAGTGACAGCGAGTGTTGTAGAGTGCAGTGTCATAGAAGGGGAGTAGAGTTCAGTGGTCCAGTGGCAAAGAGGGTTGTAAAGTGCAGTGTCGTAGAGTAGAGTGGCATAGAGTGGAGTGGCGTAGAGTGGAGTGGCGTAGAGTGGAGTGGGGTGGAGTGAAGTGGGGCGGAATAGGGTAGAGTGGGTTGGAGTGGATTGAGGTTGTGGGGTGGATTGTACTGGAGTAGATTGGAGTTGATTGGACTGAAGTAGAGTGGGTTGGATTGAGTGGAGTGGGAAGGATTAGAGTGGGTGGACTGGATGGGGTGGAATGGATTGAAGTGGGGTGGGGTGGATTCAAATGGGTTGAGGTGGATTGGATTGGGGTGGATTGGAGTGTGGTGAGTGGGGTGGGTTGGATTAGATTGTTTGGGGTGGGGTGGATTGGATTGGGGTGGGGCGGATTGGAATAGAGTAGGGTGTTTGGAGTGGGGTGAATTAGAGGGGAGTGGATTGAACTGGCCTGGAGGGGGTGGATTCAATTGAATTGGGGTGGATTGTATTGGAGGGGGTGGATTGGAGTGTGGTGGGCTGGATGGATTGGATTGAGTGGGGGGAACTGAACTAGGGTGGGGTGGATTTGATTTGGGTAGAGTGGGGTGGATTGGACTGCAGTGGAGTGCGGTGGGTTGGAGTAGGGTGGGGTAGACTGGATGGAGTGGATTAGAGTGAAGAGAGGTGGAATGAAATGGGGTGGGGTGGATTGAATTGAATTGCATTGGGGTGGACTGGAGTGAGGTAGATTGAAGTGGGGTGGAGTGGAGTGGAGTGGAGTGGGGTGGATTGAGTTGGAGTGGGGTGGACTGGAGTGTGGTGGACTGGAGTGACCTGGAATGGAGTAGGGTGGAATGGAATGGGGTGGAATGGAGTGGGCTGATTTGGAGTGAGGTGGTATGGATTGGCGTGGGGTAGATTGGAGGAGAGTAGTTTGGATTGCAGTGGGGTGGATTGAGATGGATTGGATTGGGATGGGGTGAACTGGATTGGGGAGGGGTCGGGTGGATTCAATTGAGGTGGATTGGATTGGGGTGAAATGGATTGGGGCGGGGTAGATTTAATTGAGGTGGTATGGATTGGGGTGGGATGGGGTGGGGTGGGGTGGATTGGGGATGGGGTGAAGTGGAGTGGAGTGGGTTAGATTGGATTTGGCTGGATTACGGTGGATTGGATTGATGTGGGGTGGAGTGGTTTGGAGTGGGGTGGATTGAATTGGAGTGGGGTGGAATGGATTGGAGTAGGGTGGATTGGATTGGGGTGAGGTGAATTGGATTGAAGTAGGGTGGATTGGAGTGTCGCCAATTGTTTTGGTTCGGAGCAGGGAAATTGTTTTGGATTGGAGTGGAGCATATTGGAGTGGGGTGCATTGTTTTGGATTGGAGTGGGCAGATCAAAGAGGGGCAGATTGTTTTTGATTTGAGTGGGGCAGATTTGAATGTAACAGGTTATTTTGGATTGGAGCAGATTGTTTTGGATTGGAGTGGGGCAAGTTGTTTTGGATTGGAGGGGGGTGGATTGGGGAGGGATTGGGGTGAATTAGATTGGGATGAGGTAGATAGGATTGGAGTGGGGTAGATCGGATTGGGCTGGATTGGATTGGTGTGTGGTGAATTGGATTGAAGTGGAGTGGATTGTGGTAGATTGGAGTGGGGTGAATTGGGATGGATTGGGGAGGGATTGGGGTGTACTAGATTGGGATGAGGTAGATAGGATTGGAGTGGGGTAGATTGGATTGGGCTGGATTGGATTGGTGTGTGGTGAACTGGATTGGAGTGGAGTGGAGTGGATTGTGGTGAATTGGAGTGGGGTGAATTGGGATGGAGTGGGTAGATTGGACTGGAGTGGGACAAATTAGAGTGAGGCAGATTGGAGTGGGCAGATTGTTTTGGATTGAGTGAGGCCGATTGGTTTAGGCTTATTGGAGTGGGCACGTTGTTTTAGACTGGAGTGGGGCAGATTGGAGTGGGGTGGATTAGAGTGGGGTTAGACTGTTCTGGATTGGGGCAGACTGGAGTGGGACAGATTGGAGTGGGGCAGATTGTTTTGGATTGGAGCAGACTGTTTTGGATTGGAGTGGGGCAGGTTGGTGTGTGACAGATTCTTTTGGATTGAAGTGAGGCAGATTGGAGTGGGGCAGATTGGAGTAGAGCAGACTGTTTCGGATTGGAGTGGGGCAGATTGTTTTATATTGGAATGGGTCAGATTGGAGTTGGGCAGCTTGTTCGGTTTGGAGTTGGGCAGATTATTTTGGATTGGAATGGGGCAGTTTCGAGTGGGTAGATTGTTTTGAATTGGAGTGGGGCAGATTGGAGTGTGGTGGATTGGAGTGGATTGGATTGAGGGGAGTGGTTTGGAATGGAGTGGGGTGGGGTGGATTGGATTGGTCTGGGGTGGATTAGATTGAGTAGAGAGGATGAGTGTGTGGTGAGATGGGGTTAACTGGCTTGGACTGGAGTAGGGCAGATTGTGCTGAGGTGGGTTGGAGGGCATTGCACGATTTTGTGTTAAAGCATCATTTCAGATATTACACATAAGAAACAATGTTGTTTTGCAAGAGCATAACGCTCATCTTTTGAGAACAGCGCCCATGATCAAAAGAAAACATGAGTGTAAAGTGAGAAAAGAAGTCTTGGCAAAATAAAAGAAATCTAACTATAGAAAATAAATCTTTGCAAATTAGTTTGTCCTGCTGGGTACGTTTTGGCCAGTCACACGCCTTCTGTTTGCAGGGCACTAAAAGTTAACAAGAAGAAATTAGGACCTCAATCACGTCGGGAGCAGTGGACGGGCACTGATAAAGTTGAAACAATCACTGCTTGGTTCCTGCTCCACAGAGAGGAACAGAAATTATGTTAGGCCTGCCTTGATGAATTATAAGGCTGTAAAGAAGAGTGCAACGCAATACAACAAATGGTAAACAACTGGCAGGCTTGAAGCCCTTTTCTGTTTACAAGATAATATCTCGCAAGCAAGACGCATGCGCTAGCGCATGCTCTCGCAGGCTCAACCCTAGAAATTAAAGGCAGATGTATAAATATCTGATAACAAAATATTGGTTACAAATTGCTACCAGTATTTTTGCAACTGGTAAAGATTTTTAAGAACAAACCTACATACTAATAAGTTGGTTCTTAACAATCTAATTAATGGTGGATCACAATCAGACTTACCTAATGAATATTGATAAGGTAGCTCGCAAATTGCGACTGGCTGCATTTGGAAGTCATCACAGGTATGACCACTAAGTTTGTGAAGCAAACTTAAAGAAAAAAATGCAGCCCATTTTCCTTAAAGTAAACATATTGGCGTTTAAAAAGAAAAGTTTATTTTTTTGCTGTTTGTTTAAGAGTTGGTAGTGGTCCCCTGGACCAATGCCTACTTTTCAACAAACCTTTTTTTACATTCAGAAAGGGGAAGCGGTCTATGAGATCGCTCCCTTTTTGCAAAAGCAGTACCACCTCCTTTAAGGTATCTGTAAAATATAATTGTTTTGCAACTGGATTTTGGTCGGAAAACATTGATACATAACATACTGATTCAGGGACATATTTATCGAGGTTCTGCATTGCCCTTGCACCATACAAGTGGACGCAAGGGTGACACAAAACTTAAATGAGATTTATCAAGCCACGCAAGGCCACCTTGTATGTCCCTGTGTGGCTTGATTTAGCTAAAGTAACACAAGGGAGCACAAATCGCTGCTTTGCGTTACTCTCTGGCAGAGAGGCGTTTCATAGGTAGAGCGTGGATTTTCCCACGCATCCACCCATCAATTCTGACACATTCCCAGATTTACCAACATAGGTAGACATGGAAACACATCAGCATGCTACACCTTCCCGCCAGAGGCGCAACAAGGAGAAAAATCTCTATTTCTCCGCATTGTTTGTTTCCTCTTTCTAAAAGTGCTGCCTTCTGCAGCACACTTAGAAAGAGGAAAACACCTCTGAGGATTGCTTTTGTGCAGGAAAGTGCCTGCTTTGGTGCTAGACAGCCAAAAGTGCACCAGTGCTGGAAAGGGCAGGAATGCACCGTGTTATGGTAAATATGGTGCATTCCTGACCTTTCCATTTCATGCAGCTCAGCAAGGTGGCTTGCAGTGTTGCGGTGCATGATTTTTTGGTAAATATGGCCCTCAATATTTGGAAAGGATGCCTGCAACACATCCCTTTCAGATATCAAGGCTCATATTTATCATGGGTTTGCATCATCCTTGGCCATGCAGGGGGTTGCAAGGATGATGCAAAACCTTGAATGACATTTACCAAGCAATGCAAGGTCATCTTGCATGGCCCTGCGTGGCTTGGTAAATGTGTCGATTTGCGCTGCCTTGCATTACTCTGCCCCAGGAAGGCGTTACATGGGTGAATCATAGGTATTCCATTACATCCACCCATGTATTTTCGCCTTCCCAAGGGAGTCGCAATGAGAAGAAATATTTTTATTTCTCCTCATTGTTTCCCCTTTCAAAGTGTGCTGCATTCTGAGGAAAATGCCTTTGAGGATTGTTTCTGTAGAGGAAGGTGCCCCTTCCTGCAGAAAAACAATTGTGCTTGCAATGCACACACCCTTGCAACATGACACAAGGGTGCCTGCATTGGCTCTAGGCAACCAAAAGTGTGCCAGCGCTAGGAAATACAGGAATGTGCTGTATAATGGTAAATACTGTGCATTCCTGTCCTTTCACGTAGCGCATCTCAGCAAGGTGGCTTGCTGCATTGTGTAGATTTTTGGTAAATAAGGCCCCAAAATCAGTATACATTCATAATCCCATCTCAGAAAGTGTGAAAACTTTTCTGACTCCTAAAATGGGATTAGTACATGAGAAAGAGCATGTTACAAATGCCAAATTGAAGCTTTTGTGACTGTTAAAATGTTTAGAACATCTGATCCACAATTTTTTTTTTTATTTTTTATTTATGCAGCCTCATATTTTAAACCAAATGCCTTTAACCAGCATTAGCTGTGTGAACATTATTAAAAGAGCATCAGACCAGTGCTGCATAACCTATATGACTCAAGGGTAGTTATGACAAATTTGTGACAAATATTTCTGCTGACCTTGCTAACACACAAGCCTGGTACGACTTCCAGCTCACTGCATTGCCAAATAATGACTTTTTAGACTTTGACTTTCATGGGCTAGCAAAGTCAAAGAGTCAAGGTTATGGATATGTACAAAAGCATTTGTGCAGTCAGAAATATCCCAATTCACAGAATCAGGCTGATTTCAATCTCAAAAATGCTTTTTCATATGTACAAAACACAAATTGCGATTTGGTAACATGTTACCGAATCACAATTTGTGTTTAGCGATTTAGTATTTGTAAGGAGTGTGTTTAGGGCATCCCTTCCAAAAAACGAATTGCAGTGCTATAAATGAATGTTTTGGGACCGAATTTGGGCCGCAAAATATTCATTTTTTTCTGACACCTCATTGGGGTTGTAACCATTCTCAAACGGAAAGAGGTCCCCATGGGACCCCTTCCCCTTTGTGAATGTTGAAATAAATACTTTGGCTACTATTAAAAAATTAAACTTAAATATTTCTTTGTATAATGGGGAATGTCAGAGACTCAAACGTTCACTGCTCCAAGCCATTAAGGCCAAAGACATAGCTCAAATTCATTTTTGCAGGAAGTTGTGCAAACACTACCTGGGCACTGCTAAAGGGCTTGGGACGAGCAGAGGTGGCAGGACCTCAAAGATGCCTTGTTAACTAAAGAGTGCACAAAATATTGGTCACTAGAATTGAAGGGCGGCAACCCTACCGCCCTGGAATCAAATAATCATGTCTTTCCACTCGATTGGTTTGATCGCTTTAAGAATCTTTATTACGATAGTGCACCAAGCACAGTTGAGGACACTGCAGTAGCCACTTTCTCCCTAACCACCGAGCCCCTGTTTGAAATCATGCATGTTTTAAATTCTCTCAAAGCAGTAACATGTGGTAGGGCTGCTGGCCTGGATGATATCCCAGCCAATATTTTTCTGCATGATGTTGATGCCTGGTCCATAATATATCCTTTTTAGCTAATGCCATTGCAAGGGGAGCCCCGATTCCGGACTCTTGGATGGGGCTATAGTGCTACCGGTCTATAAAAAGGGCGATAGATCCTAACTTGGGAACTACAAGATGATTAGCCTTATAAATCACATACAAAAGGTTTTTAGTCGATGTGTGCTAGCTAAGATCCAGGAATGGGCAGACACAAACAACATTTTAAGCCCCTTCCAGGCTGGGTTCTGGAAAAAGGTGTCCACCATTGACCAAGTGTTCTACTTCTTTTTAATCTACTGGAAAGTGGTTGTTATCGGCAAAAGCAATCTCTATATTGCCTTTGTCGATTTGAAATTGGCTTTTGATCTGGTTCCCGTCCCAAACTATGGCAAGTACTCCGGTATATGGGTATGCCCCTTGACATTCTGTCTATTCTAGTCTGCTCACACAATCAGAATTATGCTAGAGTACGTTGGGGAACACAGAGTGAGATGACAGAGAGGATCCCTGTATCTAGAGGTGTACAGCAGGGCTGTATGGTGGCTCCTACTCTAAACTCTCTGTTCTTAAATGACATAGCCAGCTGTTTAAAATTGCTCCCTACAGATGCTCCTTCACTGGCCAACATGAAAACCCCAATCCTATTGTTTGCAGATGATACTGTGTTGATTTCCAAAACCGCGAGCGGACTCCAAAAGCTTTTGAACCACTTTGGTGAGTTCTGCCACACGCGGGGATTGGAAATCAACACAGCTAAAACAAAACTGATGCATCTTAATCTGCATAAAACACTTAAAGGAAGACTGGTATTTGATGGTGTGCCAGTGGAGAGGGTGGACTCCTTTGCATACTTGGGAATCACTCTGGCCAACTCTATGTCTTCGAAGCCTCATGTCAGCAAGGCAATCAAGCAGCACAAACAAATAGTGAGGGCCATCTACAAAGAACATCAGGCCTCCTCTAGCAAACAAATTGCCCCAACTCTACAGATATGAGTCGAGAGCACTGGAGCCTGCCCTATATGGGGCCAAATTCTAGGGATTTACAAACATCAATGAGCTTATTAGATCAGAGAATAGATTCCTGAGAAATATTGCCCACCTACCACCCAGCACCCCCTCACACCCCTTGACTCTGGATATGGGCACAAAAAGGGTAGAGGGCAAATGTAGATTGTGCCCGTTGTTCTGGAGGCGTCTCTGGTCCACTCCCGAGCTAGCTCATTATACTGCTGCTCTTCAGGATGTAATCAAATCTGATAGCTTCCATAAAGTAAAATGGCTTTATAACATCCAATGGTCACTCAGCTGACTTGGGATGGGTGACTTGTGGGAAAGCCCCTCTGGCACTCCTATTCCTTCAAGGGAATCACTGGAAACTCTCCATTGAGAAAAAAACAGTGTATAACGAACTCCACAAAGTGACAAATGCCCCCTTAACAAACAATTTCCTCGATTTTAAATCACTTTGTGAGTATGAACAGTTTTGGGATTATATCACAGTACCCCTGGATAGAAACCTATGGGTCTTATTTACAAGTCCATTGCACCGCCGGTGCGTCACTTTTTTTGATGCACCGGCGGTGCTGTGTGCCTGCCCATATTTACAAGGCCACATCAAGTCACACCACACAACTTTTCGTGGCCTTGTAAATATGGGCCCCTTTCAGGCATTACTCCGCATGAAAGGGGTGTTCCATGGGTGTTGCTGTGGCTGTTCCCACTCAACATCCATGGAACCTGACACATTCCCAGATTTGCAAAGTGTTGTAAACCTGGGAATGCATCAGAATCCTATGCCTCCCATTTTATTTCTCCTCGTATTTTGCTCTTTCTACGTGGGCTGCATTCTGCAGCACACATAGAAGGAGCAAAACACCATTAATGATTGTTTTTGTGCAGGAAGGTGTCCCTTCCTGTACATCAATTATCCCTGCAACGCAGGCACCCTTGCACCATGGTGCAAGGGTATCTGCGTTGGTGCACGGCTGGTGTTTGTGCACCGGCACAGGGGAGGACAGGAATGCGCTGTATCTTGTAGATACAGCACATTCCTGCCCTTTTATTTTGATGCAGGGCAGCACAGCAGGAAGGCTTGCTGGGCTGCCATGCATCAAAATATAGTAAATGAGGCCCTATATTTCCAGTTTCGAGTAGGCACATTACCGCTTAAAGCTTTTACTTTTAAATGGGTACCATTTGACACCCAAGCTTGCGTTGCATACAAATACTCGAAGGAAACTGTAGCTCATGTTTTTTATGCTTGTCCCGCCTATGCCCGTGCCAGTTCTTTTTGGTTTTCAACCCTATGTAATGAACTAGGCACAAGTACCCACAGCACTGCTCTCTGCACACTCAGATTGACTGCCGCCCTTTATATGCATGGGCTGCAGCACGTTTTTGAGTGCTATGTATTTGACCCGAAGGCGGGCCCTTTCTTTGCCCATGTGATTAATTACTTTTTAATTGTTTTTAGCTTTGTAAATTTTTCATGTTTTATATACTTGTGTCTACATGCATGTTGCTGTGCTTTGTATGTACTTTTATGTGTTTGACAGCCGAAATAAAGTTTTGTTGTTGTTGTTGTTGATTTAAACATTTCATTTTTTTCTTTTTAAATGCATCCTGTTTTCCTTTAAGAACAAAGGCTTGCATTTAAAAAAAAGGTTGCTTTATTAAAAAGCAATCACAGACATGGTGGTCTAATGACCCCAGCAGGCCGCCATCCCTTTGATGGCTGCAATTCCAAATTGGATGCAAATTGCGACCTACATCATTAATGTTCACAAGCTGGGTCGATTTACGACCCACTAGGAATTGACTTCACAGGGATTACATAAATCACTTGGCCAATCGGGCCACTGTCATAAACATTACAGTTAGGGTCACCAGTAACTACTGACAGGATTACCTTTAGCATCAAGCATTAGGCATAACCATCATCAGCAGTGCACTATAGCAGCCACTTGTACAGTGCACATATCATAAACGCATGCCCACCTTAGGCATATGCAGATAACCATTACGGTACATAGGGTGCAAAACTTGGCAATGTAACACCACAACCATATAAGCATCAGGGCCTAAACTGCAGGTCCTGAAGTGATAATCATGATCCTATCAAATGCAAGGCACAATGGCATACATTCAAACTTCAGGGTCTAAGCTGCAACAACATACACTTTAAGCCCAGCATGGGTCATAAGGGTGGTGCCAACATCTACCTTCCACTACCTCCTGGCCTCAGGGAACTCAGTATGTAACCTTTATGGCAGCTTACCCTAAACTATAGAGGACAGCGCTCCTGCGCTGCTTTTACAGAGAATACAGCCGTTTCTCAAGCAGGACCGAGGCCTCCATCGAGGGTTCCCCTTCAAGCTACTAAAAACACAATAATGCCCCCGGGTAGGTGGGTGTCAGCAAGGGGGAGGGGTGGACCACCTCCCTTGGTGGGGTGACCTCGCAGTGTCCCCCGAGTATGGCTCGTGTCGCCCTATTTGTCAAGGCAGCTGCCCACTACCACAAGGGGCAGCTGCTACATCGGGCAAGTAGGGTGAAACCAACTCGGCTCTTCACCTGGCTTCCCCCTGGTCTAGCCCTAGGAGTGCAGATGGACCTGCACTCCGGGCGAGTCAGCCTCCTCCTCCTGGGTGTCGGGTACCCCTGCGAGGTCGAACAGCACGGCCGCTGCAATCTTTGCTGCTTAGCTCCTCTGGCAGCAGGGACGCTTCCGGCCCCTGGAGCTCTCAATGGGCTCTCATCGTCCACAGGCTGCAGGCGGACTCTGGCCCTGCCCACCACTGTCTGGATTACTTCCTCCTCCAGTGCAGGGCCTCCCTCGCAGGGGAGGTGGGTTGATTTCTCCCTGCCTGGAGCGCGTCCTCGCTGCTCTGAAGCCTGATGTGGCGTCCTGCTGGGCGGGGCTGCAGCAGGCCACGTCTCTCTCTCCTCGCTCATTTCTAAAGGTTGCTAGGCAAAGCCTAGTGTCCCAGCCACATTTAGGAGCAATCTACATCAATTTCGCGGCACCTCCTCACCCTCGCAAGTAGCGCTGCACATGTGCTTGGCAACAGCAGGGTGGGGAACACAGCGCTCCCTATCAGCAAAGAGCTTCCCACACGCTCTCTGCTTACATGAGGCCACCCAAAAGCGCTCACTACACGCTAGGCAAGGCGATAGGGCACCACAGTCCCTGGGAGATCAATGGGGCACACACACAGCAGGAAGCAGGCTCAGGCCAGCACACAGGATCCTGGCAGACACAGAGGCAGTCTCTTCAGCAGGCCAGCACAACTAGGCAAGGAGTCCTACGGCGGTACCCTGCCAGCACAGCGATCCTCTGGTCCCAAGTCCCACGCAGTGTCTTCTCTTCTACATGGGGTCACAGTCCCTTTACTTATAGTCCAAATGTCATTGGGGCCGATTCACAGAACTAATCTGAGATAAAATCCTAAACTTACTAATTTTGGTATTCACAGAAGGCATTTAGTAGTAGTAATGTTAGGACTCCTAACTTTACTACTACTAAACTGAGATAAAATCCTAAACTTACTACTTTTGGTATTCACAGAAGGCATTTAGTAGTAGTAAAGTTAGGACTCCTAACTTTATTACTACTAAATGCCTTTTGTGAATACCGAAAGTCGTAAAGTTAGGATTTTGTCTCAGTTTAGTAGTTGTAAAGTTAGGAGTCCTAACTTTTCTACTACTAAATGCCTTCTGTGAATACCAAAAGTAGTAAGTTTAGGATTTTATCTCAGATTAGTTCTGTGAATCGGCCCCTTTGTTCTGAGGGCACTTAAAATACAATTACAAGTGCACAACACCCCCCATTCACAGTGTAAGCCTTGGCCCCAGACATACCACAGGGGGGCAGAGCCAGCATTGTGGAAGGCAGGCACAGCCCTATTCAGGTGCAGGTGCTACTCCTCCCACCTCTCCAAATGCAGACCAGGCCTATTCAGGTGTAAGAGAAAACTCCTTCCGCTACTCTAAATTCAGCCAAGGTCTATTCAGCCTAGCGCTGGGTCACTCAGGCAGGGCAGGACACACCTCAACCCCCCCCCCCAGGGACTGGCTGGAGTGAATGCACATCCTCTCTCCCCTGTCAATCAGAACCAGACGGTCAATACACATCCAGGCAGGGCACAAAGACACATCAGCACACAGAAATGCCCACTTCTAAATGTGGCATTTCTAAAATAGTAATAATAAATCTGTTTTCACCAATAAGCAGGATTTATCACTACTAGTCCAAACATGGTCACGCTACCCCTCTCATGTCAGGGATTACCACTGAAACACATATCAGGGAATCCCCAATGCAAACCTATGAGAAGGCAGCCTCACAGCAGTGAGAAATCAAATAGGCTGTTTGTCACTACCGGGACATGCCACACAGTTAAGGCACATGTCCTGCCTTTTACCTACACCGCACCTTGCCCAAAGGGCTAGCTAGGGCCTACCTTAGGGGTGACTGATATGTAGTAAAAGGGGAGTTGCAGATGTGGCAACCACTTTATATTGTTATATGGTTCTTAGCCACATTATCGACATTGCTAAGTTAGCATGAGCTTCGCTGCCATGATGCTGCTTTTGCGCACGCTACTACATGACTTTGTTTTTGCAAGACTTTGTTTGTGCCCTTCACATGAGAACAGGTTGCCTTTCGCGTTCTCTGCCTTTCCTGGAGTTTAGTCTGAACATGATATGCAAGGTCGATAAACATTGCCCCTTGTTATTCTGTTCTGGTCAGTCCCTAGCACTTAGACATAACATGCTACACAGCTGCAGTACTGAAGACTCGTGCTTTGATATTACGTTGTTGCATGTTGTTTTAACACACTTGGAGAAAGCTGATCCATGGAGAAGAGCTCTGCTGTTCCTATGATGTAAACCTTACATTCAGGATTTAAGGTATGGGGTCTGCTGTCAAAGCCCAGAGATCGTCCTTTTTATAAAATAAACTTCTTCTAGTCAAGGGGAGGGTGGTTAGGACTATAGGCCCTTATTTCCACAGTCTTTATAACATGACTTCTCCCTTTGTATTCTATGGAATTGTAACAATGCTAACTGTGCTGAGTTTATGCATTGTGCTGCTAGTAGTGGCACGTATACTGTATTGTAGAGCACGATAGTTAAAATAAACATTTTGAACTATTTCAGTGACTCTGCTTATTCTAATTGTGGACAGGTATGAGTGAGTGAGCGAAAGAGTACGTCTTGCTCCCGTGATTCCTGAGAGAATTGGGAGTGTTGTGTTCTGGGTTGTCTAATCATTTGTAGCTCCGTGATATTTGGAGGACAACAAATGAGACACTATAGCTAGTCGGTTTGGGATTTTGGGTACTGACGTGGTAGGTTGGTACACCCCTATTCACTGAGGTCCTGTTTTCCTGCGCATAGTTCTGTGTATGTACAGAATCCCTGCAACATGGCGCCGCCAACGTTTGGTCTGGTTCTTATCTGCGAGACGCTTGAGTAGTGCTTGTGCTTGTCCACAATCCCCTCACCTCTGTTTCCGGAGACAGCTGTGACGGTGTAACCTCCTATATTGATGTTTTTATAGGTTCATTCAAGCTTGAAGTTTTAAAAGGTTTCTCTTTAATCTTAACCCGTTATTGCGCTGCCGCGCTCTAGGTTGTTATTCTTTGTTGTCGGTTATGGCGGTCCCGATTCCGGCCGCTAATAGGGCAGCACTCACGGCTTATTTGACTCAGAATGGAGTCCCTAATGCTGGTGTTGCGCTGATTTTTGTAGTGGAGGCAGATGCGGCTTACCGCTTCGAAGTGTTTTATTCTTGGGTCACTTTTCCGGCGGTGGATGGAACAGATAACTTGTTTCACGAATATACGCCTACGGCCCTTCCTAATACTTATCAGCCCTATCGGGCACTTGAGATTCTGCTTACAGCTTGGCAACACCAAATTTGGTTTAATGACACCCTTCCTCACCCAATAACGCCGGTCCGTTTAGGTCCTTTATCGATAGATGGGTCCATGTGGCCCGTTTTGGCTGGGTATACCCCTCGCCCGCATCGTTTGACAACGGCAATGCTTGCAGAACTGCGCGTGTTACATACGTCTTTGATACGCATGCATAGAGCTGTTATACAGTTCATGTCGCGCAACTTTCAGGTGGGACCACCTGGCGTTGCTGTGCAACCTGCGGGACCTGGTGGTGTGACCATCAGTCCCCTTATCGTTAATTCAGTAATGGGCAAGCGTCCACAGAATAAGGATGAATTACCTTATTGGCTTGCTGAAAAATCTGGACAACTAGAGGCTGTCTTTCCAAATACCTCTCCTGTGGATAAACACAGGATTTTGACTATTAGTTTGCCAAAAGACTTGCTTCCAGAGTTGGCTGATTGTAACACCTGGGGCAAGGTGTTTGCAGCGGTATATTCGAAGTGTTTCGGCACTCCCTCCATGACCGTGCTCCCCTCAGTGATCAAACGTGTTCAAGATGAACATGGAGCCGAAGCGGCTGTGGAGCTGGGGATGAGATTGGTGGGGGTGTTCGACGTGGTTGCTGATATGATCCTTGCAAATGTCAAGGGCGATGTGGTAAGCTTTCAAGTGGCAAATCGCTTGGAGGATGTCCCTGATGTAGACAAACCACGCAAATTACCAAAAATTATTGCAAAGGCTTATAAGACCATAGGCCTCAATAGTTTGGGAGTTAAGCCTTTTATTCAAACGCAAACTCAATCTCAAACTCAATAAAAAGTCCAGGCAGATAAAGATGGACATCCGTTCTTTCCTAAAAAGAACTGGAAAAATAAAAAACAGGGGCAGCAACAACAGAAGCAAGGTTCGCGTGCTAGTTCACCGACACCTGAGTCTTCTGAGCATACTTATGACTTGCGCGACCGCGCTAAAATAAAGTCTCCTGATAGATTTCAGGTCCCTGATCCACGTTCTCCTTGTTCTTCACAGGACACTTCTGGCTCACAAGTCGGAGGAGGGGAACGCCAAGATCGTGGCAAGAGTCAACCTGCGCCACAGGGACGTAATCAGCGTCGACAATTTGAAGGCAAAGGAAAACAAGAGGATCTACCTCGTTTTCGACCCCCGTTTCAGAAGAAAAAAGTTGCCGCTCTAACAGCGAGGTATGCCTCAGACGGTGAGAACGCGACTCCTGGATTGGACATGGGCAGTGACTCTGCTCGACAGCGCAGCGGAAGTTACCATAGTCCGGGAGGCTCTGCGTCCCTGTCTGGAGGCGACAGCAACTGATACCTACATTACAGTAGAGACTGCTGACACCCGGTTTGCCCCCCCGGATAGGCTCTATGACATTATTTTCCAAATTGAAGGTGATATACCTCGTCCAATCAAAGCGGTGTTCTGGGAGAATTTAACATCCTCATATGACATTCTGTTGGGAGGGGCAGATTGGCCTCCACCCTTTGTGTTGGCAGCTCCTATGGGGAGAAGACGTGATACTTCCGATACTTCCGAGTTTTTCACGTTATGTCCCTCAAGAGCATGCCCAGACTTTGGCTGCAGGGTGGGCTTGTGCCCTAGCCCCAGTGGTGTACCGCTTCCGTTTGTGATATTCTGACACAGTTGGAGTATCAAGGAGTGATTGAATCATGTACAACACCGATGAATAATCCTCTCTTTACGGTATCAAAACCTGATGGTTCTTATCGGATTGTGTTGGATTACCAAGAATTGAACAGTCATTGCCGCACATTTGCGGTGCAAAACACTCACAGCTCAGCGCCGGTGAACAGCCTTGTTCATAAGAAATACAAAACTACACTTGACATTTCAAATGGTTTCTTTAGTCACAATCTCGCTCCTGAGAGCCGTGATTTGACAGCATTCACTGCCGTCGGGAATCAGAAAAAATGTACACGATTGCCTATGTGGTATAAGTATATCCCCGGGGCATTTGCAGCATGTGTCGTGTCACTATTGCACGACATAGATCCAGATGCGTTCTCGTACGTTGATGACATTTATCTGACGGACGATAAACTTATGCCGCATCTAGTCCGAGTCGACAATATTATTTTGTCCTTTGCCGACTATGGATACAAATTAAATTTTGCAAAACCGCACATCGCCCATTTAGCGGTGCTCTTTTTGGGCTATGAGCTCAATAATGAAGGAAAGGGTTTGGCCCCTCACTTCTTGGAGAAATGTGCACAATTGCGACCCCCTTCTACACTGAAGAAACTTCAGTCTTTGCTGGGATTTTTGAATTTCGGGAGGACATACATTCCCGATTATGCCCAGCGTATCAAACCGCTTTATGCATTGATACAACCATACTTTTCTTCTGCCAGCTGGCTTCCGGAACATACTACTATTCTGACTTCTTTGTAAACAGACTTGCTTGCAACTAACTACTTGTTGACGCGTGATAACACCACAAACCTAGTAATGCGTATAGTTTCTGGGACAGTGGGTTTCACTTACTTGACGTTCAATGAGGGAGACACAGTTCCGATTGCATACAAATCACACTTATACACTGCTGCTGAAATGCGCTTTTCAACTGTTGAAAAAATCGTGACAGCAGTACAGATGGCGATTCTAAAAGAACACTCACTGGCTCAAGGAAAACGCATTCTTATGGTCACGCCCTTCCCTGCTTTGGAAGCCGTGACTAAGGTGAGTGTACCTAACTCGAAAGCGCTACATCCCTGTTGGATACAATGGGCTACTTCTTTGACATCGGCTGATGTCACGCTTATCTTTGATCCTTCCTTACAGACACAGGAGTTTTTACAGTATGAATACGTTCATCCTCCACCCTTGTCTCTGCTTCCTTTTCATCAGTACAAATGCATCATTTACACCAATGGCTCAGCTCAACTGGCCACGGGTTCCAAACATGCTTATTCAGCCGCTTGCGCAATTGTTGCTGGCTCAATTGTTAATGGAGAGCTTAAGTCTTCCATTGTGCACACTCAATCACTTGGTGACTGTAAGGCACAATTGGCAGAGCTGCGTGCTCTTGTACTAGCTCTCGAGTTTGCTGATCCAAATGTGAATACTCTTATTGTGTGCGATTCTTATTACTGTGTCCAGTCTTTCAATGACAACTTGTTCTTTTGGTCTCGGAATGACTATCGAGATTCCAAAGACAGCGCAATTAAGCATAAAACGATTTGGGTTCGAGTGGCAGATCTTAAACAACGTCTGCCCCTCATTCATGTTATACATACTCTTGGCCATCAGCGTGTAGGAGTACATGCTCTTGGTAATTCTTTGGCTGATGAAGCAGCCAAGTCTGCAGTAGCCACGTGTTCCATAGCGGCAGTTACAAGATCCAAGACTAAAATAGATAATGAGATTTTGGCAGCTGTAGCGGCAACGAGGGAGGGAACAGCTTATCCTCAGGGTTTCCCTATGAAACACTCATCATATAACTCCCGAACAAGTTCCTTATGCTTTGATTCCTTCTGTTGGGGAGCGGATGATCCCCAACATGGACCGCAGACCTACATTGATCAAAGCCGCACACGAAGGCATAGCATCTGCGCATGCCAGTGTGTCGGCGACAGTCTCTATTTTACAGCAACGTTACTGGTGGCATGGTTTATATGAACAGAACCCGTAATTATGTCCTTTCTTGTGACATTTGTCAGAAAATCAAGCCGTCTATGGTCACCCGCCCACCACAAACACAGCTGTGTATTTCTAATCAACATTTTGGCTGTATCTATCTTGATCACTGCGGTCCTCTTTCTTCTGATACTGCGTATAAAAATATATTTGTTGCAGTTGATTCGTGCACTAGATTCCTTTGGGTTTGGCCACAACGCAGTGCTGACACTCGAAATGTCATCAGGGATTTGCGTGTCTTTGTAGGGATGTTTGCCTGCGGCACCTTCCATTCTGACCAAGGTCCGGCGTTCGCCTCTAAGGCGTACAAGGAAGCAATGAAGTCAATGGGGGTGCTGGTGCAGTTTTCGTCTCCATACAGGCCTGAGGGCAATTCAGTTGTGGAGCGAATGAACCTTGACTTAAAGCAATCCTTGACAGCTAGAGTCTTAGGTACTGGCAGGAGCTGGCTGGCCCATTGGTATGGGGTTCAACGTGCACTTAATAACCTCCCTAGACGATCTCTGGGTGGGCAGACCCCATACGAAATGCTCTTTGGCATTAAAATGTTTGTGCCAGACCTTGATGGTCTAGAAGTTGTGGCGGCTGCCGCAACCTTTGACGTAGATAATCATTCTACTGTGTTACAGGATCTACAAAAGACCCATGACAGATATGCAACTGAACATTTACCCTCTTCCACTGAAGCAGCACTACTGATTCCAGTTGCCAGTTGGCTTCCAAAAATCGGAGATCTGGTACGAGAAAAGCTGGAGAACAAAAAAGAATTTGGTCCCTCTTATCGTGCACCGGTTCCAGTGCTTGACTGAAGGGTACTCGTACAGTCATCTTACCTCCTTTACCTGGTCGCAAAGACAACAGATATATTTCAGTGGACAATGTCAAGCTACACCATGTGGCCGATTCTGAATAGTGTCACACCTGCAGTTTCGTGCAACGCAATTTCATTGGATCCACTGACTACATCATCTTCCACCGCTCCTCGTAGGGCTAAGAATGTGATTGACACTATCATTGATTTTTCACCTGTCTGACCTCTATCTTCTACCGTGGATGTCGAGTATATATATCATCCTGATGAGTCCGTCAGTGAAGGGCCGAACAGTCCTGGAGAACATCAAGAGGACCCGACAATTCCACCTCTGATAAATCAACCTACGAATGGCTGCTATGGAGATCATGCCAGTCTCTCTTCCGGCTCTTCTTCCTCGACATCCCGTTTGGCTGACACACTGACTAAATTAAGTATTTTTTTCTCTTGGTTCAAAAAGACTTACCTGGTCCCTCCTTGGACCTACATTTGGTTGCTGCTTGTCCTGATTTTTCTCTTCATGTCAATTGGTTTTGTGACAGTGTTCTTTTTGCTCATCAGTGGTCATTATTTGCCATAACGCTCTGCAGTGAACTTGGTCGATGAAGTACTGGCCCCTCACACATCGTCCCATATCATGAAACGTGATCGGTCCCATGTTAATATTTCAGCATTCCCGATTCCAGATGGCATCGTTTGGGACAAAGTTGCCTACGAAGTCTACGGTCCGACCGAAGTGCTTCGCGTACCATACGTGTTTCGCGTCTCTCTAGGAGATGTGGTAACACGGGACATACATTCGGATGATTGGGATGTGCAAGCAGTACATGCACCGTTTTCAGATTTAAAGTATTATGCTGCTTTTGATGCTGAAGATTTGTATTTAAATTCTGCCAATTACGGTGATTTATTCTGTTATCAGCATTATGGGCATCATTTTTTACACAAAACAAATACGTTAAGACCTGTTTTTAATTATACACAATGGGAACATTGTCCTACTCCCGTGGAGGGGAGTTCTAAAACTTTTAGCGATAAGTTCACTTATTTTACAGATTATGACATATCTAATCCGGAATCCTATTATTTTAAACTTCGATCATCTACTCAATCTAAATGTATGTTGACCCACACAAAATTGTTTACGCCAACTTGTTTAGAAATAAATTGGCTAAGCAGGGTTATGACCATTGGAAAGATACTGTTGATTTAAAATCAATCTGGGGCACAAAGCCTTGGCAGGTTCAGGGAACTGAAGCTTTACATAGTGCCTGCCTGATCCCAGCTCAAATTATGTTTTTAAATGATACAGTGTACCAAACAACTTGTTTTGGCCTAGCAACTGTCAAAAATGTAAATACGCCATCTATTCCGTCTTTAGCGGAATAAACTAATTGGCGCACACATACAGATTATACCATTAAGGCATTGCAAGCTTTGCTTCGAAATGACACCTTCAATGTCTCTGAAATTGATACTTCTGGGTGGTTGGTGTGGCAAACTAATACAAATGCATGTCAAATGAGTTTTTATAATGTAACACCTGGATTCACACAGATTAGACCGGACCCACGTTATCCAAGTTCCTATTCGGTTACCACATACTCGGTGGGTAAATTATGCCAACAATGGTTGGAACATTCTACGCTGACATCAGTGAAGCAACATCTTTCTCTGCTGTTGCATGATATTAATTTGGCTGATTTTCTCTTGGGACCCAGGGATCCGAGAGCAAAAAGATTCGAGCATGCTGCTTACAATGAAATTTGGAAACTTTCGCAGATGGAAGCAGCTTTTCATCTGCACCAAATTGATCAGGCGAATTTAGAAAAAGTCTTTGCCGTAGTAGACAATAGCATAAACACACTGTCTTCACGCATTTATACGTTGGATAATATTGTTTCATCTGTTATTGATATTGTTCAAAGTGATGTATCTGTGTTATATCATGGTAAAAATCAGTTACGGTCTGTTATGCAATTTGCTTGGACATTGCAAACTCTTAAAATGGGAAAAGTGCCTTGGGTTTATTTGAATGCCACTGCTTTATTCTTGCCATTTAATCTGACTGATAGGCAAAGGTTTATGTCCATGAAAGATGCTACATATTGCATATTGAACAATTGGAGCCCTTGCGCTTTTCTGTAGCGGAAACAGATTCTGCTGTTTAGTTAATTCATGGGGTTATTTCTCTCCCTTTTTCACTATTTCAATTCAAATCATGCATGCAACATTTTCCGATTGGCTGTTTTGAACCACTGGGTAGTGCTTTTCTACATGAAATGTGGTCCCTGCCTTTCACTTATAGATGTCAGAGGGAGGGTAAGGAAGTTTTCCTAACAGGGGAGGACTGCGATTCCACAGTAGGACATTCCCTTGTTTGTAAACACGTTAGGTTGCACGTCGCTTGTAACGTTTCCGCGCCTAACCTGGCCGGTTTTTTAAAAGGGACTCCAGTGCCATCCAAAATTCCCACTTTTTCATTGCTTACAAATGGCAGTTATCTTATTTTGAACAACCAAGACTGCTGTGGTTTACGGGCAGGAGTCCCGTATTTAGTAACGGTTTCCCAGCGCGTAACTTGTTGTAGCAATGTGCTTTTTACACCCCGCATGGGAGTCTAGATAGCTCAATTTGGCCTTCCATTCCAACTTTGAAAACAGATTTCAACAAGTTGAGCAGGCTCAAAGCACTGTTATTCCAGCAGGAGGTGGCCCTCACTTCCGCCCGCGAGACCTTCCAGTTACAGGTGGCTAGGACTTCTGGAGAGATACAGTCCCTTCTGAACACCAACCTCCCACTGCATTTTGGAGAACTAATACACCAAATATTTAATACGTCTGACACCGCAGGCCTTGCACATTTTTTTAAATGTGTGGGATCTGGCCTTGTGTCTTCTTTTCAGACTATATTTGGAATAATACCGGGTTTTATTCATTCTATTTTTTCCAGCGCCTTCGGAGGGTTTCCCTTGATTTTGACGTTAGGCGCTGGGATCCTGCTTCTCCTGCTCCTGGTGCGCAATGGCTGCTCAACTTGTGGTACTGCACAGACCAGGCCAGTTGCAGCTGTATCGTGATCGCATGCAACAGGTTTTCGGATGCTTGCCATTAGCCACGCTTGGCGTCAGTTATGAATTGACTTTTCACTTTGCGTATTTCACTTGCGTGCAACTAGTCCTTTACTGTCAGCGATGTCCTTTCTATTGGGCACTGGATATATGCCTCTCCAATACGTCGCGTCCAGTCCCGGATTTGGACCAGTTGATGGGTCCATTAGAGGCCCATGACCAGGCTTGTTCTGGGGATGGCCGTATGGCGCGTGCGGCTGCACTTGGAGTTTTGGCGGAATGGGATGTCTGTGCGGCTGCACAGACCATCCTGCAACGAAGTTTCATCGAATATCACGCAAGTTGCCCACTCATGCTTTTAGAAGCGTCTGATTACGAGGAGCACGTTTGTTCCTTCGACTTACTTAATTGGATGGCATCCCTCTTTTTTTACCAACGATATGGATGATCTTTTGGAGGGAATTGCATTCCTCGGTTCATACACATTGATGGACTTACCACCTCCTTCATAATAACTTTGTTATCCCGGAGGCAGCTTCCCCTTTAATGACTTTGAAAAAATATTTTTTTTTTGTTGTTGAAAATTTCGATTTTTTTTCCAATTCGGGTTTTTTTTCAAACGCTTTGAAATCTGCTTGACTGGTGAACTCTGTTTTGGTCCTTTCTTTAGGTCCTATGGCCTTACCAGGGGCAGGGTGTTATATGGTTCTTAGCCACATTATCGACATTGCTAAGTTAGCATGAGCTTCGCTGCCATGATGCTGCTTTTGCGCACGCTACTACATGACTTTGTTTTTGCAAGACTTTGTTTGTGCCCTTCACATGAGAACGGGTTGCCTTTCGCATTCTCTGCCTTTCCTGGAGTTTAGTCTGAACACGATATGCAAGGTCGATAAACAATTCCCCTTGTTATTCTGTTCTGGTCAGTCCCTAGCACCTAAACATAACATGCTACACAGCTGCAGTACTGAAGCCTCGTGCTTTGATATTACGTTGCTGCATGTTGTTTTAACACACTTGGAGAAAGCCGTTCCATGGAGAAGAGCTCTGCTGTTCCTATGATGTAAACCTTACATTCAGGCTTTAAGGTATGGGGTATGCTGTCAAAGCCCAGAGATCGTCCTTTTTATAAAATAAACGTCTTCTAGTCAAGGGGAGGGTGGTTAGGACTATAGGCCCTTATTTCCACAGTCTTTATAACATGACTTCTCCCTTTGTATTCTATGGAATTGTAACAATGCTAACTGTGCTGAGTTTATGCATTTTGATGCTAGTAGTGGCACGTAGACTGTATTGTAGAGCACGATAGTTAAAATAAACATTTTGAACTATTTCATTGACTCTGCTTATTCTCATTGTGGACAGGTATGAGTGAGTGAGCGAAAGAGTACGTCTTGCTCCCGCGATTCCTGAGAGAGTCGGGAGAGTTGTGTTCTGGGTTGTCTAATCATTTGTAGCTCCATGATATTTGGAGGAGAACGAATGAGACACTATAGCTAGTCGGTTTGGGATTTTGGGTACTGACGTGGTAGGTTGGTACACCCCTATTCACTGAGGTCCTGTTTTCCCGCGCATAGTTCTGTGTATGTGCAGAATCCCTGCAACAATATGCCACGTCACGGCGGCAGTAAAGTGCGTGCCCAGGCCCTGCAATGGCAGAGGCTTGAGACAGGTTTGAAAGGCTACTTTGGTGGGTGGCGCAAGCAGCGCTGCAAGCCCACCAGTAGCATTTAATTTACTGGCCCTCGGTATAGGGATACCACTGTACAAGGGGCTTATAGGTTAATTAAATATGCTAAACAGGTGTAGACCAATCTTACCAAGTTTACAAGAGAGAGCACATGCACTTTACCACTGATCAGCAGTGCCCAGAGTCAAAAAACCACCAACAACAGCTCAGAAAAAATACAGGAGAAAGGCAAAAAGTTCCAGGATGACCCTGCAAAAAGGGCCAAGTCAAACAGAGACGCATGTAGAATCTTATTGAGCCGATAGATCAACACAGCATCACCTCTCTGAGTACAGGACTTTTGTTTGCACAAGTATCTTGCTTTCCCTGGTGCTCTGTCCGACAGTGCTAACAGTGAACTCAGTTGGAAAGAGTGGGGGACTATGGTCATCACTGTGTTGGTCAGTAGTAGGGGCACAAGAGCCTTTCAGTGTGGGTAGGACTTCCTGGAAGGTGCAAGCTCTTCTGATGCTAGCATTGTCAGGAATACATGGCAAAAGTGCACAGTTGAAGGATTTGGTTTGCTACTGGGGGATGCCTGACATATTGATGATTGTGGGAGCTCAGGAGGGACCTGACATATTTTCTGGCCTCATGAAGTCTTTGTAATGAGTGATCAGGTTACAGAGAGCGGCACTGGTCAGATAAAGAGGCTCAAGCTTGGTGATGGACCACCAAGGGAACTTTGCTGCAATGTGGTTACATGGACCCCCGCCTCACATCTGAGATTTTTGAGGGACAGTGGTCTTCACACTCAGGGTCCGAGGGGCTCACAGTGGATGCTGGGCCGTCAAGAAAATTGTACTCTGATGGGGTCACATGTGCTGTCCTAATATCTACAGCTTTCTTGTTCTAAGGCACACTACTAAAAATTAACATCGTCTTCCGGTCAGACTGAGTAGCAATTCAGAAATTCCAGTCTCCATTTGACTTAGATGGGAAGTACATCATAGCAGCACACTGCATGACTGGATCTCTGGCTCTGAAGGAGGAATTAGCAGATTGCCAGGGCTTTATGCAGTCTACCTTCTCTTTCAGCAGTGCTTAGCAGCATAGACCTTATGGGGATGTTCTTTGCCCAGCAAACAGAGGGAACTGAAGATTCTGCTGCTAGTCCTAACATACCTATGCATGGATGTGCAGAGCTTTCTTGAAATAAAAGACAAACCTGGATGTACAGTACTCGTCTGCTTAGTTACGGTTCTTGGCAGTTAGCCCAAATTCATTCAAGGTAAAATACGTTTACGCTGTCAAATGACCAAACAAAATGTGAGGTGCTGAAGTCTGTTCACTGCATTTCATCAGCTACTTTGGACCTAGCAGTAACAGATCAATTTTGTCATCAGTTTAAGTTTTCCTTAATCCATCAACTTATGCACCTCGGTCCAGATTCAACATAGTGTTGCATTACTCTTGCGTCACGCAAGGTAACGCAAGGGAAACACAACACTAAAGTAAGATTTTCTAAGCAATACCTTACGTGGCCCTGGGAAGCTTGGTAGATCTGGAGTAAGCAAGGCAGCGCAAGTCGGTGCCTTGCCTTAATCTGTCCTAGGAAGTTGTTCCATGGGTGGAGCGTGGGTGTTCCCACGAATCCACCCATGGATTTTGGCGCATTCCCAGATTAGTTATGAGGGAGAGACCTGGGGATGCATCAAAATGATATGCCTTCCCAGAGGAGGTGTATCGAGGAGAAATATATTTATTTCTCAACAATTTTCCCATTTTTCTACATGTGCATTCTGCAGTACATATAGAAAGAGGAAAAAGCCTCAGAGGAGGCTCTGTAGATAATCCTATCTACAATGCAGGCACCCTTGCATCACGGCGGAAGGATACCTATGTTGGCGCAAAACAGCACATTGTGCACCAGTGCAAGGAGAGGACAGGAATGCACCTTATAAAGTTAAATGTGTTGCATTTCTGCCTTCTTCCTTTCACACAGAGCAATGCAGCAAGGCGACTTTCTGCACTGCATTGCATGAATGTTTGATAAATCTGGGTCTTGGTGTTGGCCTTAGCTAATGGAATGAAACGCATCGTGAGGACAGCTAACTCCCAAATAAGTTTGCGTATCATACGCATGCTCATTATAAGGTAAGCTCGCGATCAGAAAACAAGCAGCTATTAATTGAAAAGTAAACAGAAGGTTGCAAAGGAGTACAGCCTATGTACCCAGCTTTAACAGGTGCTTGAAGTGATTCCCTAACTTCATTTGTTTTTCTCCCATCAGAAAATAAACAAATTCAGAATTTGGATATATACGAGAATAAGAAGCCGTCAATAATATTAAACATTGCTGAGTTTTTGATGACTTTACCCCACTTCAAGAATACAGACATCAATGATGCATGGGAGTTCATGATACAAGAATAAAGTTGAATAAACAGGGCCTATCATGGCTAGACTTGAGTCTTCAACCAATTTGCCTTGCCATCTTTCATCCTTTTCAGACCTCTGTAGATAAAACATTTGGCATATATATTTCTCTAACACAGTCATCACATCCTACTTGAGACATTTTAAAACTTCCCCCTGCTCTCATGGCCCTTTGGTACAATAATATGATGATACTTATGCGCTATTCTGATGTTTTGGTGCCTATGGTACTGGCACAATCAAGGGGTGATGTTTTGGAGTGTTGGTCTAAGAAGAAGGTACAGGAGACACGGAAGGGACACTTTGGATCACCTTTCCTACCTTATCAACACTGGCCTTTCTGCAGAACGTTGCTGCCATTGTGTGTACAGACATGCATCTATCCAGAAAGCAAAGTCCGTCATGAGAGGTGGTGTTCTTTTATTAAGGAATTTGCTCTACAAAAAGTCCTGAGGATTTCCAACCAATAAAAATCAAGATGGCCGACTGTTAAGGAGCTCCTGTCTTGTGTTCCCGGGCTAGGGATCACCATATGGCGTAAATCCCTGGGAAAAAGCCCCTCCATCGAGCATCCGCCTATGTGGAAACTAATAAAGAAACAAACAATTAACTTTGCTGAAGTTAAAAGCAAAGCTGAATACTATGACCAGCGAATCTCTCCGGAAACCGTGCAGTGACGAGAGAGCACTGGGAAAGTTTTCTCATTCAGTGCGTTCCTACTCACGGCCACTGGACCAGATTCACTCCCATGCCCCGACCCTGACTGCAGGATGGTGAGAAATCCTGGGACAGCTGCATGAGCCCACAGACATCTATGCCACAATAGTGTGCGGCTTGTGCGGGCTGGTGATGGGGAGAAGGAGGCATTCATGTTTCTTTGAGGTTCACCAGCTGCTCCCCCCTACTCTCGGCTGCCCAGCAGCTCTCCCCACTTGACCGCCCCTCACGCTGCTGATTTAGCTGCAGGCTAGTGGGAAATAGACTCTGGTGGCTGCAATTGCAAGGGACCGCCCTCCTGAGCCTCCACTGGTGTGCAGCTTACTGTCCCTGATGAAGGTGACAATGTCCCTCCGAGTACCCCGCTGCTGCCACCGCGCTCCCAGCTTCTCAGCGGCTCGCTTTACCCGACCCCTACGCTGCTATGATGATTCACGGGCAAACAGGGTTCTGACCATGATGGCAACAACATCAGGAGACCACCCTCCTCATTTCTATCGCATGCGGGTGACTTGTTGGCCCTGGAAATGAGGAGAAGGAGGCAACCATACCCTACTGTAGTGAGCACGAAGTCCCTCCTGGATCCCAGCTGCTCTCTGGCTCATCTCACGTGTTCACCCTCGCACTGCTGGTGCAATTGCAGGCGAGCGGGGAATGAACTTCACCAGCCTCAAATGTCGAGAAACTACCTCCACCGATCCCCCACTGGCATGCGGCTCGCTTGTCCCAGAGCGGGCAAGAAGGAGGTGGCCATCTTTCTCTAAGCCTGAGGTTGCTGGGTGCAGTGTCGCTAGTCTACTAACTGCATTGGAAGCTGTTTCCCTGGCACTGGCTAGGGCTATCCCTGCGGAGATTTCTGACTGCTGTCTGTGGGAGCTTTCTTCTCAATGCGAAACTCAGCATCTTGATAGCATCTTCTACATGTCACCTTAAGCTCAATACTGCCCTCTAGTGCGAAGCTCATTTGGTCCTGCCATCCAGACCTACACACGTAAAAACAGATCTACAACTTGGGCAGTGGGGCAGTTTGTTGACAGACTCTCCTGCACAAATCCTGTAAACCCTGGCACTACTGCTTTCTCTATCAAGTTGTCAGGTATATGTCTAATCTGCCTCAAACTGTGCAGTTCAGCACATCCAAGATGGCGGCTACTGTTTATCGTATACTTCTTGTGTTTACTGTTGCTATGTGTAGTGACCTCACTACCTGCGTAGTCAAGGTAGGGCCTATTATTTTATTGACCAGGACCTATTAATAAAGTACACCCACACTTGGTTAGCTGGAACCGGAAGAACGCCCATGAGCGGGCTCTTGCCTTTTATTGAACCCCGCAGGCCACGCCTTGCCCGCGGATGACATGGGTACAGGTTCCGGCTAGCGGAACCGCATACACAGGAACGCTGACCATTACATCCCTTCCCAACTTGGTTCTTGAAAAACGAAAGCTTCTGAAAGTCCAGTAGACTACACACAGTTCGGTGGGATCAGTCTCTGCAGCCTCAGCACGCAAAATCCTGGAGCCAATGGTTAGGGCGAGGATTGGGCCGTAGACTGTAGCGATGTGGTTGGCTTCTTCGGGGTGGCTCCCCAGATGTTGGCCGGCCGGGAGGGGAACAGGGAGGCGACGTGTGTTGGGGATCGGGTTCCACTGGGTTACCCCCATCTTCTGCTTCCCTGCCCTGGACGCTCCGGCTAGGGCTCAGCGAGGGCCGGGGGTCACACACCGGTGGATCGGCTGCTGCTTCAGCAGGGACTTCCTTGAACCAGGAGATGTTTCGCGATATCTCCTCGCTCCCTTTCCGGGCCGTCACCATGGTTCCATTGCTGACGAAGACTGTCCAGGTCCCTGGTTCATGGGTAGTCCGGAATTTTCCCCCTGGCCGGCGGTCTTTGAGAAGGACGGTGGCACCCGGTCGGAGTGACCGCAGTGCAACATGGCATCGAGCACTGGCTCGGTTATTCTGTCCTTCTCTTCTTGCTTGGGTTTCCTGGGCATCTAGAGGCGAAGGTGTCCACCCTGGACCCGTAGGGATTAGATCTCTCCTTGGGCCTTTGAGCATGAGGGACCACGGGCTCCGCAGTGTGGTGCAATGTGGAGTGCTCCTGTACTCTCTGAGGAATTTGTGGAGACGCTGCTCGGGATCCGCTTGCTCCACCATGGCGATACGTAGCATTTTGTTTAAAGTCCGCATGAAACTTTCAACGTCTCTGTTGGCTTGGGGCCATTGAGGCGTGACGCGGCGGTGGCGGATCCCTCGCTGACGTAGGAAGGTAGCAAACTCAACCCAGTGGAATGGGGGCCCATTGTTGCTCCGGATCTCCAGGAGAAATCCAAACGTGGCAAACACTTTCTTGAGTATAGGGGCTACATGGGTGAAGGCGGTCGACACGACTGGTTCTACGATGGGATATTTCGAAAAGGCATCCACGAGGACGAGCGTATGTTTCCCTCCAGGGATACTCCCAAAGTCGATGCTCACCTTTGACCACGGGAGGGTGCAGGCCTCTTCTGTAATCACCGGGGTCGGCTTCTCAGGAGCGCTAGTGAGTTGGCAGGCCGGGCACCGGCGAACTAGGTTTTCAGCCATTTCCTCAAGTTCGGGGAACCAGACCTTCTCCCTCATTCGTGCCTTCATTTTGGTTGCGCCTTGGTGGCCTCCATGGGCCAGTTGAGTTGCTCAGTATTTCAGTGCTTGTGGGATCACTAGCCTCGAACCTCTCAATAATATCCCGTCTTCTGTGGCGCTCAGCTCGCTTCTCACCCTCCATATCTTCGCCAGCCCTTCTCGGTCCTCAGGTGCCCAGGCGTTGGTCTGCTGGAGGAAGTTCCTCCATGACCCGTCTTGGACCGCCTGGAGGGTCCGGGTGTAGATGGTGTCTTTCTCAGCGGCTTCCTTGATTTCCTCAAGTGTCATGGCCTGGGGACATGCCGCCGCAGAGATCATGTTAATGTACTGTTCCGACCCTTCGAGGTCTTCTCCCTCCACCTGTGGTGCCGGGTGCTGGAACAGAAAGTCCGCAGGATTCTTCGCCCCTGGTCTGTACACAACTTCCATTTGGTATGGCTGGAGTTGTACAGCCCATCGCTCAATCCGGGGAGGTGGATGAGGGGCTGATCCCTTGAAGAGGGGAACCAAAGGCTGGTGGTCGGTGACCACAGTGAACGGCTGGCCTGTCAGGTACAGGTGGAAATGATTACAGGCCCACTTTATAGCGAGGGCCTCTCGCTCGATCTGGGCATACCTTGCTTCAGTGGGGGTTAGCGACTTGCCATTCTTTCCTTCCCTAGTCCCTCTTCCATTTCAATTCATAGACCACAAGACCATTTCTGTCCAATCGCGCACATCCACACGCTCCTTAAACCCAGCTGGCCTGGGACTCTCTCTCCCACATTTCAGAAGCCGCCACACACTGTCTGCCACCCAGGAACACGGACCTAGGTAAGCGCTCTCTTCCACCCACGACCTTTCACAACGCTTGAAGACACCACCATTCTTCAAACTTGACCTCAATCTTTCCTTACAGAATAACCCCTTATCTGGAATCAGGAGCACACGGCTGCGGCTCCCTCCTCCATCTGGATACATAAGCCATCGTGCCTTCCCCTTCCCATCACTGGCTGGGTAAGCCCTCAATTCCCATTACTCACTAATTTCTGTTCTTGAGCGGTTGCTCAGCACGCTCCTTACAATTTCCTATTACCCTTGTTTGTACAGGCCACTCTACATTTATACCTTGCCTTTGACGCCCTAGCCGGTCCGGCTCCCCCATACCTCTGATTTTATCTTTCTTGGTAAGCACCTGCCTGCCCATCATTTGGCATCTATCTTAACCTCTTTTTTCCCCCCTCACTACAGCTTTTCTATTTTTCCTCTTCAAGTTTTGGCTGCTCGCCATCTGTGCCTTCAGCTATATATTGGTTATTTTCCCTGCGGGAATTGCCAACACGTATGTGTCTCCCTATAATTGTTTATTCACGGCTAAGCTTACTAAAGGCGCGAACGCTCACTCTTCCCAGCTCACAGCGTAATTGCTGGCCTTTTTTTATCTCTTAGGCACTTTCACGCGGCCAAGCGTAGAACGGCTATGCATTTTTCTTCCTTTCATGTTTTTATCTCTACTCACACAGTCTCCCTTGCATTAGGGCAAATGTTCAATTGTAATCTATATATGAGTTGCTCACAAACCTTGTTACATGAAACAGACTAGTCCGTATTTTATTCTAATGTTGGTACCTGAATCGGTGCTCCTTTTTAATTATTTGTACTTTCTTTTTTCCCCCCTTTATCTTCTCCCAATTGTACCTCAGTCATTACAGGCAATTACACACATGCATGCTTATTCTAAATGTCCTGATGATGATCCATTTATTATTTATATGGATCGAAACGCCGTCGACATCCGATACACCTTATACACTGCTCTAAATTGTTATTTAATGTGTAAAGGTGGTTCCTTGCGATTTGTTTGTTACATTGAGAAATGTTGTGTTTAACAAACCTATAGCTTTGCCTGAGCCTTCTGTGTTTTCTATTGTTTGTCCCTCTTGGTTTAGTAGGATGCAGGCTTGTGACCCACTTACAAAATTGTTTTGTCTGTATTGCTCCTACCTGCATTTAAAATATTAAATATCTGACCTCTGTCCAGCTGGACAAGTTATACAAATATAGTACTGACTGGGTCTCTATTAATTCCCCCCTCTTTATTGTCGTTTTCCTAGGGACCACTGTACTTAAAAATAGCTCGATTCCCAAGGTCCCTGGCAGACCTTACTTGGGTTCCCTTGTTTCTTTAAAATATAGGCAAACGATAACGCGGCCCATCTGCCTGGCTCCTGTTCCTGAGCGAGCACCGCTCCTAGTCCCACCGGACTGGCGTCCACTAGTAGTTCCGTCCGCTTCGCTGGATCGAAGTATGCGAGGGTGATCTCTCCCAGGAGCGCGTCTTTGATGCTCTGGAACGTCTCCTCTTCCCGCTGTCACCACTGCCACTTGGTATCTGTTCTCGTGAGGGCTTTCAACGGTTCGGCGCGGGTCTCCAGATCAGGGATGAACCTCCCGCAATAAGTAGCCATGCCTAGGAAACTCCTCACTTCGGTAGGTGTAGTTGGAGCTGGAGCGTTTCTGATGGCATGCGACTTCTTCGGATCCACTTGAATGCCCTCCTGGTTGAACACATACCCGAAGAATTCTAGGGAAGGTTGGAAGAAGAGACACTTTTCTCTGTGGAGTGTCGCCCCATGTTCTCTGAGATGCCTCAGCGTGCTGCTCAGGTGTTTGTGATGGTCCGCTGCAGTGGCAGAGTGGATCAGGATGTCATAGCTGACATTTATCACTCCTGGTAGCCCTGACAGCATCTCCCGGATTGTATTCTGGAATACCTCTGCCGCAGAGGATATTCCGAAGCTCAGGCGCTTGTAGCGACGCAGCCCCAGGTGGGTGCTGAACGCAGTAATGTACCGGCTTTCTTCCGCTAGCGGCAGCTGATGGTCACCTGTGTTCAGATCGATTTTAGAGAACCACCTTGACCCATTGACGTCCGCGATTATATCGTCCATGGTTGGTGTAAGATGGAGCTCTCTTTTGATAGCCCGATTGGGTAGCCTCATGTCGATGCATAGGCGTATGGCACCTGGCTGTTTGGGCTTTTCCGCGATCACCATCGGGGATACCCAGGGCGTTGGTCCCGAGACTTTCTCAATCACTCCTTGCTTTTCAAGGACCTCCAGTTCTCTCTCCACCAACGGCCTCAGGTGGAAGGGGACCCGTCTGTGTTGCAGCGCGACTGGGGTGACCGACTTGTCGATGTGCAGCTTGATGGGGTCACACTTGATGCATCCGAGTCCTCGGAAGAGTTCCGGGAATTGGTCGAGTGGTCATCAACCTGATGGGCTTGGACACTCCTGGCAAAGGAAACCAGACCCAGGTCCTCCGCCATGTGGCTTCTTAAGAGGGTATCCGCTTCGCGGTCTATGACGTGAATGATGGCTGTGACCTCTTGATCGCTTGACCTGATCGGGACTGATATTTTTCCTCTCAGTGGGAGAGGGGTGTGGCTTCCATAGGCGAATATCTTGGTCCGGGTTGAGGTGACTGGTGGACGAGGTCGGAGGTGTCGATATTGCTGGAGGCCCATCACGTTCACCGATGCTCCTGTATCGATGAGCGTCTTTACTTCTGTGCCTGCGATCTTGACTGTGCAGGTGGGTTGTGGCCTTCGGCGACGCTTGAGCTCTTGTGCGAACGAGATCAGGTAAGTTTCCCCTTCATCCTCTTCCGTGGATGAGTCTTCTAGTTCTTGGTACCTCCAACTTGTCCTTTGTGGCTCCTCTTTCTGCGCTGAGTCAGCTAGGGATAGTTGTCGGACCGTCCTTGATGGTGGCTTTTGTGCTCGGGTGTCGCGGCCTCTGTTCCGTCTCCTGCACACTGCAGCAAAGTGGTTGGAAATCCCCAGTTGGCACAGGTTTTGCCTTGCGCCGGGCAGTCCTTTGCAGCGTGTGGTTCATGCCCACAGTACCCGCACCGTGTCTTGGACGCTTCGGGCATTGCCTTCCTGGGTGTGTCATTTCGTGGTTTCGTTCCGAGGGCGTCCGCCCGCTCCGTCTTAATGGTCTCCGGTCTTCCTTGCGGCTTGGTGCGGGCATGGTCCATCTCGTTGGCCCTGGCCGCTGATAGATCGTGGGTTCTTGCGAGTATAAGGATTTCTTCCAGGGCGATCTTTGGCTGGCACAGGATGAGGCCTCTGAGTGTTTTGTCTCGGCACCCTTGGATGATCTGGGCCCTTATCTCCTTTGGCTGATCATCCTCCGTGCACGTGCTGGCCAGTTCACGCAGGCGGGCGTAGAACGCATCAATCGACTCCCCCTCCCTTTGGCGGGCTTGGCGCAATTTGAAGCGTTCGAAATCTGGGTTGAGCTGGGGGTCGAAGTGCGCATCTAATGCCGCCACCGCAGCATCGTAATCCGTGGCAATGCCTGTGTTCGGCAGATGCTTGAACAATTTAAATATTTAGTCGCCGGCATAGTGGAGAAGTAACGACCTTTTCACGGCCCCGTAGGTCTCCCTCGTAGCAACGAAGTAGTTGTTCAGGCGTTCAATCCAGATTTTCCACCTCGGGGACGCTGTGGCCAGATCCTCCAGTTCGCTGAAGGGTGGTAGTACCCCCGGTAAGTGCGTGTTGGACTGGGAATCTGGGTGGGGCCGGCGGTTGGTCTTAATCCCCCATCTTCCTGTGAGTAAGTGCCTTTCCTCACACTCTTCTGTGCGTGGCCATTCTTACAGCGGTAGTGGCCTGTGGCCAGACTCTCTGCGCCAAATGCCTCCTTCCCTGGCTCTTTGTAGGGTTTGGTGGAAGTGCTGCTGCGCTACACTGCCCCCTTTCTCCTCTTTCCTTGCTATGTCCATCTCCCCTATTGTTGTGTCCTGCTGTGTGTCCTCTCCTTGTTTATCCACCTTAATTTTGTCCTCCCTCCTGCACCTGGGGCGGTTGGTAGTGCTTCTTGATTGAGGATGTGGGCTGTCCAGCCCAGACTTCTGCTGCAACGCCTCGAGCAGCCCCTTCTCGGAATACCAGTTATCCCTGGGCTCCTTTCACCCCCGGGCCTCCTGCCAGATGCTTGGTCCTTCAGAAATGGCACCACTCTCCTCCTGTGGCCTGCGCGCACCACCGGGTCATGCTGGGTGCCAGAACACGTGCTTCGCGCGTATGCGCCGACAGGGCCCGTCTCTCTTCGCAGGGGCGGGGCAGCCAACACACGGAGGAGCTCCTCCTGCAGGGACTACGTTCGAGCTGCGAGTGACGCAGCAGCTGTGGGGAACAGGGCAGCACACCAGGACAGGCGGGAGCGTCGGGGTTGTCCAGGCGCCGTCCACGAACAGCGGGACACTCGGGGCACACAGCGGGCTGCACTCACCCGCTGGGCTCAGTGTCGCACCACCAGCTCTTCAGGCGACACAGTGGTCGCGGCTCCGCATGCACCGGGCACATCGCGCACTGCTGCAGCTGGGCTTCCACGGCCACCAGGACGAGGTGAGGGTCACGGCCCCCCTCGTTGCCAATGTAGTGACCTCACTACCTGCGTAGGCAAGGTAGGGTCTATTATTTTATTGACCAGGACCTATTAATAAAGTACACCCACACTTGGTTAGCTGGAACCGGAAGACCGCCCACGAGTGGGCTCTTCCCTTTTATTGAACACCGCAGGCCACGCCTGGCCCGCGGATGACGTGGGTACAGGTTCCGGCTAGCGGAACCGCAAACACAGGAACGCTGACCATTACACTATGTATCTGTACTTACTCCATGCAGTTGTATTTACCCCATATGTAACTCACATAATTGTTATCCTGCCAACTATGTACAGCGCTCTTGTTTACACACTTTATAATTGGATCTACTCCATATGTAACTTACGCAACTGCTTCTGTCTATCCTATACTTCTTGTGTTTACCCTGTGGGTAACTCATGTAACTGTTACTTTACCAACTATGTAAAGCGCTCTGATACCCCCAGGTCGATTTCGAGCTATATAAAGCTCTATAAATAAAAAATAAAAAAATAAGTACAGGAGCACGCAATGAATTCCCCTGCTCCATGCACAGCAGCCATCTTCACTTGTGCCAGAGTTCTGCAACCATAAAAAAAAAAACATCAGTATATTTTGAGATGTTCATGACGAGGTCGACAACCCCGCAAGCAACAAATCTGAGGTCAGAGTGGAAAGCAAATGAGGAACCTCTCAATCCAATTTACTCCAACCTGGTAGTATGAAACTTGGGATGATACCTTTGATAGTATAATTGGATTCAATATCGCTTATAATACAATTCTTGTATCTTTGACGATCTGAGTCCAGTCATCCTAAGACCATACAGCGGAGTGCATTGGACCTAAGTCTGCATTAGACTACAGAACATAATTGTGACTTATCTCCTAGCTCTGACTGAACCACTCAATGCCATATAAAACTCAGGCAGCCATGCCCACTGGCCAATCACTTTTCGGCAGCTCGACAAACGTTTTTTTTAATTTAGAAATGAGAACATGTGGACTTTATCACCAACAATGTTCAGCTATATTTAATACAAATAAGGAGCGATATTGAATTCACTTATGCTATTGAAGGGGGTCAGACTAAACCTCACACTCTGTGATTAAAATGTCCTAAGGCCATTCCCACCCCCTGCGACTTGCAATAACACAACTAAATTGTATCAAAATCTACTTGGCAAACGTATTGCAGTACTAAGCCTTTACAGCGTCTTCAAAAGTAGAACATTCTCCAATTCGACTTAGAATTCATGCAGCTCAGTTTGGCACTCAGAACCGTCCTTTAGGTGAAAGTACATCTCAGAACAACACAGCCTTATTCGTGAGCTGAAAGTAGGCCAGGTCTCCATTTCTAAATTAATAATTGCATTAACGTTTTTTACATGGAATACGCCAAGCCCCTCAGTTGTTTACACACGCCCACTTCACACCTGTATCATTAAACATTCTCAAACACATAACCGTAACTCAAACACTTTACCCAAACATAAACATGCCATCACACATGCACACACAAACACTATGGGGCAGATTTACAAGCCCCTTGCGCCACCGGTGCGTCACTTTTTGTGACGCACCTGTGGCGCATTTTACTGCCCCATATTTACACCCTGCGTGACTTTTCCTGTCCTTGTAAATACGGCCCCTTTACACGCAGCACTTTGCGTGAAAGGGGCGTTCCATGGCTGTTGCTGTGGGTGTTACCACGCAACACCCATGGAACCTGACACATTTCCAGATTTACAAGAAATCGTAAATCTGGAAATGCGTCTAAATGCTACACCTCCCCAGTGGAGGCGTAGGGAGGCGCAACGAGGAGAAATGTATTCATTTCTCCTCGGTTTTTTTTTTCCTCTTTCTATGCGTGCTGCATTCTGCAGCACACATAGAACAAGGAAATGACCTCCAATGATTGTTTATGTACAGGAAGGTGTCCTTACCTGCACATAAACAATCATTGCAACAATGACGTTTTGCAAGTTCTATGTGTGCTAATGCTGCGCACATGGAAGTTAAAAAACGGCATTTCAGATTGTTTTTGTGCAGGAAGGGAACACTTCCTGCACAAAAACAATCTCCCCATGACGCAGGCATCCTTGCACCATGGTACAAGGGTGCCTGCGCTGGTGTATGGCAGCAGTTGTGCGCCAGCGCATGGGGAACACAGAGATACGACATATTGTTGTAAATATGTTGCATTCCCATGCTTTGAAAGTGACTCAGTGCGGCACAGCCAAATGGCTTGCACACGCACTGAGTCACTTTCTTGTAAATCTGCCCCTATGACCCCCAGAATGACACCAACAAACACACACAAGATGCGAATTCACACCAACAACCAAAATGACTCTCATACGAACACTAATAATACAAATCAAACCAGCTCACACATGCACCACTGAATAAATACATCAGTCTCATTACACTTCAGGCCATCCTTTAAGAAGATAAGACCACCTCCATCCTGGTGCTGAAATAGCTTCCAGGCCCCCAATTTAAATGAGGATATAGGAGAGAAGGCCCCAGCTTCATATGAGAATATGGGGTGGGAGTCCTCCAACATTAGCCTCAGCAGCTGGGGTCCAGTAAGCCAGCTGCTGAAGAATACGCACCTGGCGATATGGGAAAGCATTGCCAGGCGGGGCATTGTAGTGGCTACTACCAAGCAGGCAACCCAAGAGTGATGCGGGTACTGGTCGGAAGCCTTGTGCTAGAACCTTATTTAGGGCCAGGACATCTTGAAAGCTTGTCAGTAGCTGCACAGCACTAAGTACTGTTCATATGTCTTAAACTTCAACTCCTATAGATGGCACGAACTATTGTGTCATGAGTAGAGTTTTTTCTGTCATGCACGTTTTATTATTAGGACAGGTTGTATTGTATGAAGAGTACAATAACTAAGTGCATAGCCAATGCCATTTGGCATCACATTACAGTGTAACAATTTGCTCCATATATATTGGTGATCTCAGCACAAAATAGCGTGTTGTAACAGTTTAATCATGTCTACATAAACATTAGCCACGGCTCCTACATTAGGGCAGAGAAGCATTGCCCTACTAATTAAAATGCTCCAAAGTCGAAAAATAAAATGGCAATAAAGTTAATCTACTACCATTTTATTTATCACTACTACCGAGCTGGGCGTAGGGCGGGGAGGGGCCATTGCTTCTGAGTGGCAGCAGCAGGGAGGAGCGGTGAGCTCTTTAGTCTAAAGTTTGCATGTCACTTAGGCCAGCTGTCTTGCACTTTAAACATCTCCAAACCAAGCTGTCTTAGAGAGCTGGGTGGAGAGCAGTCACAAGCCTCCAATGCCTGAGGGAGCGTGGAGACAGCACGCTCCAACCAATCCCAGCGCTTCTCTCATGCTGCTTATCAGCATCATGAGAGCAGCATCTGGAGTGGTTAAGGGTGCTGGCTCTGAAACCACGTGCTCCGTGATGGACTGAAGAATACTGAGGAGAGTGGGACAGGAAGAGCCAAGCAAATGGGTAAGTATGTATTTCATTTTTTATGCTCTCCGTCGTGGTCTATTATAAATACTGCTTATAATGAGCCATGATTGACAGCTGTGGCATTGACCCTAAAGGCATTCTCAACGTGTCAGTGGGTCAAAATGACTAATTTGTTTGCCACCAGCCACCACTGAAACTTCAGTCCTTATAACAGTCCTTGGACAGTATATTGTGCAAGTATCACATCTGAGGTGTGTCCATGCCTTCATAAGTCATCTGAGAAATTTATTATATGCACTTTGCGTTTAGTTCATAATTCACAGAAATGAAAACGAAATTCCACACACGCCAGGAGTTTCACTGACACCAGTTATGCACACATACTTGTCAACTATTACACGTCATGCAAACAGTTAGGCACATCACACTAATCTCTTCTATAATGAGGACATCTGAGTCTGACCAACTTTCTTGGGGGCCATATTGAGGGTATGGGAGTACGACTGACTTGGGTAAGTGGGGCCATCTCAATTGTGAGCAATAGTTGTGTAACTAGTGGGCACTTGAAAACTGTTCAGCGATATAGTGAAGTTAAAATGCCCCACGAGTCTGCTTAGTTCACCATGTGGTTGACTATGGTGCATGTGAGAAATACACATTTACTTTGGGCCAAGGGACTGTTGAAGGTGTCTTTGCATGTCTATCTTTCATTACAAAACATAGCATTGACGATGTGAACATTGACGCATAAAAGTAGTGACCAAATGCAATCAAAGGCCTGCCTTGCTATGTTTATGTCTTTGCAGCAGAGACCAGGAGGCATGTGGGAAGCAGCTGGACTTTGAGGAAGGATGACACAGGATCTCAGTTACATGGAGGTACTGAAGTTGTCCACCACCAAAGACGAGGAGAGAGATGCCAACACGGACGGCGAGAGTGTCCCTATGCAGGGAAACCATTCTCATACAAAATGACTCATGGTCAAGGCTATAGCTTTGAAAGGTGCCCCGCCTGGCCAGGAAGAACCAGTAGTGTTCAAACATAGCTGTCTCAAACATTAGATCTTGAACCCACCTTCCTACCCACCTGCCAGACTTCACCAACATTGAGACTGCCTCTCCTGTCCCTCGTTCATCCAGACAGGCTCACCAATTGGACCAGTCACTGAGAGTGTGATAGCCATGGACCGAGCTCACTTATATTCCCCTTCTCCTACCCCATACTTATGTGTCTATGTTTTGGACTTCTGAAATCCCTAAAGAAATATCTCTATTTGCTTTATTTAATGGTAATACATGTCTTTATCACTTCTTGGCTTGACTACATCAACTGTCTTTTCTGGGGCCTACCAGCTTATTAACTCAGAAGACCCCAGTTGGCTCAGGATGCCGCTGCGCGGTTCCTGTTGAAACTCCCCGAAGGAGACCTTACGGGTCCTCATCTTAACGAGCTGCTCTGGCTACCAATTAAGGAGCGAGTGCGGTTCAAGAGGCTCATGCTGGCTCATGGAACCTTCTATCAGGCTGGTCCTCTGTACCGAGCCAATCGGATTATCCATTACCAGCCAGCAAGAACCCTTCGCTCCTCTGACACTCTAAAGGTGGTCCCGTGAATCAAAAGGAACAAGTGGAGTGACACCTCCTTCTCTTTTCTCATCACTAGGTACTGGAATGCTCTCCCTGTTCATCTATGGGCTACGAAGGATGTACTCTCCTTCAAACATATGTATATATTCACTGAAAAAACCAAAGGTTACAGATACGTTATTTCATTCATACAAAACCAGTGAAATTCAGGCTTTCACTGTGCATAACTGTGCACAACAGTGAGCTATTTTCCGAACTTTAAAAATTCATAACTAAAAGAATACTTACCTTTGAATGAAGTTCTTGGTCTTAAAAATTATATAAAAATCAGTGTTATTTTTACAAATTGGGCTCGTATTTATTCCTGAGTGTGTGTCTCATTTATTGCCTCTGTGACTACAACAAATGCTTAGCACTACCCTCTGATAAGCCTAACTGCTTGCCCACACTACCACAAATAGAGCGTTAGTATTATCTACTTTTGCCTCTGTGTACCAATCTGGGACCCACTGGAATCTCTGCACATTGTACTTAATTTTAGTACACTATATAAAGAGCCAGCTTCCTACAGGACTTATTACATGTGGCCCCAGGGGATAGGGTCGAAGAAGGCTCACAGAGGGCTGCACGCCCCCTCCCCTTAATTATGTACTTTGGCCCGGAGGATGGGGTCCCAGGGGCCTAATAAGGGTCAGGGACAGGGACCACAAGCCCGTCCCCTTAAAAATTAATTTTTAAGGGTCAGGGAAGGAGGGGTCATGTGTCCCCTCACCCTTTTTGATTCGTTTTAGCCCCTTGGGATGGGGTCCCCGGGGCCTAATAAGGATCGGGGAGGGGGGCTACTCAGACTCCCTCCCATTTTTTATGATATTCGGCCTAGGGGTATGAGGTGCCCAGCCTAATCAGGCCCCCGTCTCCTTTAAAAAAGAAATTGCCCTGTGGAATGGTTTCCAATGGACTGAAGGCCAATTGTACTCCACCCCAGTCTGCTGGGGGGGTGACAAGTGGCAAACCTCCCACGGTGTGTACGGACAAAGGTCGTGCACAGCGTGGGGTTGGCTGCCAGCAGGGTAGTTGGGAAAAGGACTTGGCCCCGGGCCAGGCCCTGTGGCCAAACCCCCGCTGCACATGGCCAAAGACTGTGCACAATGTGGGGTTGGCTGCCTACAGGGGGTTGAACGCAGGGCCTGGCTGAAAGCCAAGAACTGGAGCCAACTCCACGCCGTGCATGACCAAAGGCCGTGCGCGGTAATGACTGCCTCTGGGGGGTTGGCCGCAGGGTTTGGCCAAGGGCTAGTCCTTGTGGCCATCCCCCACCACACAAGAGCAAAGGCCATGTGCGGCGGGGGCTTGGCTTTACATATGATAACAAAATCTTACTTTATGTAAAAACAAAACTAGAAATTCACTGAAAAAACCAAGGGCCTCATTTATGAGACTCCTTGCGCCTCCGGAACGTCACTTTTGTTTGACGTTCCGTGGCGCAGAAGCCTGCGTGATATTTATCAGGTAGCACTAAGCCACTTTTTTGGCTTAATGCTGCCTGATAAATATCAGTCCCTTTAACGCAGTGTTCTGCGTTAAAGGGGCATGCAATGGTGTTGCTGGGGCGTTCCCAGCAACATCCATGGCTCTTGACACTGCCCCAGATTTACGAAAAATCGTAAATCTGAGGCAGCGCCAAAGCTCATGCCTCCCCAGGGAGGCATAAGGAGAGCAAAATGAGGAGAAATATCTTTATTTCTCCTCGTTTTTCCTTTTTCTATGCGTGCTGCATTCTGCAGCACACATAGAAAGAGGAAGAAGCTTCTTGTGATTATTTTTGTACAGAAAGGTTTCCCTTCCTGTACACAAATAATCATCCCTGCAGGCACACTTACAACATGGTGCACAGGTGCCTGCGTTGGCTCACAGCAGCCCATTGTGCGCCGGCGCAGGGGAAAAGGACAGGAATGCGCCGTATCTTATAAAGACGACTGTGCCAACACCCTCGCCCCGCTGAAAAACTCACCTACAGTGACACCACCAAAAGAGCCAGCTGGTTCACCCCGGAACTCCTAGCTTCCAAGCGTACTCTGCCGGAAACTAGAGAAGAAATGGCACAGTGAAAAGACACCGGACAGCCACGCAGCCCACAAAGACGCCATCCGTAACCACCACCACCTCATCAGGTCCGCCAAGAGAATCTCCTTCAAAGACCGCCTCGACAACAACGCACACAACAGCAAGGAGCTCTTCAACATCGTGAAGGAACTCTCCAACCCCAGCTCCAACACCAACGACATCCCGCCATCGCAAGCCCTGTGCGATTCCCTCGCCACCTTCTTCCACCGCAAGATCGCCGACATCCACGACAGCTTCAACACCCAGACAGCCCCAACTGAGATCGATGCACCAGACCCGCCGCACACCATCGACCACGACCCCTTGCCAGCCTGGGCGTGAACATCGATGACACCATCAAGACCATGAGCACGATACACTCCGGCTCCCCGTCAGACCCTTTCCCGCACCACATCTTCAACAAAGCCAGCAGCTCCATCGCACCCCACGTGCGCAACATTATCAATCTCTCATTCAATACCGCGACCTTCCCAGAGAGCTGGAAATACGCAGAGATCAACGCCCTACTCAAAAAACCCAAGGCGGACCCGAGAGACCTCAAGAACTTCCGGCCCATCTCCCTGCTTCCGTTCCCAGCCAAGGTCATCGAGAAGATCGTCAACAGACAGCTAACCCGATACCTCGAAGAAAACAGCATCCTGGACCCATCCCAGTCAGGGTTCCGCAGCAACCACAGCACTGAGACTGCCCTCATCGCCGCCACCGGCGACATCAGGACCCTGCTGGACAACGGTGAGACCGCAGCCCTCATCCTGCTGGACCTCTCCGCCGCCTTCGACACTGTCTGCCACCGCACTCTACGCGCACACCTCCACGACGCAGGGATCCGAGACAAGGCCCTGGAATGGACCACCTCCTTCCTCGCCGGCAGAACCCAGAGAGTCCGCCTCCCACCATTCCGATCCGAAGCCTCCAAGATCATCTGCGGCGTACCCCAGGGATCATCCCTCAGCCCGACACTGTTCAACATCTACATGGCCCCGATCGCACGCATCGCCAGACAGCACGACCTCAACATAATCTCCTATGCCGACGACACTCAACTGATCCTCTCCCTCACCAAGGACCCCCTCGCCGCCAAATCCAACCTCCATGAAGGAATGAAGGCCGTCGCCGATTGGATGAAGATCAGCCGACTAAAGCTGAACACGGACAAGACAGAGGTCCTCATCCTCGGCTCCAACCCCTCAGCCTGGGACGACTCCTGGTGGCCAACGACACTGGGAGCAGCTCCGACACCCACCGACCACGCACGCAACCTGGGAGTCATCCTCGACTCAACGCTCTCCATGGCCAAGCAAGTCAACGCAGTCTCCTCCTCCTGCTTCAACACCCTCTGCATACTTCGCAAGATCTACAGGTGGATCCCGACAGATACAAGAAGAACAGTCACCCAGGCCCTCGTCAGTAGCAGACTTGACTATGGGAACGCCCTCTACGCGGGAGCCACGGCCAAGCTCATCAAGCGACTGCAACGCATACAAAACGCCTCCGCACGCCTGATCCTCGACGTACCACGCCACAGCCACATCACCCCCCACCTGAGGAACCTGCACCTGCTCCCCGTCGACAGGAGAATCTCCTTCAAACTCCTCATCCACGCACACAAGGCACTCCACAAGACCGGCCCAGCCTACCTCAATAGACGACTCTTCTTCTACGTCCCCAACCGCCAGCTCCGCTGACCTCTCCCTCGCCACCGTCCCTCGCATTCGAAGAACAACTACCGGCGGCAGATCCTTCTCCCACCTCGCCGCCAAGACCTGGAAAACCCTTCCACTCAGCCTACGACAGACCCAAGACCTGCTGACCTTCAGGAGGCTACTCAAGACCTGGCTGTTCGACCAGTAGTGGCACCCCCCCCCCTTTTTTTTCCCCAGCGCCTTGAGACCCTCGCGGGTAAGTAGTGCGCTCTACAAATTCTGTGATTGATTGATTGAAATACAATGGACGAACAAAGTCTAACCTGACCTGCTGTTTGAAAAATGCTGTTTTAGAGAATAAAACAGTCTAAGACCTTTATCTTATTCAAATGGTCTGATGCAATTTAATTACTTTGTACAGAAAAACCATTCTAATCATAACGCATTGTGTAACCATGTCTTCTCAAAAAGATACGTTGTTTCACCGATAACAAAATGCATTTTTGAAACATAAAACGAACATTGTTGACATTAAACAAACTAATGACTCCATTATAACCAGTCAAAAACAATTCAAAACGTGACAGCCAGTTGTGTGCATGAATTCATTAATTTTTAACAATTGACTACAATGGCTGTAACCTACTGGGAATACATTTACACGTCTAATGGGCATGGAAATATTTAGAAAAACATGCTCATCATAGACATATGTCACTTGAGAAACCCAGTAGGGGTTGAACGCCGACGCGTTTCAAGTCCCTTACATAATTTCGGGACTCTCTTCAGGGCTGGTGACTGGGAAATCTAAAAGAAAAATAAGTGCCAGAATTGTTTCAGTCCATGTAAACAATCACGCTAGTCTCAGTGCTGTGCATAGGTCTCGAAAATGAAAGTACCTGAGTTTTGTGATTCAAGCTTTCTTCCGGGAATGTTTCTGAGGATAGAATTAGACATAAAAAGAAAGGGCCTGATTCACAGAACTAACTTACGTCAAAAACGTAAAGTTAGTACTTTTGGTATTCACAGAATACACTTACTCATTTGGTATTCACAGAATGAATTTACTCATTTCGGTATTCACAGAAGTTAGTAGTCCTAACTTTAGGACTCCTAAATGCCTTCTGTGAATACCGAAAGTCTTAAAGTTAGGATTTTTCTCAGTTTAGAGTAGTAAAGTTAGTAGTCCTAACTTTAGGACTCCTAAATGCCTTCTGTGAATACCGAAAGTCCTAAGTTAGGATTTTTCTCAGTTTAGGAGTAGTAAAGTTAGTAGTCCTAACTTTAGGACTCCTAAATGCCTTCTGTGAATACCGAAAGTCTTAAAGTTAGGATTTTCTCAGTTTAGGAGTAGTAAAGCTACTCCTAAACTGAGAAAAATCCTAACTTTAAGACTTTCGGTATTCACAGAAGGCATTTAGGAGTCCTAAAGTTAGGACTACTAACTTTACTACTCCTAAACTGAGAAAAATCCTAACTTTAAGATTTTCGGTATTCACAGAAGGCATTTAGGAGTCCTAAAGTTAGGACTACTAACTTCTGTGAATACCGAAATGAGTAAGTTAATTCTGTGAATACCAAAATGAGTAAGTGTATTCTGTGAATACCAAAAAGTACTAACTTTACGTTTTTGACGTAAGTTAGTTCTGTGAATCAGGCCCGAAGTGTTTATCTGAGCCGAGAAAATCATTTTCATTAGGTATTGAGCGTCAGAGGGCATAGAACTTACATTCAAATGCTTTCAGAGAGACGGTGAACGATGATAATATTCCGTACTTGTTTAGTGGGGGCCTCGTGGTTTCAAAGGATATCCCATTTCTGTGAAAAAAGGGGGTGTACAGTAACTATTAATGAATGTTATCCTTCTCTGATAAAGAGCGAGTTTATGCCTTACGTACTTAATCTCGATGCGCTTACTTGTAGTGGAGCAATTTTCAACTGGATGAAGGAGTCCAACGCTGTGGCAATTAACTTAGTTTGAAACACAGTTGCTTTTTATCGTATTGGTAAAGGTTTCTCCGACGTGCTGCTGGCAAAGGCAGAGACTTCATTAGTAAGAAAATTAAGGGGCATATCAGCAAGGCGGCGCTATGAAATTATCGCTGCTTTTGCGTCCGTTTTCGGGCGAAAAGCGGCGATAATTTCATCGCTGTATCAGCAAAGACACGCTATCGCGTGTTTTGCTGATTTAGCGCCTTACAACAACGCTCCAGCTTTGCATCTCTAATGAGATGCAAAGTGGGCGTTCGTGCTAAAATAACTGGAGAAATGTCGCTAACCGACATTTCTCCAATTATCAAGCTGCACGCAAACAAGCAGAGCGATAAGAAAAGTAGCGATAACCACAGTTATCGCTACTTTCCTTACGCCTGCTTGTAATCTGACTTAGCCATGAAATCCAATGGGAGGTGGATTACATGGCTAAAACCACCCTGCCCTATCAGCAAGGTATCGCTGGTCGCAGTGCGATTATCGCTGGTTTTCCAGCGATAATCACACTGTTTTCCAGCTAACGCATGGATTCCTATCGCTTGGGAGATAAGCGTTGCTGATAGCACGCTATCTCCACGATAGAATCCAGCGTTAGCCTGCGATAATTATCCTCGCGCTAAAAGCGCTGAGCGATAATTATCGCAGGCCCTTGCTGATACGCCCCGTAGTTGGTTTTGCCAAACTTTTATGCACGCTCGTGAAATATTTTACCTGGTAAATAGCAGCTTCGTTTTAACAAATCACGATGTTCGTCTCCCACGAAGGATTTCAACGTTTGGAGTTGAAGACCGGAAATCCAGGTGTACTAATAGCCGGGCTCAGATGCTTTCTGGGATCTGTGGTCCCTTTGACAGATAAGGCAATGCTGGAGCGCTGTGTGCATTTGGCAGCGTGTTCAAATTCGGCCGATTTCAGAAAGTTCATTTAGACCGTAAAGGATGCTATTGAATTTTGAAATTAAATAGGCTTCCTTCCGTGACAGTGTCATTTCAATATCACCACCTGTGGCATTCTGTTTAATTACGCTTAAGACTGTCCATTTAAATTTGCGTTCAGTGTGGTTCATTTCGATGAAGTGGCTGACCATGGGGGCAGTGACCACTTTTGTCTTTATTCTGGATCTGTGTTGAGATAATCTTTGTCTGACCTCCTGGGTAGTTTTGCCAATGTATAGTTTTTGGCAGGGACATAAGATGGCGTAGATCACGTTTTTGGTTTTGCAATTGGAAAATTCATTTCGAATCCATTTAGTATTCCGGTGTAAAAATTCTGCACCTTCAATTGTGGTGTCACATGCGGTACAATTTCCGCATTTATGGTGCCCAGTGATCGGTTGTAAGTACCACTGGGACAGTAGATCTCCTTTTTTCTTTTGTGTGGATATTTGTTGGCCAATGCTGGTATTTTTGCGCATGGCAAAAAGAGGTAATTGAAGAGGGTGTTCCATGTTGCTCAACAGGTGCCAATTTTTCTGGATAATCTGACGAAACTTGTTTGTGTGAGGGCCGAAGGTTGAAACACAGACGAGTTTATCCTCAAGTTTATGTTCTTTTTCATGAGCAAGGACTCCCGTGGAGTATAATGCGCTCGTTTGATTGCGTGCTTGACCATATCTTTGGGGTATCCACGTTTTTGCAACTGGGTTTGGAAGGCTTCTGCATGGATCGAGAAATCTTCTGTGTGTGTGCAATTCCGCCTAATTCGGAGTAGTTGCCCATATGGTAAGTTGTCTTTTAGGCTGCGGGGTGAAAACTGTTGTAATGAAGAATGGTGTTACGATCTGTAGGCTTTTATGAAGAGTTGTGATTAATATGTTATGGTCATGCCTCACCTCGACATCTAGAAATGTTAGACTCCTTTTGTCTTTTGTCATTGTGAATTGGATATAAGGATGTCTCTGGTTAAACCATTGATAGAATGAATCAAGGTCTTCTTCAGTCCCTTCCCAGTTACACTACATATCATCAATGTATCGATACCATTGCTTCAAACACTTACTGTGAGGGTTGTTATTGTAAATGAATTTGTCCTCAAAGCGTGCCATATAAAGTATGGCCATTTCCGTGGCGAAAGGGCACCCCATCGCGGGCCCTTTAATTTGAATGTAGAAATCATCCTCAAATTTAAAATAGTTCTTTTTGAGTGAAATTGCAGCCAGCCTTAGGATAAATTCAGATGGTACCTGATATGGGCGGATCCTATTATCCAGGAAGTATTCCAAAGCTTCAAGGGCCTCTTCTTGTGGAATTTGAGTATAGAGCGAAATGACGTCAAAAGAAACCAACAGTTGTTTTTCAGGATCAAAATCTCTACCTTCAATCTTATTAATGAAGTCCATGGTGTCTCTCAGATGGGAAGTAACTACTGATAGAAAAGGTTTGAGGAAAAAATCAACATATTTGGATATAGGTTCCAAGAGAGAATCACAGCCGGAAACAATTGGCCTACCCGGTGGTTCAACGAGATCTTTATGAATCTTAGGAAGGAAGTAAATCACAGGAATTCGCGGGTTCTTTTTAGTTAGAAATTCGAGTTCTTTTCTTCCTAGGATGCCTGATTCAGATGCTTCCTTTGTGATAATGTTAACAATGTTTTGAAGCTCTCGTGTGAGGTCTTCCTATGGCACGCTTTGAGGACAAATTCATTTACAATAACAACCCTCACAGTAAGTGTTTGAAGCAATGGTATCGATACATTGATGATATGTAGTGTAACTGGGAAGGGACTGAAGAAGACCTTGATTCATTCTATCAATGGTTTAACCAGAGACATCCTTATATCCAATTCACAATGACAAAAGACAAAAGGAGTCTAACATTTCTAGATGTCGAGGTGAGGCATGACCATAACATATTAATCACAACTCTTCATAAAAAGCCTACAGATCGTAACACCATTCTTCATTACAACAGTTTTCACCCCCGCAGCCTAAAAGACAACTTACCATATGGGCAACTACTCCGAATTAGGCGGAATTGCACACACACAGAAGATTTCTCGATCCATGCAGAAGCCTTCCAAACCCAGTTGCAAAAACGTGGATACCCCAAAGATATGGTCAAGCACGCAATCAAACGAGCGCATTATACTCCACGGGAGTCCTTGCTCATGAAAAAGAACATAAACTTGAGGATAAACTCGTCTGTGTTTCAACCTTCGGCCCTCACACAAACAAGTTTCGTCAGATTATCCAGAAAAATTGGCACCTGTTGAGCAACATGGAACACCCTCTTCAATTACCTCTTTTTGCCATGCGCAAAAATACCAGCATTGGCCAACAAATATCCACACAAAAGAAAAAAGGAGATCTACTGTCCCAGTGGTACTTACAACCGATCACTGGGCACCATAAATGCGGAAATTGTACCGCATGTGACACCACAATTGAAGGTGCAGAATTTTTACACCGGAATACTAAATGGATTCGAAATGAATTTTCCAATTGCAAAACCAAAAACGTGATCTACGCCATCTTATGTCCCTGCCAAAAACTATACATTGGCAAAACTACCCAGGAGGTCAGACAAAGATTATCTCAACACAGATCCAGAATAAAGACAAAAGTGGTCACTGCCCCCATGGTCAGCCACTTCATCGAAATGAACCACACTGAACGCAAATTTAAATGGACAGTCTTAAGCGTAATTAAGCAGAATGCCACAGGTGGTGATATTGAAATGACACTGTCACGGAAGGAAGCCTATTTAATTTCAAAATTCAATAGCATCCTTTACAGTCTAAATGAACTTTCTGAAATCGGCCGAATTTGAACACGCTGCCAAATGCACACAGCGCTCCAGCATTGCCTTATCTGTCAAAGGGACCACAGATCCCAGAAAGCAGCTGTCATCTGAGCCTGGCTATTAGTACACCCGGATTTCCGGTCTTCAACTACAAACGTTGAAATCCTTCGTGGGAGACGAACATCCTGATTTGTTAAAACGAAGCTGCTTTTACCAGGTAAATTATTTCACGAGCGCGCATAAAAGTTTGGCAAAACCAACTTAATTTTCTTACTAATGAAGTCTCTGCCTTTGTCAGCAGCGCGTCGGGGAAACCTTTACCAATACGATAAAAAGCAACTGTGTTTCAAACTAAGTTAATTGCCACAGCGTTGGACTCCTTCATCCAGTTGAAAATTGTTCCACTACAAGTAAGCGCATCGAGATTAAGTACGTAAGGCATAAACTCGCTCTTTAGCAGATAAGGATAACATTCATTAATAGTTACTGTACACCCCCCTTTTTCACAGAAATGGGATATCCTTTGAAACCACGAGGCCCCCACTAAACAAGTACGGAATATTATCATCGTTCACCGTCTCTCTGACAGCATTTGAATGTAAGTTTTATGCCCTCTGACGCTCAATACCTAATGAAAATGATTTTCTCGGCTCAGATAAACACTTCCTTTTTATGTCTAATTCTATCCTCAGAAACATTACCGAAAGAAAGCTTGAATCACAAAACTCAGGCACTTTCATTTTCGAGACCTATGCACAGCACTGAGACTAGCGTGATTGTTTACATGGACTGAAACAATTCTGGCACTTATTTTTCTTTTCGATTTCCCAGTCACCAGCCCTGAAGCGAGTCCTGAAATTATGTAAGGGACTTGAAACGCGTCGGCGTTCAACCCCTACTGGGTTTCTCAAGTGACATATGTCCATGATAAGCATGTTTTTCTAAATGTTTCCATGCCCGATAGACGTGTAAATGTATTCCCAGTAGGTTACAGCCGTTGTAGTCAATTGTTAAAAAATGATGAATTCATGCACAAAACTGGCTGTCACGTTTTGAATTGTTTTTGACTGGTTATAATGGAGTCATTAGTTTGTTTAATGTCAACAATGTTCGTTTTATGTTTCAAAAATGCATTTTGTTATTGGTGAAACAACTTATCTTTTTGAGAAGACATGGTTACACAATGCTTTATGATTAGAATGGTTTTTCTGTACAAAGTAATTAAATTGCATCAGACCATTCGAATAAGATAAAGGTCTTAGACTGTTTTATTCTCTGAAACAGCATTTTTCAAACAGCAGGTCAGGTTACACTTTGTTCGTCCATTGTTATTAGCTCCTTCCTGACTGTAGTGGACCAAGCCCCCTTCTTGGGTATCTTATAAATACGGCGCATTCCTGCCCTTTTCTTTTGCCGTAGGGAAGCGCAGCAGGAAGGCCTGCTGCGCTGCCCTCTGGCAAAACCTCATAAATGAGGCCCCAAAGGTTCAAGTGACGTTTATAATTAGGAATTGTTATTAAATTTTACTTTACATTAAAATAAACCTTAGAAAGTTACTGAAAAAAACAAAGGTTAAAGTGAGGTTATGGTTAGGTGAATATGTCAGTTCCAACATAACATTTTGAACTAATCAAAATACAGAAATTCACCAGTTAGTTAGCAGAGCTAACTATAAATTGCACCAACGACATGCACTGCTTAGGACCTCATAAATTTCATCACTGATTACATGTTCTATGACATCATTTATGGCATCACTCATGACATCTAAAGTGACATCATTGGTAACATCACTGATTTTTCTAGTTCAAAGCAGGGTCCCAAACATGTTTTTCCCATTCAATTTTTCCATAGTAAAATTAGACTCCGCTACAGCCAATACGGGAGAACAAAATTACACCAAATTGTCAGAAACCAAGATCTTGGTTCAGAAAAGTGTACTTTTTTGATTTGGTGTACTTGCAGAGGGACCCCTTGTGGCAAAAAACTATTTTTTGTTTAGAAATTTTACTGCAAATTTGCAGAGGATCTGTCAATCCACAGTAATTTTTATTTACAAAAATAGCCCTTGCAGTGTGCCAGGGTCAGGGGGAGCAGAGCAACATATTTACAAAGGGGCAGGTGGTGTACAGCCGCCCCTCCCTGGGCCATTGCCAGGCCCTGGGAACCCCATGCCCCAGAGCAGATTCATTAAACAAGCAATGACATAGCCAATAGGTTTCACCTACATGAGCCCTATTGGCGTTTGCAATATTATTTAGACTCGAGGTCATAGCTCTTTGTTTTTATTTACTTTGAGCCATGTTACACATCAGCCCGTGCTGCTGGGCAATATGTCTTAAAACAGCACAGGGGTGTTTGGGTGACAAGCAAATAAAGGGAGGTGGGTGGAGAACGCTTTTGCAAGAGGTAACAAAGATATCCACTTGATTATCCGCAACCTTCTTTTGTTATTACAGAAAAGGAGAAATGTGGTGTCATGCCATTCAGCCACCAGGAGATGAGAATTTGAGTGCACTAAAAAAATAACTAGAAGGAAAAAAAATCAAATTTTCTCTACCGATGCCCAAAAAAATGTTTTGTCAAGTCACCCTCTCATACCGACCCCCAGGCCCGCACTCCAGCTTCTGAAACACCATCGCAGACTTCATTGCAACCCAAGCCTTAGACTCCAAGGACTACATCTTCCTCGATGACCTAAATGTCTACATCGATGGCCCCAATGACAAAAACACCACACACCTCCTCGACAGTATGAGCAATCTCAGATTGACTCAGATTATCCACGACCCTACACACACTGAAAGACACGCTGGACCCAATTTTTACCCCCAGCAACCGCGTCCAATACAGACAAGTCACAGAACTCACATGGACCGTTCACTCCATCGTCCACTTCAGCATCTGCAGCTCCCGCACTGCGACCCGTAAGATGACCAACGCCCCCCCCACCAGAGGTGGAATAAGATCTCAGAGACCAGCTGGGCAAACGCCCTCAACACCTCCAACCCTGCTACCACCACCAACCTCGAACAAGGAGTGAAAACCTTCAATGCCTGGATCACCAATTGTGGAGACTGCATCGTCCCCATCAAGAGCATCATCCAGAGAAAATCCTCTTAAAAGTTCAGCTGTACACCCAAGAACAGTGAAACGAGACAGCAAATAGTTAGAGAAGAGACAGCGCACCAGCACCTCAGACAGGGCAGCCTTCAGGATCTCCCTCAACATCCACCACCGCCTGCTGAGAACAAACAAAGAAGACAGCCATTGCCACAGTCATCAAAACCAGCACCAGCAACGCCAAGGAAATTTCCAACATCGTTAAGAAATTCTCCAACCCAGCTGCCAGAGAAAACAGCATCACACCCTCACAGGAGCTGTGCAACAATCTCGTCCACTTCTTCCACGACAAGATCGCAACCATATACAGAAACTTCGCACCCCAACCCACATGATGAACTTCCTCGATAGATATGCCACTACCGTAACTGACACAAACCAACCACTGACCACCTGCAACATACTCCCCACCCAGGACATCACCTCCACCATGAAATCCATCCACTCAAGAGCTCCCACAGACCCATGCCCGCACCACATCTTCAATCTCAGAAACCAAAGGATCGGCCAGGAACTCGCCACGCTACTCAACACCTCTATGAACACCGCAACATTTTCCGATGCATGGAAATGTGCCGAAGTCAGACCACTACTCAAAAAACCCTACACCAAACACAGCGAACTCAAAAACTACCAGCCATCTCCCTGCTCCTATTCCCAGCAAAGGTACTAGAAAAGATCACTCCACGATCAACTCATGAATCATGACAAACCAGGAGTAGAACCAGTTACTCAATGCCTCCCAATCCGGCTTGCGAGCAATAACAGCACCAAAATCATCCTGATCACAGCCACCGACGACATTTGAACCCTCCTCAACTGAGATGAAATAGCAGCTTTGATCTCTACGCAGCCTTCAACACCATATCCCACCACACACTGATCGAAAGAATTCACCACATCGGCATCCAAGGGGACGCGCTCAGATGGATCACCTCCTTCCTCACCAGAAGAATCCAGAGGATTCAACTCCCACCTTTCATCTCTGAACCCAAGGAGATCACTTGCGGTGTATCCCGGGGCTCATCCCTCAGCCCCATGCTCTTCAACGCATATATGACCCCGCTGGCCAACATTGTCAGATCCCACGTCTCAACATAATTTCCTATGCAAACGACACCCAACTCATCCTCTCACTCACCGATGACCCCACCACCACCAGAACCAGCTTCAACAGATGCATGACAAACTTTGCCGACTGGATGAAGAACAACTGCCTGCAGCTGGACACATACAAGTTGGAAGTACTTATCTATGACAACATCAGCAACACATGGAATGACCTAGGACCCCCACCCACTCCCTCCAACCATGCCAGAAACCTCGGAATCATCATTGACAACAAGCTCACCATAAAATCACAGATCAACACTGTCTCCTCCGCCTGCTTCCTCACTCTGTGCATGCTGCATAAGATCTTCAAGTGGCTACCCCTACACATGAGACGCATCGTGACACAAGCCCTCATCACCAGCCGACTGGACTACAGCAATGCCCTCTACGTAGGATTCGCCGCACACCTTCTACAGAGTCTCCAGACCATACAGAACGCCACAGTCAGACTCATCCGCTGCCTTCCCCAATGAACCCACATCACACCCCACCTCAGAAAACTCCACTTGTTACCCATAGAGAAGAGATGGCAATTCAAGCTACTGACCCACACACACAAGGCTCTACACAACCAAGGACCCGCCTACATGAACTTCCACCAACCATTGAGAAGACTACGCTCCACATCCCTTTCACTTGCACATGCTCCGTCCATCTACTTTAGAAGAAGTGGACGCTCCATCTCCCACATCACAGGAAAGACAGCCTCCCCACGCACCTCCAGACTAGTGTCACGCACTCTTGCTCACATCCAGTGTGTGAGCAAGAGTGCGTGACACTCGAAACACGTTACTAGATTAAACAACAACCTTAGGATTGACCCCCTGAGTGATCGCTTCTTGTTAGAAATGGGGGTCTCTAGTTGGCAATGGCTGGCCACTGTCCAAGTAGGGACCCTTCTTCCTAAGTCCGAGTGAGAGGGCTACACCCTTTGATAACCCCTGCTCAACCCTGTGGTAACGTAGCACGAGCAGCTAGGCTTATCTCAGAGGCAGTGTGTGAAGCATTTATGACCATACAGAGTAACACAGTGAGGAACACTACAGAGGGACACCACACCAGTAGTTATCAAAAATAAGTATCTTTTATATATAGACGTATCACAAGACCAATAACGATCAAAAGCCACAATACGGTAAAAATAGGGTTACTCTTGAAATGCTGCAAAAATAGTTCAACGTGCGCCAGGAGGAGTTCAGTTCAAAGCAGTGGTCTCTGCGACCCTTTTACTTACAAAGTACCTGGATATAGTAGCAAAATCAACAAGTGGTCGCAAGAAGCTGTGGCGATGACTTCCTGCACGCGAGGCCGGCGTTGCGATAAACCCTTGCCGCGAGGGAGGATGATGCGCTGATCTGCGGATGCGTGCGGGGGCGATGCGACCAACTTCTGCACGTGAGGCCGGTGATGCAATGACTCCTTGCCGCGAGGGAGGAGGCAATGCGGCGGCCCGGTTGCGTGTGCGATCAGGTTGTGGTACGAAGAAGTGGCACTCCGCGAGGGAGCGACGGTCCGGGTGCGATGTGGGGAAAATGACTGACGCCCGGCGTCCGTGCTGCGATGTCCTGAAGCGATGATCTTGGTGCGATGATCTTTGGTTGCGAGCACTTGGAAGCCCGCAAACGTGCGGTGTGATGATCTTTGGGTGCGAGCGCTCAGCGGCAGCAGCGCGATGATTCTCTGGGCGCTTTCGGCTGCAGAGGCTCGCACACGGCGTTAGCGACGATTTCAGCGCTCTCTTCTCTGTAGTAGAACTAGAGGCCCTGGAACTCACAGGAGCCTCACCTGCAGATAGAAATCCTCGCTGGGAGGAATCAGGAGGCTGGTGGTGAAGTCTGATGTGCCTGAGACTTCGACAGGAGGCTAGCTCTCTTCTATCCCTTGGGTGATTGCTTTAGCAAGATGAATCAAAGTGTCTCTCAAAAGTCCTTTTCCCCCTCTTTCAAAGTCCAATGGTAACCACTGCGGGCCAATCCAAGAAACAGCATACAAACACAAGGATAGTCACCTCCTGCAGATTCCTTCAGTTACACGGACAGAGGTTCGTCTTGATGTCCAGGAGCAATACACTTTGTAGGGGTTTCAGCACAGATATTTATACCCCAAAAATCTTTGTTCTCAAAAGCTACAAGTCACTGAGCCTAGCCAGAACCAGTTCTGTTCAGTCCTGGAGCACTTTGTTTACCAGGCTGCATCCTTCCTTTCAGGAAGAGGGGGTCTGCTATCAGACGCACAGTGGGAGGTGGAGCCATCATTCACCTTGCCAGGCACAGCCCTATTCAAGCCAAGGAGCTACCTCTCCCCATACTCCAACACAGATCTCTCTATTCAACCCAGGTCTGGCTCAGCCTGCCCTGTCCCTCCAAAACCAGACAGCCAATACACATAACAGCAGAGCACACTGGAAGGCTTGGCAAGAAAATACCTACTTTCTAAAAGTGGTATTTTCAAACCCAGAATAAAAAAATACACTCCACTAAAAGATGTATTTTAATATCCTGAGCTCAGGCATACTAAAAGGCCCATTAGGATGGCGGGCGGAAGCACCACCGCCGTGCTGGCGGATGCAAAAACCACCAGTTACCGCCCGCCGCAGCCCACACGCCCGCCCAATTAGGATGTGAAAAGACAGCCAAACACCGCCCGTAAGCCAGCGACGCCGTCCGCCATCAAAGTGCGCCCGTTCACGTAGCGGCGCGGCCCAATGGAGACACACCACCCGACGAAATCACGTACCGCCTGGTGTACAAATTACGATGCCACAACCAAACAGTACCCCCGGCTAAGAGACACCGCACGTGAAAGCAAGGCGGAAACCCTAACGCACAGTACGGATAGCAAAGAGGCGGAGCCCCCCGAGCATGAATCCAGCACTGCAGGCCCTCCCCATGCTCTACCTGATGCAGAACCTAGGAGTCAACGCACCGCGGAGACGCAGGTAGGCAGACACACAACAAGGGCACGCAAACACCGCACACACTGCAAGGGCGGGAAAACTGCATATGGCCCCCCCCGACACCCCTGCGTGGACACGACACATCCACCACTGCACCCACACATGCGCACAACACAGAGGCCAACGGCAGCGCCATGTATGCGCCGCACACAAATTACACAGGGTCACAACCAAACACCACACACACCATCCCCACCCAGAACGCACATGTCACGTGACAGCCCTGCCACAGTCATGTCCCCAACCGGCAATTCACTGTTGCCAACCTGACGACACACAAGTGACCCGAACATGTCACACCCCTGTGTGCAAAACATGGCAAAGCACACAGCGGCGGCAACATCACCGAGCAGAATATGGACCCCGTCGGCAAAAGGCACGCCAGTACCACACAGAAACACCGATACCACCCTGCAGCCAATACCAAGACATGCAATACGTAACATTAAAGATCCCGGGGACCGACAACAAGTGGTTCCAATTATAACACCCACACACAAGGCCCAACGAATAGCGGAAACGCAGCCTGCCGCCCACACACGGGAGAGGAGACAGCACTGAATGACCTTCCATTCCCACTCTGAAACCACATCCCGACTAAACAAGCCGGAGAAAACAGTCAATGTCCCAAAAAAAAAAACAACACGGGCATGCAGAGGGAAGCGGCCACAGGGCAGATAGCGCATAACACCAAAGAACATTCAGAACGGAAAAAAGAAATAACACTCCCCCATGTGGTTCGCATGCAAGTTATCTGGAAGGAGTCAGACACCACTGACCTTGACCATTCAGAGAAGCATGTGGGATGAGGGCCTGTGTCCTCCGCACAAGCCAACATAACACAAGTCCTGCCTCCCTACGACCATTACAGAATTCCCAGCAACGTCGGAGGTTGCACCCTGCAGACTGCACAGACAGCCGGAGCACGCCATCACATCGCCCTGCAGCAAAATGGCACTTGCACCACACCTACCCAACTACGCCGGACAGATGAAGCTGTACAAACATAACCTGATACAGATATTGGGATGTGACAATCTGGCCTTGCTGAACGTAAGTTACCGACTAACTTACCGCATCGCATTGTTCAGCTGCGTCATCCCCGTCTTCTACTGTCGGAGGTGTCCCTTCCACTATCCTGTGGATATATGTCTCTCCAACCCGGCATGTCCAAAGGCGGACCTGCTACAACTATTCAACCCCCTGGACGTGCACGACAGAGTCTGTTCAGCCTATGCGGGCATGGCGTATGTGGCTGCTATCGGACCCACACTGCAATGGGACCACTGTGCCTCCACACAACGGATTATGGATCACAGTTACATCGAATGTCATCCAACATGTCCCATCATGCTCCTACAAGGGACAACTTACGACCAACACCTTGACAGCCACCATCCGCTACATTGGATGGCATCCATGTTTACCACCAATGCCATGGAAGCCCTGCTGGAAGGTATCACATACCTGACAACCTGTCAATTCGTCGACCCCCGACGCTATACCCCCAATTGAACAATCATGTCCCACACCGTACCCATGCTTGGCTTCCGCACGGACTAGGCAGTTACCAGTACAACAACTATACCATACAACCTGCAACTGACACCACACCATCAACTACACTGCCATGACATCTGATATTTTCGGGACATGCACTCTGTTCCTCATCACATCCAGTAACTCTGCATGAACAGGGGGAGGCAGAGGCATGGGATTTGTGTATGGCAACCACATGGACAGAACTGCACGTACAACCATGCCATAATATGGATCCTGCGCCCATGAACATATGCACCGGTCAGTGGACAGTAATCGTCCTGCTGTAGTATGTGAGAGGTGTCACCTCACCTCCCTCTGAACGTCCGTGCCAGGACCTTTGCATGGACAACAAGTGCATCCACCAACAACATGAGCCCAGTGACTGTGACATGGCCAGTAGCCACCACATCGCAACAACAAGTGGGACGCCGTTGCATGCACGTAAGCCCATGCCCTGATGTCACCTCCACGCACGTGTGTATGAGTAACTATAGCAGCAAACCTGTAACATGGAACTGAGATGCACTGTGCCCATGATGACAAGCGGACTGGTAGGCTAAATGTATACTGTCTGTGTCAAAGTCAGCAGCACCACAGTAATTAGCAAATGTACATTAGCACAGCAACGGCTAAGCAGTTGTAACTCTGAAGCCCACATCCCACAGTCAACAACTAATCACATGTACCCCTACACCCTATGCTATGTGTACACATGCTGAGTGTTAGAAATGGGATTTCTGGTTGGCTAAGGCTTGCGCCAAAGCCAAACAGAAACCACCACTTTAGTCAGGGCAAGAGAGTTACACACCCAAGATAACCCCTGCTCACCCCCTTGGTAGCTTGGCACGAGCAGTCAGGCCTATCCCGGAGGCAATGTGTAAAGCGTTTGCGCAACACACACACAGCACAACACCCAAGGTACACTACAAAAGGAACTCCACACAAGGTTATATATAAAAATAGCCTTTGTATTATCATAAAACACATTAGAATAGTACTCACATACAATATACGGTGCCAACTGGCACAGGACAATATTTACAGGGGATTATGTACACATGACAGGGCCACGTGGACCACTGTCAGAACCATCACTTAGTAAAAGGTAATAGATGTCGAACCCATAATAAATGTAGGACATATCAGGAACGTACAACCAGTAATTACTGGCAACCACTGTACTTAGCATCAGCCTGTAACATAAACCACATTATGCACAGCATCACATTAGGCGCAAAACCTTATGCGCCAAACTCACCAGCATAAACACATTATGCAATTATCTCTCCAGTCTAAACGCATTAGACAATAACATCCCAAGTATAAATCACATTAGGAAATAATCTCAGGGGAAAATAACTCACAACCTAAAGGCATTAGGAAGTAATGACCTCACAAGCATAGAAACCACATTTTAGAGGTAACCGAAACAGGGTGCGTAAAACATGCTACACGCATCACATTTCCTAGCACCACATACTCACAGTAGCACATAACCTCATAGTAGAAAGAACCATAGCAGAGGTATAAATCACATTAGCCTATAAATCCTAGGAAAGAAGCTCCCTAGCACACAAATCACATGAGGGCCTGGCGCCCTATAAACCTAGCAGTCCCCTTGGCCAACGGGCCATCTCACAAGGGGCTCAAATGCCCTCTGTCCAAAGAGTCAGGGCTGCTGCCAACGCAGCGAGAGTCAAGGGTGCGCAACCTGCGCAGGCCTAAACGGTGCAGCTGGCACTAAGTGCTGGGCAGCTGTAAATATTCAAATGAGGCCTGGGCTCTCAATGGCCCTTTAAACAAATATGCCCAACGTTGCAGCTGCCCACTGGCTGGTGGGGCAACTGTGCAAATATAGCCAAACGGGGGAAAGCACGGGCCCCTCTGGGCCATCTAACAACAAGGATGCCCCCAAGATGCAAATATGACACTGGCACTACGCATGCCGTCTGAGCCCCACTCCGGGACTCTTATCAACCACAAAATGCCCCCGTGATGCAGCTGCCCTCAGGCAGGCGGGGCAGCTGTACAAATGGCCAAAAATGGAAGAGGCACGGGCCCCCCGTGGGCCTCGGGACCCCCACTGGGTCCCTAAAAACAAATATGCCCCATCGGTGCAGCGGTCCGCCATGGCGGTACCGCTGGGAAGACTCAAGGAGGCTCTGGCACCTCTGTGCCTCGGGGGAGCAACTACGGGGGCAGGCACCGATGGCGTGCCCTCGACACACACCCCCCTCCCCACCAGGCTCCACTCACCGGACTTCCTCTCTGGCTTCACCCGGACTCCTTTCAGCGCTGGGGAGGCTGGATCAGGCTGTCTCCTGGCACCGGGGCTCCCAACAGCACACGGGAGCCCCGCTCGAACCCCCGCTGCCTCTCCTCTTCACCCGGGCCCCCTCCTGGGACCCGGGACTCGTCATGGGCACTCGGGGAGGCGGGGTAGGCTCCCGTCCTCCTCAGGTCGCAGCCCAGCTCCCGGCCACATTCTTCTCTTCACCCGGGCCCCCTCCTGGGACCCGAGACTTCTCTTGGGCACCGGTCCAGCGCGGGGTGGGCTCCCGCCTGGATTCTCTCACTCTCCTTCACCAGCGGTGTGCGCGGGACTTCCCTCGAGAAACCGGAAGTCCCGCCCGCCGCCAGGCACTACATCGACTGACTTCCGGTTTCGGCCGAACGGGGCCGCAGCGGTGATTCTTCTCGGTGGCAAGAGGGGTAGGCTCCCTCGAGATTGAAATCAATAAGCGGGGTGGGCTCCCGTACTAAAAATAAACACAAAAAGGCCATGTGGGGTGGGCACCCACCATTAAAGAAAAACGCGGGGTGGGCACCCGCAAAGTCAGCATTACGGGGGGAATCCTTAAGCTGGGGATTCCCTCCCTCTCTAGGCAGCACAGTGCTGCAAAGCCCACACTCTCTCCTCAGCTGGGCAAATAAAAATAAAGCGCTCGCAATGCGCTGGGACCGGCAAACAGGTCCTGTAGCCAAAAGAATCCGTCCTCAGTGAAGAAGGGGCAATTGGAAACAAAGCGCTCACAGGGCGCAGGCAAAGTCCTAAAGGTCCTGGACTCTAGCAAAGCAGAAGGGTCCCACAAAGTCTTCCAGGTCCAGGGGCAAGGCAGGGCCCAGGGAGGCAAGCCCTCATGGCAACCTCCCTGGGCCCCAGCAGCAGCACGCCCCAGCAGGAACAGAACAGGAACACTGAACAAGTTCATGGGGTCACAGCCCCTTCTTTTATACACCAAAATCCCTTTGTGACACAGCACAGGGCTGGGGAAAAACCAGACGCAACTGGTTTGGGGGAGCTTTGGAGCACTTTGTTTTGCTCAGCTCCTCTCTCCTTTCACAGGACAGGCTAGGGACATCAGACGCACCACAGGAGGTGGAGCCAGCATTGTACAGGGCAGGCAACATCCTCTTCAGGGTCAGGGGATCTCTCCTCCCACCACTCTCAGCTCAGGTGTCCCATTCAGCCCAGCGCTGACTCACCCTGCCCCTCCTGGAGCCACACACACACACACCTCCCAGCCCCTGTCACTCACAGAGCCAGACATGCAATCCACATCAGGCAGGCAGACTCAGAGCACACAAAGGCCAACTTCTAAAAGTGGCATTTCTAAACCAGTCACAATGAATCTGCGCACACCATTGTGCAGCATTTATTCTCACGGATTCATACATACTAGACTTGACCACACTGCACCTTTCATACCAGGAATTACCACAGGCACACTATCCCCCATGCATTCCTATGGGAGGGCAGGCCAAGCTTACTACACACGCACACAGCGCGCACGCACTTTACACTGGGCCACAGTGCTAAAGTGCCCAGAGTCCTAAAATCACCAACACTACACAGGGAAAAGGCTAAGGGACAGGCAAAAAGTTCAGGGGTGAACCTGCCAAAAAGGGCCAGGTCCAACACTGAGTATATCCTCCACATGCATTTCGCTGCCAGTAGTGTCCACTATACTGCATCACAGAGGACATAAGTCCCAATACGTGGCTTGAAGCAAAAATGTGTCTCTGCTGATTCATTTCACAAGTACGAATGAGAGAGGATGAGAGTGTGTGAAGTACACGGCAGTCGTGAGATGACCATGTAGTCCACTGTCATTGGATGTCAACGCAAATGAGTAGCACAACTGTGGAAGACACACATGTGTCATGTGAAGCGGGAGTTACGCATGGCTCAGGTGGGTGGGTGTGACGGGTAGGTGCGCACATGCAATGTTGAAACACGCTGTGTTGGGAGGATTCAGGAACAGTACATTGCCGCTCTCCTGGGAATTTGTAAAGACCACCTGTCTGGGGATGAATGTGAACTCGTGTGTGCACAACAGGCGGGCATACGATCAATGCTGCATCAAGTGTAGACGTCAGCCCACCCTCCGTGGACATGCTGGATACTGCTGTGCATCCGCCAGGCCCTTGCCAAGGCACTCGCATCCCCTGTCGACCTGGTGTATCCCCAACATTGTCCACTTGCACAGGCAATCCAGGGCACGGGATGGCAGTGGAGCATGGTGGGTGAGAGGTCATGGCGCGCTCCTCCTGGTCACATCACGCAGGCAACACATCCTCAATGTGTAGTATGGCACAAGTCAAATGGAAGTAGTGGGGGACGCACACATCACAAGCAGGAGTGACGTCACGGAAGGTGGCTCGCACCATCCCACCCATTGCCAATACACCCACACACGTTACATGCCATTGCAACAGAGAAGCCAGCGCGTGCACAAGCAGCTCCAAGCTCGCCCCAGAGAGGCCAAAGAGTGAATGTGTGGGTCCATGAGCTCCAGTTGGACGCGGCCTGGCCCGCTAGGGCAGCTACAGCCTCTGTGTGTTGCAGGTGGTGTATCCGGACTGCGGAGCCTGTCATGCATTGTCAATGTTGCCCGTGTCTCGAGTCGGGGCACCACGCAGGTGGACGGTGTCCCGCCACTTATTATACCGTGAGACAGACCACTTGTTCAACTGGACCCACACCTACACTCCTTGGCCTCTCTGGGGCGAGCTTGGAGCTGCTTGTGCATGCGCTACCTGCTCAGGTGCAAACGCATATTGGGGTGAGCGAGGGGAGGCCATGAGGCCATGCAAAAGATGACTGTTTGATTTTCAGCCAGTTTAAGGAATGACCCTGATGTGGTCGGAAAAAGACGTGTCTCGTGTGTATTGCAACTAGTAGATAAGCCGATGAACTTCCCATGTCTTGCATGTAGCCCCGCACCTAGCCCCGCCCACTCGACCCATTAAAATGAGTACCAGCACCACATTCTACCCATTCGAAGCACTGACTGGGGGTGACAACCATTGGACAGTCTTGTGTAGTCCACCCACGCGTACATGTGGGCCCTCCATGATCCATGTCACCTGCGGCAAAGTGATGTCATGGGCAATGACGGAAGTGAGCAGAGCTGTCTGCCCCACGCACAGATGGTGCATCAGCTCAACAGACCCAGCACTGAGTGCAGCAGGGGTCACATGTGCAGGGGCAGCTGTGCCTGGTGTGAAGGCACATGCATATAGACAGCACATCGAGCAATGTGTAGTCTGCCCACATCTACTGTCCATTGTCAGGCGGACCTAGAATAAGATCACAAGGCAACACATCTGTGTGGGTGTACCCACTGTGACCAACACTGCGCAACCATCAACGTACTCGCCCTGTGCATGGCCCACCCCGCAACGGAGGTCACATTCAGTGCCACTATCTCACACACACATCCCTATCACGAGGCATGGTGTGTCCAATCGACAGGACTGAGTTAGCGCTCATCCGGAGGGTCCTGAACAGGAGACACATGTAACCCACTAGGCAGTCTGTGTCGTCACCTACTGGCATTGTGCAGTCAATGTGCAGGCCAGGCCTGCTGGGACTGAGCAGGGCAGCATGGCCCCAGCCTGACATTCACACGACCAACAAGTGCACTGAGACCTGCATTGCCAATTGTCTGTGTCACTGGATGTCTGACATGAAGTTGCCATGTACCACCACTCGGGAGGGACAGACAGGTCAAAGCGCCCGAGAGCTCACATACCCATGCCACCTGCAGTCAGCATGGTGAGCAGTGCATGTTTGAACACCACAGGCTCTGACTCATAGTGCTGCGGAGCAACGACATGTGTGTCCCCCACATGCACTCCCACACACACTGCAGTTGTCTCTCACACACAACTTTTGCAAGGAATAGCCATGTGCAGTGTGCGTGGAGCTCGGAATCCAGGATCTCCAGCTCCTCGCTGGTGAGTGGACCTGGACATGTCCTCAGCGTCATCCACGTGTAGGTGGAGTGGTGGCAGAAGCAGGTGTTGTCGAGGGGTGCCAGGCTGCAGTTCCAGGTAGCTGTGGTTATGCCTGTCCCACTCACACACACACATAACCCCCTGGGGCAGTTTCAGTGGGTACAAGCTGCTGCAATTCGTGTACCATGTCTGGCAGCTTCAATTGCAGACGTTGGCCTGCTCCCAGCTGGCCCTGGACGCCTACCTCCACAGTGGAACACGCAGGGTGCAACCGCGAGGGTCATTGGAGTTGGCCGTAAGGGCCTGGCCCATGGCGGGTACAGTCCGCTGATGCCATGTGCACCACACAGTATAATGTGCGCAATGCATCTGCAGGTGTGGCCATGATTTGCGTGTGGGTGCAGGTCCACAATGGACAGGGCCACAACATGCTGTGTGCATAGGCAGGGACGGCCAGTGCTCAGCCTCCACATGTCTGTTGGCACATCATCATGTACACATTGGCATGGGAGCATGGGATATGCATATGCACACACATGCCATCTTTCACTATGTACATCTGCCACTTGGCACGTGCAATGTTACGTGTCACTTGTGATGTGTAATTGCAAGCACACAGCCGTGTTGGCATGGGGCTGTCAATGTGTACAACTGTCAATGTTTCTGGAGGTGTGATCCGTACAGTGCTGTACATAGGGTGCAGTAGTGACATCAATGACTGTCTCATATCCCCTCGTGCCACAGGTCCCACTTGTTTTGGCCGCTCAGCCTGTGTCCATAGCGTTGTTGGTGTGTGCCCTACACACCCAGCCTCGGAAGCAGTGTGATGCACAGCAGCTAGTCATGTTGCCGTGGTGTTGCCGCTTGCCGAATATGCAGTCTGTTACCATCAGCATGTCTTACAAGTGATAGAGGCCTAGATCCCCATGTGCATGCTCATAGCAATGGGGTGTGTCACTGCCCATTGCTATTGGTAGGGGACCTGTGTAAGTGTATTGTGGCTGTGCTGTCCCTACTTGTCAGCTGTTCTGTGATTCAAGTGCTTGTTCAGTCATTTATGTTCTGTGCATGTGAATATGCCATGTGGCGTGTTGCTTTGACATGTGTCCACTTCCATCTTTCCTAGGCGGAGACCAAACATTCATCGCACCTACCAATTGCTGTCAGACATGGTGGATGTGGAGGTCATCCGCAAATATCGTCTGGACCGACCCACCCTGCATCGTCTATGTGCCTTGTTGGAACCCCACCTCCGTCCTCGCAGGGTGTATCCAACAGCATTCACCCCCACGGCTAAGGTGATGGCTGCACTGCATTTCTTCGCCACTGGGTCATTCCAACACACAGTGGGCAGTGGAGGTGGGATGTCCCAACCCATGTTCAGCATGGTGCTCAGGGATGTACTGTCAGCCATGATGCTGTACAGGAACAGGTACATACGATTCCCCAGGGCTCGTGAATTGGTGGCAGTGAAGGGTGCTTTCTATGCCCTTGGACGGATCCCCCACGTTGTTGGTGCAATAGACTGCACCCATGTTGGCCTTGTTGCACCACAGGCCACTGAGCACCTCTACCGCAACCGGAAGCACACGCACTCCCTGAATGTGCAAGTGGTGTGCCTTGCAGACATGGTGATTTCACACGTGTGTGCGAAATTCCCAGGATCGGCCCATGACGCGCACATCATGCGCAACAGCATCCTACCACGTCTGATGACCAATCTGCAACCGGACCGTGGCTGGATTGTTGGTGAGTATGTGGAGTAGTGTAGCGTGCTGGCTGTGCGATGCTGTCTTGTGTCCAGTTGGAATTGCAACGGTTCTGTGTCCCTCACACCCAGGTGACTCTGCTTACCCAAATGGGCCCTGGCTGCTCAGCCCATTACGACGTCCTGGGAGCCCAGCTGATGTCCGCTACAATGAGGCACATGGGAGGACCAGACGTGTGGTTGAGCGGACCTTTGGCCTCCTCAAGTCCAGGTTCAGATGCCTGGACTGCACCGGGGGCGCACTGGCGTACTCCCCACAGAAGGTGTGCCAGATTGTAGTGGCTTGCTGCATGCTGCACAATCTGGCTATTCGCAAGCAGATCCCCCTAATTGTGGATGTCGGAGATCAACCAGGGCCCCAGCCTGCAGACCAGGACAGCTCTAGTGAAGAGGACAGTGGAGAGGATGAAGCTGTGAATGTGCGTCAGCAGCTCATCGCCCGCTACTTCACTTGACGGTGAGTGTCCATGTACGACGGCTGATGTAGCTGTAGTTGTGCAGGTGTATGTGTGCTCTGTCACGGGGGCCTTTTGTTCACTGAGTGCTGTGTGTCAATGGTCCATGTCCAGGTTGGTATGCCACTGACAGTGGCTGTAGCATTGTGCCCTGTTGCTCTGTGAGATGTGTGTACATTGCTTGTAGTTGGTGACAAGTACTGTGTGATGAGTGTGTGACACACTCATTGAATGTACTCTTGTTCAGTTTTTCACCCCTAGGTCCCTACAGCCTCTCCTGTCCCATCGACATACCACACAGCAGATGCATTTCTGCTCATGGTGGCGATTGCACATCGTTGAATAAACCCAGGACACATTAACCCCTTCGCTGCTAGGCCTTTTCCCCTCCTGTGCTAAGCCTTTTTTGGGCTATTTGGGGTAGTGCGCGCTTAGGCCCCTGTAACTTTTTGACCACATAAGGTATCCATGCCAAATTTGCGTCCTTTTTTTCTAACATCATGGGGATTGTAAAGGTACCCAGGGTTTGTGGATTCCCCTGGAGGGGACCCAGAAATTAGTCAAAATACAGCTAAATTTTGTTTTTTTTTTGGAAAAATGCGAAAAAAGGGCTACAGATGAAAGCATCTTGATTTTTCCCTGCAAATGGCATCAAAAAGGGGTTGTGGGGATGAAATCACCATTTTCCCAGCTTTCAGGGACAAGCAGACTTTTGTCAGAAAACCAACTTTTTTACACAGTTTTGGCATTTTTCTGGGACATAGCCTATTTTTGCTATTTTTGGTGCTTTCAACCTCCTTCCAGTTAATGGTAGAAATGGGTATGAAACCAATAATGGATCCTGGAAAGCCATACATTTCTGAAAAGTAGACAAAATTCTGAATTCAGCAAGGGGTCATTTGTGTAGATCCTTAAAGTTTTCCTTATAGAAACTAACAGTTAAAGGAAAAATTGAAAATTAGTTGAAAAAAACAGCCATTTGTGTCAACGTTTTCACCTGTAACTTCTAATTATGACAGCTATTTGAAGGCAATATACCGTTATATCCGCTGGACCTTTCTGGTTGTGGGGATATATAGGACTTGTAGGTTCACCAAGAACCCGACGAACCCAGAGCCAATAATTGAGCAGCATCTTGCAATGGTTTTTTATTATGTACCGGGTATATAGCAATTATTTTGGGAAAATGTATACATGGAAAAATTGTTATGAAAGACACCTATGTATTTCTGAAATGGGAACAAAATGTAGATTTTAGAAACAGTAGATATTTGCACATTTCCGAAATTGGGAGTACCCATACTAGCATGAGAATTATAGGTCATTTTTCAAAATGACTTATTTTTACACATTGTCTTTCATTTGGAAGGCAGAAATGCATCGAAGGTCAATAGGTAATAACAGTTGCTCTACAATTCTGTGTTACCATAAGTCTCCCGATAAAAATGGTACCTCACTTGTGTGGGTAGCCCTTGTGCCCACAACAGGAAATGGCTCAAAATGCAACGTGGACGTACCACATTTTCACAATGAAAAATGACCCTTTTTTTGCAAAGTGCCTAGGTGTACTTTTTGAACCCTAGCTCTGCCGGCACCTAGGGAAACCTAGCAAACCTATACATTTTTGAAAACTAGACACCTAGGGGAATACAGGATGGGGTGACTTGACTTCCTCCCACCAGGTTCTGTTACCCAGAATCCCTTGCAAACCTAACAAATTGTCAAAAAAAACACATTTTCCCCACATTTCTGTGGTGGAAAGTTTTGGAATCTGCGTGGATCCACAAATTTCCACACACCCCGCGTTCCCCAAAGTCTTACGAGAAAAATGGTACCTCACTTGTGTGGGTCAGCCTAGTGCCTGCGACAGGAAACGGCGCAAAACACAACGTGGTCACACCTCCTTTTCGCAGTGAAAAATGACCCTTTTTTGGCAAAGTGCCTAGCTGTAGTTTTTGAACCCTAGCTCTGCCGGCACCTAGGGAAACCTAGCAAACCTATACATTTTTGAAAACTAGACACCCAGGGGAATCCAGGATGGGGTGACTTGACTGCCTCCCACCAGGTTCTGTTACCCAGAATCCCTTGCAAACGTAACAAATTGTCAAAAAAAACACATTTTACCACATTTCTGTGGTGGAAAGTTCTGGAATCTGCGTGGATCCACAAATTTCCACCCACCCCGCGTTCCCCAAAGTCTTCCGAGAAAAATGGTATCTCACTTGTGTGGGTCGGCCTAGTGCCTGCGACAGGAAACTGCGCAAAACACAACGTGGTCACACCTCAATTTCGCAGTGAAAAATGACCCTTTTTGGCAAAGTGCCTAGCTGTAGTTTTTGAACCCTAGCTCTACCGGCACCTAGGGAAACCTACCAAACCCACACATTTCTGAAAAGTAGACACCCGGGGCTTCCAGGGAGGTATGGCTTGCGTGGATCCCCCAACGTTTCCTTACCCAGAATCCCTGCAAACCTCAATTTTAGCTGAAAAAATCACTTTTTTCACACATTTTTGTGTGGGAAAGTGTGGCATCACTGGCCTCACACAAATTTCCTACCACCCAGCGTTCCCCCCAGGTCTCCCGATAAAAATGGTGCCTCTCTTGTGTGGGAGGCCCAAGTACCCGCGACAGGCAAGGGCCCACAACGTATTGAGGCGACATCAAAATTGCCTATCACAAAATGTTTTGGGCCCTTGCCTGTCGCGGGTACTTGGGCCTCCCACCCGAGTGAGGCACCATTTTTATCGGGAGACCTGGGGGAACGCTGGGTGGTAGGGAATTTGTGTCAGCCCCATGATTCCACAACTTTACCACACAAAAATGTGCGAAAAAGTGATTTTTTTGAGCAAAATATCAGGTTTGCAGGGGATTCTGGAAGAAAACGTTGGTAGATCCACGCAAGCCATACCTCCCTGAATCCCCCGGGTGTCTACTTTTTCAGAAATGTGTAGATTTGGTAGGTTTCCCTAGGTGGCCGCCGAGCCCCGGGCCAAAACGTCATGGGACCCCCTTGCAAAACCAGGTAGTTTTGTGATAGGCCATTTTGAGGTCGCCTCAATACGTTGTGGGCCCTTGCCTGTCGCGGGTACTTGGGCGTCCCACCCGAGTGAGGCACCATTTTTATCGGGAGACCTGGGGGAACGCTGGGTGGTAGGAAATTTGTGTCAGCCCCATTATTCCACAACTTTACCACACAATAATGTGCGAAAAAAGTGATTTTTTGAGCAAAATATCAGGTTTGCAGGTGGATTCTGGGTAAGAAAACGTTGGTGGATCCACGCAAGCCATACCTCCCTGGAATCCCCCTGGTGTCTACTTTTCAGAAATGTGTAGATTTGGTAGGTTTCCCTAGGTGGCCGCCGAGCCCCGGGCCAAAACGTCATGGGACCCCCCTTGCAAAACCAGGTAGTTTTGTGATAGGCCATTTTGAGGTCGCCTCAATACGTTGTGGGCCCTTGCCTGTCGCGGGTACTTTGGCCTCCCACCCGAGTGAGGCACCATTTTTATCGGGAGACCTGGGGGAACGCTGGGTGGTAGGAAATGTGTATCAATCCCATGATTCCACAACTTTACCACACAAAAATGTGCGAAAAAAGTGAATTTTTTCAGCAACATTTCAGGTTTGCAGGGGATTCTGGGTAGGAAAACATTGGGGGACCCACGCAAGCCATTCCTCGCTGGACTCCCCAGAGTGTCTAGTTTTCAGAAATGTGTGGGTTTGGTAGGTTTCCTAAGATGGCCGCCGAGCCCAGGGCCAAAAACCTCACTGGTGTGGGTGGTTCAAGTACCCGCAACAGGCAAGGGCCCAAAACGTATTGAGGAGACATCAAAATAATCTATCACAAAACAAGCTGGTTTTGCAAGGGGAGTCACCTGGGTTTTTGGCCCCGGGCTCGACGGCCATCTTGGGAAACCTACCAAACCTACACATTTCTGAAAACTAGACACCCGGGGGAGTCCAGCGAGGTATGGCTTGCGTGGATCCCCCAATGTTTTCCTACCCAGAATGCCCTGCAAACCTCAAATTTAGCTGAAAAAAATCACTTTCTCTCCAATTTCTGTGTGGGAAAGTTATGGAATCTACGTGGATCCACAAATTTCCTACCACACAGTGTTCCCCCATGTCTCCCGATAAAAATGATACCTCACTCGCATGGGTGGGTCAAGTACCCACGACAGGAAAGGGCCCAAAACCTATTGAGGCGACATCAAAATTACCTATCCCAAAATAACCTGGTTTTGCAAGAGGGGTCCCATGAGTTTTTGGCCCTGGGCTCGGTGGCCATCTAGGGAAACCTACCAAACCCACACATTTCTGAAAACTAGACACCTGGGGGAGTCCAGCCAGGTATGGCTTGCGTGGGTCCCCCAACTTTTTCCTACCCAGAATCCCCTGCAAACCTCAAATTTAGCTGAAAAAAATCACTTTTTCCATACATTTTTGCGTGGGATCACCGTGCCGGCACAAATGTCCTACCACCCAGCGTTCCCCTTGTTCTCCCGAGTAAAATGATACCTCACTTGTGTGGGTGGGCCAAAGGCCTGTGACTGGGAAGAGCCCAAAACATAGGGATTTAGGGTATAGCACTGAGAATTCTAAGCGCTATATTTGTTTAAAAATACGTTTTTAGCCAGTTCTGCTTTGGACACCCACACAAGTGAGGTATCATTTTACTCGGGGAACAAGGGCAACGCTGGGTGGTAGGACATTTGTGCCAGCACGGTGATTCCACGCAAAAATATGTGGAAAATATGGTTTTTTCAGCTAAATTTGAGGGTTGCAGGGGATTCTGGGTAGGGAAACGTTGGGGGATCCACGCAAGCCATACCTCATTGGACTCCCCAGGGTGTCTAGTTTTCAGAAATGTGTGGGATTGGTAGGTTTCCCTAGATGGCGGCGAGCCCGGGGCCAAAAACCCAGGTGCCCCCCCCCCCCAAAACCAGGCAGTTTTGTTATAGGTAGTTTTGAAGTCTCCACAATACGATTTGGGCCATTTCCTGTTTCAGCCACTATGCCTACCCACACAAGTGAGGTACCATTTTTATCGGGAGCCCTGGGGAACGCAGGGTGGTAGGAAATTTGTGGATCCACGCAGATTCCAGAACTTTCCCACACAGAAATTTGAGTAAAAGTGATTTTTTTTTCTGCTAAATTTGAGGTTTGCAGGGCATTCTGGGTAGGAAAACGTTTGGGGACCCATGCAAGCCATACCTCGCTGGACTCCCCCAGGTGTCTAGTTTTCAGAAATGTGTGGGTTTGGTAGGTTCCCAAGATGGCCGCTGAGGCCGGGGCCAATAACCCAGGTGACCCCCTTGCAAAACCAGGTTGTTTTGTGATAGGTAATTTTGATGTCTCCTCAATACGTTCTGGGCCCTTGCCTGTCGCGGGTACTTGACCCACCCACGCGAGTGAGGTATCATTTTTATCGGGAGACCTGGGGGAAAGCTGGGTGGTAGGAAATTTGTGGATCCACGTAGATTCCAGAACTTTCCCACACAGAAATTGGAGAAAAATGTGATTTTGTTTTCAGCTAAATTTGAGGTTTGCAGGGTATTCTGGGTAAGAAATTTTTGGAGGACCCACGCAAGCCATACCTCGCTGGACTCCTCCGGGTGTCTAGTTTTCAGAAATGTGTGGGTTGGGTAGGTTTCCCTAGATGGCCGTTGAGCCCGGGGCCAAAAACTCATGGGACCCCCCCTTGCAAAACCAGGTTGGTTTGTGATAGGTAATTTTGATGTCGCCTCAATAGGTTTTGGGCCCTTGCCTGTCGCGGGTACTTGACCCATCCACACAAGTGAGGTGCCATTTTTCTCGGAAGACTTTGGGGAACGCGGGATGGGTGGAAATTTGTGGATCCACGCAGATTCCAGAACTTTCCACCACAGAAATGTGAGGAAAATTTGTTTTTTTTGGACAAATGTTTCGGTTTGCAAGGGATTCTGGGTAACAGAACCTGGTGAGAGCCAGTCCAGTGACCCAATCCTGGATTCCCCTGGGTATCTAGTCTTCAAAAATGTATAGGTTTGCTAGGTTTCCCTAGGTGCCGGCAGAGTTAGGGTTCAAAATCTACAGCTAGGCACTTTGCAAAAAAGGGTCCGTTTTCACTGTGAAAATGTGGTGTGTCCATGTTGCGTTTTGGGCCGTTTCCTGTCGCGGCCACTAGTCCTACCCACACAAGTGAGGTACCATTTTTCTCGAAAGACTTTGGGGAACGCGGGGTGGGTGGAATTTTGTGGATCCACGCAGATTCCAGAACTTTCCACCACAAAAATGTGAGGAAAATGTGTTTTTTTGGGACACATTTTTAGGTTTGCAAGGGATTCTGGGTAACAGAACCTGGTGAGAGCCAGTCAAGTCAGCCCATCCTGGATTCCCCTGGGTGTCTAGTTTTAAAAAATGTATAGGTTTGCTAGGTTTTCCTGGGTGCCGGCAGAGCTAGGAACCAAATTCAACAGGTAGGCACATACCGAAAAAAAGTCAGTGCTTAGTGGGCTTTCTGCCGCCCTGGGGAGGGGGGAAATCAGGGCTATTGCCCCGATATGCCCCCGAGGGGGGCAGAAAGACTGTGGCTATTCTTTTGGGGGGTCGGGGGCATTGGGATGCCTATGCTGGTCAGCCCCCACCCCTCCGTATAAAAGAGCCAGCATAATCGCTGGCACATAGTGGGCTTTCTGCCCCCCCGGGGAGCAGATCAGGGGCTACTTCCCCCATCTGCCTCCTGGGGGGGCAGAAAGTTTTTTTTTTCTTTGGGGGGTAGGGTGGGGGCATTTGCATGCCCATTCTGGGCAGCCCCCACCCCGGGCCTATAAAAAAAATAATCCCTGGCATCTATGGTATTTCTGAACCCCCGGGTGGGGGCAGATTGGTGGCCGCTGCCACCATCTGCCCCCCCGGGGGGGCAGAAAGACTGGAATTTCGTGGGGGAGGGGTGGGGGCATTGGCATGCCCATCTTGGGCAACCCCCACCCCTAAATGTATTGAGGGGAAAAAACCCTGGTGTCTAGTGGGCTTTCTGCTTCCCCCGGGGGCAGATTGGGGCTACTGCCCCCATCTGCCCCCAGGAGGGGCAGAAAGACTGTACCTTTGCGGCGGGGTGGGGTGGGGGCATTGGCATGCCCATATTGGGCAGCCCCCACCCCAAATTATAATTTAAAACAAATCCCTGGTATCTAGTGGGCTTTCTGCCCCCGGGGAGGCAGATTGGGGGCTACTGCTTCATCTGCCCCCCGGGAGGCAGATTGGGGGCTACTGCCCCCATCTGCCCCCAGGAGGGGCAGAAAGACTGTACCTTTGCGGCGGGGTGGGGTGGGGGCATTGGCATGCCCATATTGGGCAGCCCCCACCCCTAACTATAATTTAAAAAAAATCCCTGGTATCTAGTGGGCTTTCTGCCCTCGGGGGGCAGATTGGGGGCTACTGCCCCATCTGCCCCCAGGGGGGCAGAAAGACTAATTTTGTGGCCGGGGTGGGGGCATCGGCATGCCCGCTTTGGGCAGCCCCCACCCCTAACTATAATTTAAATAGAAATCCCTGGTGTCTAGTGGGCTTCCTACCCCCCGGGGGGCAGATTGGGGGCTACTGCCCTCATCTGCCCCCAGGGGGGGCAGAAAGACTAATTATGCCAAAAATTGTATGGGGGAGCAAAGGCCCTTGCCCAAGGGGCCGCTCCCCCTCCCTGGTGCCTAGTGGGTGGATCTCTGCTTGGGGATCGCCCTCCTGGGGCGATCCCCAAGCAGGGATCCACTAGGGAGGTGTACCATTGGAAAGGGGAGATTCTCCCTTTCCAACGATACCTCTCCTGAGTTTCTACGTGCTCAGGGGGTTGAGATAGCCCCCTGAGCACGTAGAAACTGAAACTGAAATGAGCCTCTTGGCTCATTTCAGTTTCAGTTTCACTGAAATGAGATCAGCGCGACATGCGCGCCGATCGTCATTTCAGGGAAACCAGGGGGGGGGGCCTCAGGAGCTGGGGAAGCTCTTCCCCAGCTCCCGAGGCTTTAGGGGATGAAAGGGAATCCCTCTGGTGCCCGCACCAGAGGGATTTCCTGGACTGGGTTCCATGACGAGCTGGACTCGTCATGAGCACACGAGCACTGTGTGCCATGACGAGTCCAGCTCGTCATGAGCATGGAAGGGGTTAAGCCGATTGTGATCAAGGTGTATTTATTAACAGCGGTGACATGTGATTGTGTGCAAGGTGATGACAAATGTGGTGCATGCTGTGACAATGAGTTGACGGTCATGGCTGCGTGATGGTCAAGGTGTACCCATGGAGTTCTATGTCCACAGTCCAACAGACCCATGCCATTCACATGGCAGTGTGGGGTAGGATCGTATTACAAGTCAATGCAGTAGGTGGTCAAGGTGGCTGGCTGACTCACTGGCGTTTGGTGCGTGCGAAGTCCTCTCTGGACACCTGTTTCCTCTTCGGACGGCCCCTTCCACGTTTGGTAGGGGGGGTGTTTATGTGCCGCTGGTGGTGGCTGAGGAGTGCTCACTCGCTGTGGACGCAGGGGAACGCGATGCTGCACGACCCTGCGCCACAGCAGGTGGTGGCGGAGGTGGTGTTGCTGGCCTTGCTTGTGCCCTCCCCCCCCCCCCACCACCAGCTGGCCCATGAGGGCCGCGATTTGTCCCATATTGGCGTCCATGGACCTCAACACCCCAAGGACCTCCCGCGTGTCGCTAGCCGACCTGGCCCATTCTCCTTGGGCCTCTTGATAGGCCCCAAGGACTCTGTCGATTTGCGGCAGGGCTTGGCTCCCAGGCATAGTTGGCGTTGGCCTGGCCCAGCTCCTCCTACCAGTACTGCTGCCACCGACCTGCCCACTAGCCACATTGCTCACCACGGTCCTCGCTCTGGCTCCCAGGGTGGAGCCCGACGGCCGTGCCACCCCTTGCGCAGGGGCTGTGGCGAGGGATGGCGTGGTGGTGGTGGTGGTGGTTGCGGCGGTGGTGGTGGCCGCAACGACCGTGGCAGCAGGGGTCTGTGACTGGTCAGCAGCCCTGGGTGATGGGTTGGTGGGCAGGAGGGGCCCTGGGGAGAGGTTGAGCCCTGCCACTGCAGATGGGCCTGCTGGGTGGTCTGCGTCCGAAGAGGTGTCCAGCTCCTCTACATCTGTGAGTCCGGGTCGGGGGCTTGCGGACTGGCTGTGCTGGCTGCTGTCTCCCTCTACAGCATCCAGCAGTTCGGCACCTGTGGGGAGAATGAGATAGGTCATTGTGTTGCACCTAGCAAAGTATGTATTGGTTGTCTGACATTCACAGTTCGTGCACTGTCGTGCACAGGTTTCCCAGGGGCGTGTGTGTGGATGTACGATGTGTGTATGCGTGGGCTAGGCAATGGAACTGTGTGATGTGGACATGTGGCATGGGACGGATTAGCAATGCCGATGGGTGTGTGTTGCTATGCTCCTACATTTTGTGGGTCGGGTGTATGCGGGCTCCAGGACCATCGACGATGTTGGGTTGAACGATGCTTTTGGTGTTCAAATGGTACGCTTGGAAACACTGATGCCAAAAGGGGGTACAGCCCCCTACACGCTTTTGGGTTGTAAAATGCTTTTGGGGTTCAAATGGAACGCATAGAAACGCTGATGCCAGAAAGGGGTCCAGCACACTAAACGCTTTTGGGTTGAAATATGCTTTTGGGGTACATACTGTGAGTAATGGGTGCAGGACGTGACATGTGTTCTGGCAACATGACAGTGCATAGACGAAGGTGTGTGTCTGTCTGACATGCCCGGCATATCTGCTGACTGTTATCATTCATGGACATTACATTGGTAGCATTGTTGTGAGTTCGTGCTTGTTGTGTGCCACACGACATATTGCAGATGGGCCAAATCCTTTGTGTGCGTGCTGCCCTCGTACATGTGCATCAATGCAGTGCTCTTGGGGTGTTGACTACATTATGTGTGTTACTCGCAGTGTGACGTGCGCTTCAGTCACTGCAGGCACATGATTTGTCATGGGCAGGTATCTTTGCATGACTACTGTATGAGGGCCAGCTGTTCGGATGACATACCTTTCATGACACTGGGGCTGAGAGATGAGATGGATGATATGTTGAATGTGCATTGTGTGCCTGTGTGTTTCATGGGTCCAGTTGTCTTTGTGTGCAATATTGTGGTTCCAAGCTGGTACTTCTAGTAAGGTCTGTCTTACATGGGCGTTGTTGTCCGATGTGTGGGTGACAGGCAGTTAGGACTACATGGACAAGACTTCGATGGTGTTGCTGATGTGTGTGGTGGGTGGCACAGTGCATGCCGTGTGGGTCTGTACTCCAGTGGGACTTGTGCATGCAGACGTGGCTCCTTGGGTGTTGCTGTATCTGTGATGGGTCATGTGGGGTATGACTCTGTAATACTTGTCCGTGTGCACATTGGTCACATGATTGTGACTGGGAGCAGTGCTGCGTGTTCCTCTGCTACGTGACATGTCCCATGTGTCAGTCGTAGTACAGTCCTCATGCCTACAGACACCCCGCCCTGTACAGTTTCCCACCTACAGGTTGTTTTTGAGTGCGCAATGCAATGGATGCCACATGGTGCTGGGAGGGAGGGGTGCTCCACCTTGCTGGTCTGTGGGAGTGGGGGCCTGGTGGGTGTTGTACTTCAGCTGTCCCCCTCCGACCCACTGCCTTTGTGTTCCGGCTACTTACCTGATAGTTGTCGGTTACTGCAGCTGTGCCTGACACATGGGTGTGGGTGTGGGTGTGGGGAGTGCTCCACCTTGCTGGTCTGTGGGAGTGGGGGCCTGGTGGGTGTTGTACTTCAGCTGTCCCCCCTCCGACCCACTGCCTTTGTGTTCCGGCTACTTACCTGATAGTTGTCGGTTACTGCAGCTGTGCCTGACACATGGGTGTGGGTGTGGGTGTGGGGAGTGCTCCACCTTGCTGGTCTGTGGGAGTGGGGGCCTGGTGGGTGTTGTACTTCAGCTGTCCCCCTTCCGACCCACTGACTTTGTGTTCCGGCTACTTACCTGTTACTTGTTGGTTAGTGCAGCTATGGCTGACACATGGGTGTGGGTGTGGGTGTGGGGAGTGCTCCTTCTGGCACTTCTGGAGTACAAGGGGACCTGGTGGGAGTTGCGGTGCTGGCTGACTGTACACATGCCCCCATGGTTTTGTTAGTTGGTAGGTTTGGGCTGTGTGTGTGAGTGTCTGTTGCATGTGTGAGTGATGTCTTGTGTATTGTGTACTGGACGTGGGGGTGTTTGTCCCTCGGAGCTATGGCATTGTGGTAGTGCATGTGAGTACATAGCGGTGTGCTGGTATACGTTTGTTTGTACTTACCAGCCTCCACTCCCCCTGGTAATCCGGTGAGGATCTCCGGATGTATGATGACTCGCACCTTCTCCTCCCACGCCTTGAAGGTCTTGAATAGCGCGGGATTACCTCCGCCAGTCCTGGCAGCCAGCTCACGATTCTTTGCCTCCTTCTTCTTGACCACGCTTTTCAGGTCGTTCCACCTTTTGTTGATTTCGCCTCTGTTGCGTGGCGCATTCCCGATTGCATTGACCTGGTCTACGATCCTGCTCCACAACCGGGTTCTGGTGGCTAGTGGTGTCTGTTGGACCTGGTTGCCATAGATTTGTGGGTGCACCTTGACGATCTCGTCGACCATGACCGTCAGCTCAGTGGAAGTGAACTTGGGCATTCTGTGTGATGCCATGGTGTGTGTTTTGGTGTTTGTGGTGCTGGTGCGGTGTGTGGTGTGTGATGTGCAGGGGGTTTGTGTGGCCGGTGTTTGGTGGTGGTGGTGGTGATGTGTGTGATATATGCGTGTCTGTGGTGTGCTGCTGTCCTTTCTGTCTCGCTGTGTTGTGTGCTCTCGTCCTCAGTTTGTAATGTTGCAGGGGGTTGTGGTCTGTGAAGGGGCTGGTTTTGTACTTACCCATGTGGGTGTGTCATGATGGTCTGTTGTTTTCAGGTGTGTTGTGGCTAGTTTTCTGGGATTTGTAGTTGATTTGTTTGTCCGGGGGGGGGGGGTGTTTCCGGAATGTGTACTGTGTTTGGGTATTTCTGCGTGGGTTGCTGTGTGGACTTGTTGGCCATGTTGTGTGTGTTTGGTTTTGTCTGCGGATGATTTATGTGCATGGACATGGCCGCCAGTGCTTCCGCCGTGTCCATTTTCGTCACTGTTGTTTACGCTGGCGGGCGGTGTATTTGTGGATTTTCCGCGCTCATGTCGGTCCGATCCTAATTTCACGGGCGGTGTCTCGGTCGTCAGGGCGGGCGGTTTTGGGTTGTCGTGCATCTTTCCGTCCGTGGCGGGCGGATGGACTTGGACTCGGACATGGGCGGGCGGTATTCTTTGTTAGTTTCCGCCTCCGGCGGTTTTCGGTTCGCGGCATCGTAATTGCTCGGTCGGTATTCAGACGGTGTAGGCGGGCGGATTTTTACCACTGTGGTAGATGGCGGATTTTTTACCGTCCGTCATCGTAATGGACACCTTAGTTCGTTTTTCTACCATGTTCCTGGGGTTAGTTAGGACTATAGAGTGTAATAGTCAAACGTGCCCATTCTTGCCTATGGGGAACAGGTAGCCTTACAGTAGTGAAAACGAAATTGGGTGTAAGTCACTACCAGGACATGCTACACACACCAAGGCATGTCCTACCTTACACATACTGTTGTATTCCTCTTAGGGTATCCATAAACGGGCTTTCCAGTATCATGTCCTTATATAGGCACAATTCGCCATGCCCTTATATAGGCATAAAATCCCAGCCCTTATTTAGGCATTAAACCATGCACTCCAAATACAGGCATGGTCTCTGACATCCGTCCACCCTAACGTCACAACGAGTTCATGAAGAACAGACCCTTAGGCTGCAGGAGTTTCCCTAGTCCAGGACTATTGATTTCTTCAAGGACTCATATATTATGCATGAACCATTATTCCTTAGGGGGTTCATTCATGACGTCTTTCGCTGTCCAACTCAGGTCAATGCTAACATTCTTAGGTGCTCTCAGGTATAAATATACCTTCCCTAGCCCCTGTAAACCAGAGGAGACCTCGACTTCAGAGGAGCCCGTTTCCCGGCCTGACGCACTGAGAAGACGCTGCCTTCCCTGCACGCAGAGAGCCCAGCTTCCAGTGATCTGACTTCCTTGCGGGGTGTTGGAGTTCGAGTCTGGCAAAGAGATTCCTACCTCTCTCATTCTTCAGGTATGGAGCTGACTAGAACCTAGAGGGACTCTTGGCATACTAGGCATACTAGACTTAACATACTCTTAGTATACCGTAGTAAGGAATACTTCACCTACTTCCTCCCTCTTCCTACACCTAGGTCAGGTTAGGTACATTGGGGTAGAATTAGCTTAGCAACGCATCGTATGAGTACTCGCATTTTTAGTCTGTTATTTATGTAAATGCATATGTACTAAAAGATAATGCTATCGCAGTATTTATTTCTACTGCTCACCCTGTACATTATTTATCTCGCATACTGTCTTGTGATCGTAACAGCACATTTTACTTACACCAGAAACAAGACTGTTCAATAAATCCTTTATTGAAACGCCCGTCTATTTCTTTCTGTGTAACTTGGAGAAAACTAAGCATGCACGACTGAGCTGATTGAAATAGTTATCTATTGTTTCCACGACTCTGGGACACGTTCTGATTCTAAAGGGAAACACAGTGGTCATGTTTTGCGGCTGCCAGAAACTACTCCCGTCTTGTTGTCAAGGAGTTTCTAGTGGCCTCTGAGCTAGCTGGCACAAGTAATTAAGTTTAATATACTCGATGGGGACATACTGACCTTAGTCCTATGTCAAACCTATAGGATATATTATTCCAATGCGCAGAGCCTATTAGGGAAATAGGAGCTACACTACATGGCGCCCAACGGTTTAGTAAGGCAGTAATTCAACGTTAGATACTGAGTAACTCAGCCGTGCTTTTTCTCTCAAGACCCCTACCCATATACTCCAAAAGACGTCTGGAGTGGGCAGGGTTAGGTATCCACCACGGCTACATAGGGCAGTACCCTATATATTAGCTGTTTGGTTTGCTCAACGTTGAAGCATACAGTGTTCCACAATATTGTGCACCTTATCTTTGTTTCCTTTAAACTTGTTCTACATTTTTCAAACAACAAAATGCCTGGCTCCGACAATGAAACCGGAGACGGTGTAACTGTGGCTGATCAAGCCCTACCAGTAGTTTTTAACATTACCGGTTTAAATGAAACCGAGGAGGGTGTCATAGACATCACTCCAAACTTAAGAAGAGCCATCACTCTAAAACTTATAAAACATGGCCTACCACCAAGAGGCGGTAGAGCAGTTTTCGTGATAAAGGCACATGAATCCTTTCAGACAGAGGTATTCTATTCATGGGTAATATTTCCTGAATCCAATCCAATAACACAGATGTTTCACTTCTACAAAGAAGATGAACCACCAGAGGAATACATTCCTTTCGAGGATATAGAAATTCCATTAACATACCAAGAGCATCAGCTCTGGTTTAAAGGCGCCCTAAAACATCACAAAAACATTACTAGGCTCGGTCCACTAGGTAGACCAGGAGCAACATGGCCGATTTTAGCCGGCTACACACCTCATCCTGACATTGAAGAGATGTCAGATGAGGAGTTACTTACTCAACTCAGAGTTAATAAAAATTTACAGACAATTGGTCCAATATGTCATGCGGACTTTTACAGTCCGACCACCATTGACATATCCAAATCCAACTCCCCAACAGGGGAATACACTAAAAATTACACCACAGACTCTATACGAGTCATGGGTAAAATGCCCACAAAACGTGAGCAAATTCCATTTTGGATAGCTCAAAAAATTACTCAAATCGAAGCAGTATTTCCAAATACTAGCCCGCATGAGAAACGCAGAATCCTAACAATCAGTTTACCGATGGAGATCACACCACAACTGGAAGACTGCACCACTTGAGGCTCAGTCTTTGCTGCCATCTATACTAAAACACATGGTATTCCATCAATTGCGGTAATACCTGATGTCCTAAAACAAATTCAAAACGAATACGGGGCAGAGCCTGCTCTAAATTTAGGTATGAAATTACTGAAAAATTTCGACCAGGTCTCAACAATAATATTATCTAATATTAAAGGGGAGGCAGCAGCAGTGGCGATCCGCCAAAAATTAAGGGAATTCGATGTTACAGAACATCAAACTGAGCTACCCAGAATAATAGAACAATCTTATGCAGAATTAGGCAGAGATAGTTTGGGTGGAAGACCAGTGAAGCCGAAACTATCTGAAAGTCCTGAGAAGGACTCCATAAAACAAACTCCTACATCTTCTAAAAAGAAGTGGGATACTAATAAACAAAATTCAAACGAGACACGTTCTCAATCCCGAGGTAGGTCTCCTCAACAGGAGCCCTCTGAAAGGAGGTATAACCTCAGGAATAGGGATAATTTGAGAAAACCTGATAGGTATCAAGATACTGATACACGTTCCTCTCGTCCCTTTCAGATCTCATCACAGACTTCGGAAAGAAGAGGACGATCAGAACACAGAGAAGAACGCGTGAAATCGAAAGACGACAAACACGCTTCAAAAACCAAAGTAAAACCTCAATTCTCCAAAAAGAAGGTAGCAGGTCTGAAGATCAGACATGCCGAGAATACTGAGAACACAAGTCAAGAACGGAGAATGGGCTCAGACCATGCTGGACAGTGCAGCGGAAGTCACAATAGTTCGCCAGACCGTGAAGGAACTTCTGGAGATAGTGGACTTGAATGAGTACATCACAGTTGAGACTGTAGACACCAGGGTTAGTAATCCACAAAAGTTATATGACATAACACTCCGGATGGAGGGAGACAAACATAGACAGGTGAAAGCACTTTTTTGGGAAAGACTATCAAAAGGCTATGACATACTTCTAGGAGAAAAGGACTGGCCACCACAATTTGTCAGGGAGTGCCCACATGGCGAGGACATTATTATGCCTGCCTTCTCCAACCATATTCCAATACACCTAAAATATACATATGCCAGGAAATGGGCAGTGGCCCAGGCCCCAGCATTATATAAAAATCATGTAGGATGGGATGAGGACTCACCTCGCCATAAAATACATCTGAAACATGAACCAACTGCACAACGGCAGTACCCAATAAAGCAAGAAGCTAAAAACAGGTCAGGGAGATCTTAGATCAACTTGAATACCAAGGGGTGATTGAAACATGCACCTCCTCAATGAACAATCCTTTGTTTCCTGTCTCCAAACCAGACAATACATATCGTCTAGTTTTGGATTACAGACACTTAAACACTTGTTCTAAAACTTTTGCAGTGCAAAATGCACATAGCACAGCATTAATGAATAACATTGTGCGTAAAAAATATAAAACCATATTCGACATCTCAAATGGTTTCTTTTGTCAAAACATAGCACCTGAAAGCAGGTACTTAACAGCATTCTCCATAATGGGGACCCAGCGTCACTTTTGTCGACTCCCACAAGGGTTCAAAAACAGCCCAGGTGTATTCTCAGCGAGGGTAACTGAGTTATTACAAATTTATGACAATGAGGCATTGTCCTATGTCGATGACATATATCTGACAGACGATGACCTGGACAAACACTTGAACAGGGTGAGCACCATTATACTGGGTTTCGCCTCTGAGGGCTACAAGTTCAACTTTAAAAAGTCCCGAATTGCCCATCTCAATGTCCTATTTCTAGGATATGAGCTTGGCAGCTAACTTTTTAGAAAAGTGTGCGCTGCTCCAACTTCCAAAAACGCTAAAAAACTTACAATCCATCCTGGGTTTCCTAAATTTTGGAAGAACATACATTCTAAATTATGCAGAAAGGGTTAAACCTCTCTACGCATTAATCAAACCTGATTTTTCAATCAAAAACTGGACACAGGAACACACAGAGATTTTGCGTTCACTCCAGGCTAACATGTTAGCAACAAATCATTTACAAACACGTGTAAGTCAACGTAATTTGGTGATCTGAATAATTTCGGGTCAATGTGGATTCACCTACTTAACCTTCAATGAGGGTGAGAAAATACCAATTGCATACAAATCTCATTTGTATACACAAGCGGAAATGCGCTTCAGTTCAACTGAAAAAATTCTAACAGCAGTTCAAACCGCTGTAGCAAAAGAAAGAGCCTTAGCCCAAGGGAAACGCATTATTGTCGTAACCCCGGTACCGGCTTTAGAAGCTGTTACAAAAGCAAGCATTCCAAATGCTAAAGCATTACATCCAAGATGGATACAATGGGTTAATTCTCTTGCTGCAACAGATGTTGAATATGTTTTTGATCCAGATTTAAAAACACAAGCATTCCTACAATATGAACAAGAATGTCCTCTGCCTACTGAAATTCTGCCTCTTGATCAGTACGAATTTATAATTTACACAGACGGATCCGCACAACCCGCAATAGGGAGTAAGCAAGCTTACAGTGCAGCATGTGCAATCGTTAAAGGTCGCATGCGAGATGGCATCTTCAGACCTATGGTCACAAAAACTCAATCTCTAGGGGATTGTACAGCTCAGCGAGCTAAACTACAAGCATTCAAACTGGCACTTGAAAGTACAGATCGAGAATTCCCCACACTAATAGTGTGCGATTCCTTTTACTGTGTTCAGTCGTATAATGAATTTATACAAAACTGGCTTGAAAATGTTTTCAAAGATGCAAAAGGTGGCACAATAAAGCACAAATTGCTTTGGGAACAAGTAGTTTAGTTGAAAAACGAACTACCAAAGGCTCACGTGATCCACACACTGAGTCATCAACGTGATGGCGTTCACGTTGCAGGGAATTCATTGGCTGACGAAGCCGCAAAGGGGGCTGTGCTAACGTCTTCCGTAGCTGCGATCACTCGTTCAAAAACAAAAATAGACGGTGAGATAATGTTGGCTGTCAATGCTTCGAGCAAAGGCAGCAGTGCAGCGTTACCAAAAAAGTTTCCACTCAAGTACTCTTATGTAATTGATGCGAACAACGTTCCTTTTGCTCGAATCCCTGGAGTGGGGGATAGGGTAATTCCAAACATGGAACGTAGAAAAGCCTTGATTTATGAAACACATTTGGGGGAGGGTCTGTCACATCAAGGGATCTCTAAAACAATCTTGACGTTAAAAGAGATGTACTGGTGGCCTGGAATGAATACAGAAATTCACATATTCATCAACAACTGCTTAGACTGTAAATTACAGCGAGCGAGCCACCAGACACCATGCTGCGAATGCGGCAGCCCAGTACAGACACCACTGTTAGACAGCATTCGACTATCTACGCGCCTGCGTCCTACTGGACAAAGGCATTCCCGCAAATACTGAATCTAGGTTCCTATGGTTATGGCCTCAGCGCTCGGCTGACGCTCAAACTGTTATAAAAGATTTGCGAGTCTTTATCGGCACATACGCAATAGGCACGCTACATTCTGACCAGGGTCCTGCGTTTAGCTCTAGGGCTTACAAAGAAGCCATGGCCAGTCTGGGCGTTGCATTGCGGTACTCCTCTCCATTCCATCCTGAGGGAAATTCGGTTGTGTAAAGGAAAAACCGGGACATAAAGCAGTCTATTACAGCTAGGGTATTAGGTTCGGGTGATGGGTGGGTCAAACAACTTAGTGGGGTTCAACGTGCATTGAACAATCTGCCAAGAAGTTCTCTAGGGGGGGTCACTCCATATGAGATCCTATTTGGGACAAGAATGTGGGTACCAGACATTGAACACGCAGGCACAGTGGTGGAAAATAAACCCTTTGATATCAAAGATTGTTTGGCTGTTTTACAGGACTTAAACAAATTAAGAACGAAACAAAGCAACGTATTCCTACAGTCAACCACCACTGGGGATCAACCGGCTGTCCCAGCAAGGCCTGTCTGGATTCCAAAAGTTGGGGATCTAGTCAGAGAAAAAATTGCGGACAAGAAGGAATTTGGACCTTCTTACAGACAACCAGTACCTGTCCTAGCAGTTCAAGGAACAAGAACAGTACTACTGCCGCCCCTTGCTGGAATAAAGGAGAAAAGATTTGTGTCCATCGACCTGATCAAACCACAGTATGTGGCCAATACTAAATAGTAGGCCTCGCGGACTCCGACCTAGTAGCAGACGCACTCCTCTCGCTACTATCCAAGAGGTTCAGACTGAAAGACTGATAACTATCGAGAATTCAGCTGTAACAGACAGAGGACTATGCAACAACGCTATGGAACTCATCCCTCTTGAACACCAAGTAACAGTTCGTCCAAATACACCTGTCTACACCAACGTAACAAGTGATGAACTGGTTCCAGTGATTTCTACAAATCCTGATGCAATTCCAACAATTGACAGAACTGCTTCTGGCTAATTCATTAACTTTGATACGTTCTCAGAAGATCTGAGTGAACCTGAAACGACGCCAGTGTCATTGAAATTCAAGCAGCAAGTACAAGACTTTCTTCACTTTCTGAAAAAGACTTATTTGGTTTCTCCATGAATTGAACTCTGGATTACATCTGGACTTTTTGTTTTCCTGCTCTGGCTAGCTTTGGTTACAACTGTAAGCGTGCTTATAAGTGGCAGATACATCCATGTGAACACTGAAGGAAAAGACGTGAACGTACTTTTGAAACCTCATAAATCTTCCCATCGTGAAGCAAGAGACTTATCATCAGTGAACATCACAGCTGTTCCTATACAGGATGGTATAGTGTGGGACAAAACAGATTATGATATCTTCGGCCCGAATGAACAATTGAACATTCCACATTTGTTTAAAATTTCATTAAGTGATCTAATTACGTCCAGTACCTATTCAGATGATTGGGACTTTGAGACTGTAAACAACATTATGTTTGACCTAGAAAAATCTGCTGCATTTTCTAAAAATGAATTTTTAGAGGGTTCATCAGACTATGAACAAATGTATTGTTATAATCACTATGGTCATCATTATTTGCATAAATCTGCATATCCAAGAAATGTGTTTGTTTAACCAATGGGAACATTGTCCTACACCACCTAAAGGTAGTTCAAAAACATTTGCTAGTAAATTTCCATATTTTTCAGGATACAATACATCTGAACCAGAAATGTTTTACTACAAAAATGTAAACAAGACAGGACTGAAAATTATGTTAACAAATACAAAACAGATTTATTCTGCATTATTTAATGCCCAACTGTCTAGACAGGGTTTCGACTTTTGGAAAGACACAATTGACACAAACTGTGTGGGGTACTAAAGATTGGCAAGTGCAGGGGATAGAAGCTTTATTTAGAGCCTGCATAATCCCAGAACAAATAATGTTTTTGAATGAAACTATCCAACAAACATCTTGTCTTGGATTAGCCAAGATAAGAGATGAACACACCTTCTGTACCAACACCTGCCAGTGAAAATAATACAAAGGCAGTGGTGACAGTTGACAATATACTACAACTCAACAGATCTAATCCTACTTGGAAAAAATGGTTGATCTGGCCCACAGACACGAATAACTGTCAGGAAAGATTCCTGAATAAAACTCAGGGCTTTACTATTCATAGGCCAGACCCAAGATACGTCCAAAGACAACATCCGGGGGTAGTAACAACATACAGTGTAGGTAAATTATGCCTCGATTGGCTGCATAAATCTACACTACAGGATGTGAAACAACACTTAACCTTACTTAAAAAGGACGCAGACCTTAGGGAATTCTTGCTTGGACCAAGAAAACCGCGTCAAAAACGTTTCATATATGCCGGCATTTATGCTGCTTATAATGAAGCATGGAAAGTATCACAGATGGAGGCCGCAGAACGAATACGTGAACTTGATCGTATTAATTTAGAGAAAACACTCTCTGTGGTCGACAATGGGTTAACAACTTTGTCCTCCAGAATATATTCATTGGATGGCATTGTATCCTCTGCTATCGACATTCTAGAACAAGATTTGGCGATGTTACAACAAGGCCAATCTCAATTACGTTCTATTATGTTATTAAGCTGGACGCTGCAATCTTTGCAAGCGGGCTATGTGCCTTGGCGTTTCATCAACACAACGGCTCTGTTTGCAGAATACAATCTCACTGATAAACAGATCGAACTGGCACAAAGAGGAGCAAAGTATACATTGCTGAGCATTGAAAAACTGGAAAAGTTACCATTCACTGTGGCAGAAAAACTAGCTACAGAATGGCTTATTCATGGCAAAATAACTTTACCTGTGAGTACTTTTCAGTTTCAGTATTGCCTCAGACAAATGCAAGCAGGCAAATATGAAAGGTTGGGTAAGGAATACATTGACATCTTGGGATTTACCGTATACATATAGATGTTGGAGTGGGGATCGTGAAGTGTTTTTGAGCGGTTCAAACTGTACACTTGCACTGAGTGGTTCACTTATATGTCAAGACATTTCCTTGCACGGGGCTTGTAATGGTTCAGTGGAAAATTTGTCTTGCCAACAGCAGGGTACTCCAGCTGCTGTGATTAATCCAACGTTTGGACAACTTTCTAATGGGAGTTACCTCATGTTGAATGATCAGAGTTGCTGTGGCATGCTGCCAGGCATTCCATATCTAGTAACGGTCAACTCCAGGGTCACTTGCTGTATGCAAGTATTGTTTCCCCCAATAGACACAGTCAGGGAGTCGCCTCTATGGCCTTCGCTGAACGTCTCTTTTATAAGATTTGATACTTTAAGCAGATTGAAAGCCATGCTTTTACAGCAAACAGTGCCTTTGACCTCGGCCAAAGAAACCTATGATCTACAAGTAGCAAGGACTTCGGCTGAGATACAGACTTTAATACGTACAAACTGCCCTATACATTTCGTGGAAATGATATCGCGTATCTTTAACATGTCTGATACATCCGGAATTGTACATGTATTTAAGAGCATCTGCTCAGGTCTGTTAGCACCTTTCCAGGCAATACTCGGAATCATCCCGAACTTTGCACATTCGGTGTTTGGTGGCATACCATTAATTCTAGCACTTGTTGCCGGAATTCTATTTCTCTTCTTGCTATTGCGCTATGGCCAGCCTATTCGCAGACATCACTCCGAGCGAAATGGAGAAAGCTCTCCTTGAAAGAAAGTGCCGTGAGCAAATAGTAAAGCTTTTGGGCATGACTCGTCTACGGGACCTTAATACCACGTGGTTCCTGTCGTTCAGACCAATCTGGCAAGATTGCATCTTACCTGTTCTACGATGCCTGCTATGCGGTGAAGAATGCGTGTTGGACACCTGTCTAACATTTCCATCAGCAACGCCAACGGATGTCGATACTCTGCTGGACCCGATAACGGTCCATGCTCTGTGTTGTCCCCAGAGGCTTCCTATCCTGCTGTCAGCATTCATTGAGATCTCACAGACGCTTCCGGCTGCTGCTGAGGTACGAGAAAGAACTCCAGGCACACAGGTAACAACGGACGCGAACATTGCTGAGGCAACCTATGCTGGAAGCAATGCTTCCCATCTCTGTGCAATTAATCTACTACACGAGGTGTTCCAACTGACACCAACAACAGTGGATGATGTTTTGTCTATTGAAATAGATGATCTCATGTTTACACCAGACCCGTGAACTAACTCTGATTCGGCATACAGTGTTCCAGAGCTGCAGTGACAAATGTGGCCTTCATTTTTAAACAACTTGAAACTCTACCAAAATTGAACTTTTTCCCATTTTTTTATTTATTTTTTATTTTTTTAACAAAAATGGCACATCAATCTGCTTACAGTAGAACTAGCCTTATAATACAGACTTCAAGGTACTTCCATGGACACTTAGTCATCTTGTGTGTCTAAAACAGTTCATTAATTTTCATGACATGAAATGACTTTGATTTTTGAGAAACTTATCGATCATTTTTTGTCACATGTAAATATTACTGCTTATTTCATTCCAATTGCATTTATTTTCGAACTTTATGCCTGTAATGAAAAGCAATGCTTCAAATGTACAGTACCTTTTGCATTCTAATAGGTTTTTTAAAATGCCTTTTTTAAATGGTTTTATGAAACATTTTAGAAATATGCGGTACTCCATTTTAATGTTTAGCATTTTAGTATTATCGTACACACGAAAGAGGAGTGGGTGTTGTATTCCTCTTAGGGTATCCATAAACGGGCTTTCCAGTATCATGTCCTTATATAGGCACAATTCGCCATGCCCTTATATAGGCATAAAATCCCAGCCCTTATTTAGGCATTAAACCATGCACTCCAAATACAGGCATGGTCTCTGACATCCGCTCACCCTAACGTCACAACGAGTTCATGAAGAACAGACCCTTAGGCTGCGGGAGTTTCCCTAGTCCAGGACTATTGATTTCTTCAAGGACTCCTATATTATGCATGAACCATTATTCCTTAGGGGGTTCATTCATGACATCTTTCGCTGTCCAACTCACGTCAATGCTAACATTCTTGGGTGCTCTCAGGTATAAATATACCTTCCCTAGCCCCTGTAAACCAGAGGAGACCTCGACTTCAGAGGAGCCCGTTTCCCGGCCTGACGCACTGAGAAGACGCTGCCTTCCCTGCACGCAGAGAGTCCAGCTTCCAGTTATCTGACTTCCCTTGCGGGGTGTTGGAGTTCGAGTCTGGCAAAGAGATTCCTACCTCTCTCATTCTTCAGGTATGGAGCTGACTAGAACCTAGAGGGACTCTTGGCATACTAGGCATACTAGACTTAACATACTCTTAGTATACCGTAGTAAGGAATACTTCACCTACTTCTTCCCTCTTCCTACACCTAGGTCAGGTTAGGTACATTGGGGTAGAATTAGCTTAGCAACGCATCGTATGAGTACTCGCATTTTTAGTCTGTGTTATTTATGTAAATGCATATGTACTAAAAGATAATGCTATCGCAGTATTATTTATTTCTACTGCTCACCCTGTACATTATTTATCTCGCATACTGTCTTGTGATCGTAACAGCACATTTTACTTACACCAGAAACAAGACTGTTCAATAAATCCTTTATTGAAACGCCCGTCTATTTCTTTCTGTGTAACTTGGAGAAAACTAAGCATGCACGACTGAGCTGAGTGAAATAGTTATCTATTGTTTCCACGACTCTGGGACACGTTCTGATTCTAAAGGGAAACACAGTGGTCATGTTTTGCGGCTGCCAGAAACTACTCCTTCTTGTTGTCAAGGAGTTTCTAGTGGCCTCTGAGCTAGCTGGCACAAGTAATTAAGTTTAATATACTCGATGGGGACATACTGACCTTAGTCCTATGTCAAACCTATAGGATATATTATTCCAATGCGCAGAGCCTATTAGGGAAATAGGAGCTACACTACAATACAATGCACCCTGCCATAGGAGTGACTTACATGATGCCAAGGGAAGGTTCAGGGGCTGGGAAGTGGGTGCACTTCACAGCCAAGATGGCAGTTCTGGACTGCACGCAGACTCTGCAGTGGCAGGTCTGAGACACACTTTACAAGCTGCTTCTGTGGGTGGCGCAAACCAGCGCTGCAGGCCCACCGGCAGCATTCGGTTTACCAGCCCTGGGCACTCACAAGCCACGCTACTAGGGCCTACAGGTAAGCCAAATAAGCCAATCATGGATATACCAATTCATATGTCATATTTACACAGGGAGCATTCGCGCTGTGGCACCGAATGGCAGTGGCACAGCGCCCAGAGCATCTAACACCAGCAAAAAACGAGGGAGACAACAGCGAAAAGTGGAAGGGAGACCCACGCCAATGGTGCCAGGTCTAACACGTGTCCCCTCCAGCTGAAATGTGGGGAGAACTACCCATCCCCTTGGGAGTTCTCATCACTAAGGCGGAAAAATCTGGACAGATCATCAGCATTGGCGTGTTCTGTACCAGGGCGGTGTTCCACCGTGAAGTCCATACCCTGTAGGGAAATGGACCACCTCAACAACTTGGGATTCTCACCCCTCATCGGCATCAACCATCTGAGGGGCCTGTGGTCTGTCTGAACCCGGAAGTGAGTCCCAAACAGGTATGGTCTCAGCTTCTTCAGTGCCCAGACCACAGCAAATGCCTCACGCTCAATTGCACTCCACCTCTGTTCCCGTGGAAGTAGCCTCCTACTGATGAAGGCTACGGGTTGGTCTAGTCCCTCCTCATTTATCTGTGACAGAACGGCCCCCACCCCATGCTCTGAAGCATCTGTCTGGACAACAAATTCCTTAGCAAAATTGGGCGCCTGGAGTACGGGTGCTGTACACATGGCAGTCTTGAGGGCATCAAAGGCTTTCTGACAGGTGTCAGTCCAGTTCACAATCTTTGGCTGCTTCTTGGAATTCAGCTCAGTCAAGGGTGCAACAATGTTGCCATACCCATTGACAAACCTCCTGTAGTAACCCGTGAGTCCTAAGAAGGCCCTCACCTGGGTCTGGGTCCTTGGGGGCTCCCACGCCAGGATGGTTTGAATCTTGGGCTGCAGGGGTGCCACCTGGCCACTCCCCACCTGGTGTCCCAAATACACCACAGGACCCTGCCCAATCTGGCACTTACTGGCCTTGATTGTGAGGCCTGCTCTGCGCAGCGCCATCAACACTTCCCAGAGGTGGCGCAAGTGGTCCTCCCAGGAGGAACTAAACACTGCAATGTCATCCAGGTAAGCGGCACTGAAATCCTCCAGCCCAACCAACACCTGGTTGACCAACCTCTGAAAGGTGGCAGGGGCATTCTTCATCCCAAAGGGCATCACACAGAACTGGTAGTGCCCATCTGGTGTGGAGAATGCTGTCCTCTCCTTTGCCCCATCAGTTAAGGCGATCTGCCAGTACCCAGACGTCAGATCAAACGTGCTGAGGTACCGGGCAGCCCCTAGCCGATCTATGAGCTCATCAGCTCGGGGGATGGGGTGCGCGTCGGTCTTTGTGACCGAATTGAGACCTCGGTAGTCCACACAGAACCTAAGTTCAGGGGTGGCACGAGGCGTCGCAGCTTTTGGTACCAAAACCATGGGGCTGGACCAGGGGCTGCTAGAGGACTCAATCACCCCTAGGGCAAACATTTTGGAGACCTCCTCCTTAATGTAAGCCCTGACCCTGTCAGTCACTCTGTAAGCCTTGTGCTTAACAGGAGGACTGTCCCCGGTGTCCACCTCATGGACGCACCAATCAGTGACACCAGGCACCAGGGAGAACAAATCAGAAAATTGCCCCAACAGTTGGTGACAATCTCTCTGCTGCTCAGGGGTCAGTGTGGTGGAGAGGATCACACCCTCCACTGACCCATCCTTTTCTCCTGCACACAGGAGGTCAGGAAGAGGCTCACTCTCCTCCTCCATCCCATCATCTGTGGCAAGAATCATGCCCACTTCAGACCTCTCAAAGTGGGGCTTCAGGCGGTTCACATGCAGGACCCGCAAGGGGTTCCTGGGAGATTGAAAGTCCACCAAGTAGGTAACTGGACTTTTGCGCTCCACCACCTCAAATGGACCGGTCCACTTATCTTGGAGCGCACAAGGCTCCACTGGGGCCAGTACCCAAACCTTCTCACCAGGTTGAAACTCGACCAGAGTGGCATTCTGGTCGTGCCAATGTTTCATTTCCTCCTGGCTGGCTTCCAGATTTGCTTCAGCAATTTTTCTGAAACGCCGAGTCTGGTTCCTGAAGGCCAACATGTAGCTAAATACATCTTGGGGAGGTTTCCTGGCAGATTGCTCCCAGCCTTCCTTGACCAGACTCTGAGGTCCTCTAACTGGATGGCCATAGAGCAGTTCAAAGGGACTGAACCCTAAGGACTTCTGTGGCACCTCACAGTAGGCAAACAACAGGCATGGCAAGAGGACGTCCCACTTACGCCTCAGGGGCTCTTCTAGGCCCATGATCATGCCCTTCAAGGTCCGGTTGAACCTTTCAACCAGACCATTACCTTGGGGGTGGTAAGGAGTGGTGAACTTATGTTACCCCACACTCCTTCCACAGAGGCTTCATGTACTGGGAGATGAAGTTGGTCCCCCTGTCAGACACCACCTCTCTGGGGAACCCCACACAGGAAAAAATCCCCATCAGTGCACGTCCCACCCCGGGGGCCGTCACTGTCCTGAGAGGGATGGCTTCGGGGTACCGGGTGGCATGGTCCACCAAGACCAGGATGAACCTGTTGCCCATGGCTGTCTTGGGGTCCAGATGCCCCACAATGTCAATGCCCACTCGCTCGAATGGGGTACTAACAACTGGAAAGGGCTGGAGTGGGGCCTTGATCTTCCCCCCACTCTTCCCACTTGCCTGGCAAGTCTCACATGTCCTGCAATACGTTTCTGAACTCTTGCGCATCTGGGGCCAATAAAAGTGGGTGGCCAGCCTCTCAAAGGTCTTGGTCTGCCCCAGATGTCCTGCCAATGGAATGTCGTGAGCCAACCCCAGTAGGAAGGCTCTGAAGCACTCGGGTACCACCAGCACACAGGCTGACCCCAGCTCAGCAGCCTTAGGCTCGCTATACAGGAGACTGTTCTCCCAATAAATCAGATGTGAACCAGACATGTCACCTGCTGCCTGGGCTGCAGCCTGTCGCCGCATACCCTCACGAGAGGGGCAAACTCTTTGCTGCTCACCAAATTCCTCCCTGGTGGGTCCCCCTTCCTGCTGCCAATGGGTCAGCTCAGACAGGTCCCCCAGTTCGGTGATCTGCTCCCCGCTAGGCTCCAGGGCATCCCCCTCAGGGTCTGCTCCCTCCTGGGCCGTGGGAACCAAGGGGGCCGGCTTCCCAAGCCCCCTGCCCCTTCTCTCTAAGGCAGGGATCTGGGCCATACTCTCAGGCTCCAGGTCCTTCTCAACACCCTCCTTGGCTGCCATGGACCGAGTGGTAGCACACGCCCACTCAGGCAGACCCAACATTTCTAAGTGAGATTTCCTCTCCACCGTAGCCCATGGGGAGTTCTCTAAATTATTGCCCAACAGACAGTCTACAGGCATGGCGGGCCTCACAGCCACCTGAAGAGTTCCTGAGACCCCCCCCACTCAAAGGGAACCTGAGCCACCTCACATTTGCTCTCTGAGTTGTCTGCGGACACTACTGGGTAGAATGCATGGGGGACAACCTGCTCTTTGGACACCAACCGGGAGCTGACAGCAGTTATACTGGCTCCTGTGTCTCCTAGAGCCTCCACCCTATGGCCATTGTTGGTCACCCACTGCCTGTACTTTTTAGTGTTATCAGGCAGTGCAGGCTTAGGGACCATCTCAAAGTCTCCTAATGAGACAGAGGTTAACTCTACAGGATCCCACCCCTCTTGGGCACCCATCTCCTCCCCCCCCAGGGCTACACTCGCAAGCTGGCGGGGTGATGCACGGGGTGGTGCACTAGTATCCCTCTGAGGACACTGGAGATCATAGTATCTGTGGCCCACTTGACCACACTTATAACAAGTAAGGGGCCCCCTCTGGACAGGCCTACCTGTAGGGGGCACTGGCTTCTTCTCTTGGGGAGGCTGGGACACCACAGCTTGGTTCCCATGGGAATTACTTTGGGGCCCTCTTTGGAACTCCCTCGGTTTACCCCTGTCCCCCCCGCTTCTCTGCTGGGCACCCTGCCCACCTTTGGCGAAGTCTCCCACTGGACCCTTGCGGACCCCGGTGCTCACCCAGCGGTCCGCCTCCTCAGCAAGCTTCCTAGGGTTAGTCAGCTTGCAATCAATCAGGTGCTGGTGTAGCTCAGGAAAACAGTTACTAGATAAATGCTCCCATGCAATTAAATCATAAAGCTGCTCAAAAGTTTCTACTTTGCTGCCTTTTACCCAGCGTTCCATTGCTCTGCAAAAAAAAAAGACACATATTCAACCCACGTGGTACCCTCTAGTTTCCTGCAGGTCCTAAACCTCTGCCTATACATCTCAGGGGTCAAACCATAGCGGGTCATCAAAGCTTCCTTCATGTGGCCATAAACCATTCGACTTTCTAGGGGCAGGTCCAACAAGGTATCCCTCCCTCACTCACAAAGCGTCCCCACAACCCTGCTCCCCAATCCTTCTCAGGGACCCGGTGGGACACCATGGCTAATTCATAAGCGGCAAACCATTGCCCAATATCTTCACTTTTGTGGAAATCCTTAATAACCTCCTTGGGTATATACACTCTATGCTCAGTATGCACTACAGGTATGCTGCCACCAGAGGGGGAGATCTCCACACTCTTTGCTTTAATCTCCAACTCCCTCAATATTCTCTCATGCTCAAGTTTCATTTTCATAATCTCAAATTCTAACTTCTTGTTCTCTAGGTCCCTCTGACCATCCATTTTAAGCCTAGCCATCTCCATATTATGCCGCCTATCTCTCTCCCTGTCCTCCATCTCTTCTGGGGACAGACCCCTGGTGGACACACTAGTGCCCGGGCTGGAAATTGCTTTATCTCCCACCAAATCTACTACTTCACCCTGCTGCTCTCCTGCATTCTCTTCCCCCTCCACAGGCTCCTCCATATTCTTAGGGGCATCCCTGGCTTCTAGCCAGGCCTTCAGCGCCTTGTAATACTCCTCCCTTTTAGTGAGGCCTGTGATAGGGACTGTGAAGCGTTTGCAAAAATATTTGAGCTGCTTGGCATTGTAGGTTTCTAATTTCTCTTCTTCCCAGGAGAGATCCTCCGAGGCATTGGATCTGGGCTTGCCCATTGTGGCAATAACTGGCAATATTAATCAAAAAAATAGAATCACGGGAAAAAAAACCTCAACGTATGTGGTTGCGTTATGGCCTGCACTCACTAGTAGTGTACACTATAGTTACTTTATGCGATCATAAATGCAAGTCCAGATCCTCACCCCTGACCACCAATGTTAGAAATGGGGGTCTCTAGTTGGCAATGGCTGGCCACTGTCCAAGTAGGGACCCTTCTTCCTAAGTCAGAGTGAGAGGGCTACACCCTTTGATAACCCCTGCTCAACCCTGTGGTAACGTAGCACGAGCAGCTAGGCTTATCTCAGAGGCAGTGTGTGAAGCATTTATGACCATACGCAGTAACACAGTGAGGAACACTACAGAGGGACACCACACCAGTAGTTATCAAAAATAAGTATCTTTTATATATAGACTTATCACAAGACCAATAACGATCAAAAGCCACAATACGGTAAAAATAGGGTTCCTCTTGAAATGCTGCAAAAATAGTTCAACGTGCGCCAGGAGGAGTTCAGTTCAAAGCAGTGGTCTCTGCGACCCTTTTACTTACAAAGTACCTGGATATCATAGCAAAATCAACAAGTGGTCGCAAGAAGCTGTGGCGATGACTTCCTGCACGCGAGGCCGGCGATGCGATAAATCCTTGCCGAGAGGGAGGATGATGCGCCGATCTGCGGATGCGTGCGGGGGCGATGCGACCAACTTCTGCACATGAGGCCGGTGATGCGATGACTCCTTGCCGCGAGGGAGGAGGCAATGCGGCGGCCCGGTTGCGTGTGCGATCAGGTTGTGGTACGAAGAAGTGGCACTCCGCGAGGGAGCGACGGTCCGGGTGCGATGTGGGGAAAATGACGGACGCCGGCGTCCGCACTGCGATGTCCTGAAGCGATGATCTTGGTGCGATGATCTTTGGTTGCGAGCACTTGGAAGCCCGCAAACGTGCGGTGTGATGATCTTTGGGTGCGAGCGCTCAGCGGCAGCAGCGCGATGATTCTCTGGGCGCTTTCGGCTGCAGCGGCTCGCACACGGCGTTAGCGACGATTTCAGCGCTCTCTTCTCTGTAGTAGAACTAGAGGCCCTGGAACTCACAGGAGCCTCACCTGCAGATAGAAATCCTCGCTGGGAGGAATCAGGAGGCTGGTGGTGAAGTCTGATGTGCCTGAGACTTCGACAGGAGGCTAGCTCTCTTCTCGCCCCGCTGAAAAAACTCACCTACAGTGACACCACCAAAAGAGCCAGCTGGTTCACTCCGGAACTCCTAGCTTCCAAGCGTACCTGCCGGAAACTAGAGAAGAAATGGCACAGTGAAAAGACACCGGACAGCCACGCAGCCCATAAAGACGCCATCCGTAACCACCACCATCTCATCAGGTCCGCCAAGAGAATCTCCTTCAAAGACCGCCTCGACAACAATGCACACAACAGCAAGGAGCTCTTCAACATCGTGAAGGAACTCTCCAACACCAACGACATCCCGCCGTCGCAAGCCCTGTGCGATTCCCTCGCCACCTTCTTCCACCGCAAGATCGCCGACATCCACGACAGCTTCAACACCCAGACAGCCCCAACTGAGATCGATGCACCAGACCCGCCGCACACCATCGACCACGACCCCTTGCCAGCCTGGGCCAGCGTGAACATGGATGACACCATCAAGACCATGAGCACGATACACTCCGGCTCCCCGTCAGACCCTTTCCCGCACCACATCTTCAACAAAGCCAGCAGCTCCATTGCACCCCACCTGCGCAACATTATCAATCTCTCCTTCGAGACCGCGACCTTCCCAGAGAGCTGGAAACACGCAGAGATCAACGCCCTACTCAAAAAACCCATGGCGGACCCGAGAGACCTCAAGAACTTCCGGCCCATCTCCCTGCTTCCGTTCCCAGCCAAGGTCATCGAGAAGATCGTCAACAGACAGCTAACCCGATACCTCGAAGAAAACCGCATCCTGGACCCATTCCAGTCAGGGTTCCGCAGCAACCACAGCACTGAGACTGACCTCATCGCTGCCACCGACGACATCAGGACCCTGCTGGACAACGGTGAGACCGCAGCCCTCATCCTGCTGGACCTCTCCGCCGCCTTCGACACTGTCTGCCACTGCACTCTACGCGCACGCCTCCACGATGCAGGGATCCAAGACAAGGCCCTGGAATGGACCACCTCCTTCCTCGCCGGCAGAACCCAGAGAGTCCGCCTCCCACCATTCCGATCCGTAGCCTCCGAGATCATCTGCGGCGTACCCCAGGGATCATCCCTCAGCCCGACACTGTTCAACAGCTACATGGCCCCGCTCGCACACATCGCCAGACAGCACGACCTCAACATAATCTCCTACGCCGACGACACTCAACTGATCCTCTCCCTCACCAAGGACCCCCTCGCCGCCAAATCCAACCTCCATGAAGGAATGAAGGCCGTCGCCGATTGGATGAAGATCAGCCGACTAAAGCTGAACACGGACAAGACAGAGGTCCTCATCCTCGGCTCCAACCCCTCGGCCTGGGATGACTCCTGGTGGCCAACGACACTGGGAGCAGCCCCGACACCCACCGACCACGCACGCAACCTGGGAGTCATCCTAGACTCAACGCTCTCCATGGCCAAGCAAGTCAACGCAGTCTCCTCCTCCTGCTTCAACACCCTCCGCATGCTTCGCAAGATCTACAGGTGGATCCCGACAGATACAAGAAGAACAGTCACCCAGGCCCTCGTCAGTAGCAGACTTGACTATGGGAACGCCCTCTATGCGGGAGCCACGGCCAAGCTCATCAAGCGACTGCAACGCATACAAAACACCTCCGCACGCCTGATCCTCGACGTACCACGCCACAGCCACATCACCCCCCACCTGAGGAACCTGCACCTGCTCCCCGTCGACAGGAGAATCTCCTTCAAACTCCTCATCCACGCACACAAGGCACTCCACTAGACCGGCCCAGCCTACCTCAACAGACGACTCTTCTTCTACGTCCCCAACCGCCAGCTCCGCTCCGCCGACCTCTCCCTCGCCACCGTCCCTCGCATTCGAAGAACAACCACCGGCGGCAGATCCTTCTCCCACCTCACCGCCAAGACCTGGAACACCCTTCCACTCAGCCTACGACAGACCCAAGACCTGCTGACCTTCAGGAGGCTACTCAAGACCTGGCTGTTCGACCAGTAGCGGCACCCCCCCTTTTTTTTTCCCCAGCGCCTTGAGACCCTCGCGGGTAAGTAGTGCGCTCTACAAATTCTGTGATTGATTGATTTGATTGATTGATTAGCCCTTGGGTGATTGCTTTAGCAAGATGAATCAAAGTGTCTCTCAAAAGTCCTTTTCCCCCTCTTTCAAAGTCCAATGGTAACCACTGCGGGCCAATCCAAAAAACAGCATACAAACACCAAGGGTAGTCACCTCCTGCAGATTCCTTCAGTTACACGGACAGAGGTTCGTCTTGATGTCCAGGAGCAATACACTTTGTAGGGGTTTCAGCACAGATATTTATACCCCAAAAGTCTTTGTTCTCAAAAGCTACAAGTCACTGAGCCTAGCCAGAACCAGTTCTGTTCAGTCCTGGAGCACTTTGTTTACCAGGCTGCATCCTTCCTTTCAGGAAGAGGGGGTCTGCTATCAGACGCACAGTGGGAGGTGGAGCCATCATTCACCTTGCCAGGCACAGCCCTATTCAAGCCAAGGAGCTACCCCTCCCCATACTCCAACACAGATCTCTCTATTCAACCCAGGTCTGGCTCAGCCTGGCCTGTCCCTCCAAAACCAGACAGCCAATACACATAACAGCAGAGCACACTGGAAGGCTTAGGCAAGAAAATACCTACTTTCTAAAAGTGGTATTTTCAAATACAGAATAAAAAAATACACTCCACTAAAAGATGTATTTTAATATCCTGAGCTCAGGCATACTAAGTTCGTTTTTCTACCATGTTCCTGGGGTTAGTTAGGACTATAGAGTGTAATAGTCAAACGTGCCCATTCTTGCCTATGGGGAACAGGTAGCCTTACAGTAGTGAAAACGAAATTGGGTGTAAGTCACTACCAGGACATGCTACACACACCAAGGCATGTCCTACCTTACACATACAATGCACCCTGCCATAGGGGTGACTTACATGATGCCAAGGGAAGGTTCAGGGGCTGGGAAGTGGGTGCACTTCACAGCCAAGATGGCAGTTCTGGACTGCATGCAGATTCTGCAGTGGCAGGTCTGAGACACACTTTACAAGCTGCTTCTGTGGGTGGCGCAAACCAGCCCTGCAGGCCCACCGGCAGCATTCGGTTTACCAGCCCTGGGCACTCACAGGCCACGCTACTAGGGACTAACAGGTAAGCCAAATAAGCCAATCATGGATATACCAATTCATATGTCATATGTACACAGGGAGCATTCGCGCTGTGGCACCGAATGGCAGTGGCACAGCGCCCAGAGCATCTAACACCAGCAAAAACGAGGGAGACAACAGCGAAAAGTGGAAGAGAGACCCACGCCAATGGTGCCAAGTCTAACACTTCTGTTTTCAAGTATTTGGATTTAAAGTTCGGCACGCTCCGCCGGCGTGCGCGATCCTGCTACCAAGGGCGGGGAGGGAGGAAGGAGCAAGTCTGTGAAGTTTTATTTATATATATATATATATTCACTGAAAAAACCATAGGTTTTAGGGACAGTTATAGTTAGTTGGACATTTCACTCGTACAAAACCATAGAAATTCCCCCGTTATAGTTAGTTCAGCTAACTATAACTCGCGCCCGCAATGCACTGCTGATGACGTCACATATTACATCACTCATGATATGGTCAGTGACATCACTGATGACATCTCAAATGACATCACTGATGACATCACTGATGACATCATCCAGTGACTGTGTGTTTCTGTAAAGTTTAAATATGTTTAATATATATAGGGAAAGGCGTATTGAAGAATGAGTGGGTGTATAAGTGTCTGAATGGATGATTTAGTACGTGAGTGACTGACTCTACAAGTGAGTGATTAAATGTATCTTACTGAATGCATGGGTTAGTGACTAAACTGTGTGAATGTCTGTATCCGTCTGTCTGTTGGTTTGTAAGCGGCTGCATGGCTTTCTGAATAGCTACATGAGTGTCTACATGGGTTATTGATTGATTGTCTGAGTATCTGTATGGGTGCCTGAGTGTTTGTGTGGGTGGGGTGTGTGTGACTCTGTGCATAGATGTGTGAGTTGGTGATTCACTGGGTGCATGGTTTCAAGAGTGCATCTGTGATGGACTGTATGGGTGGGTGAGTGTGTGTATGGGTGTGTTAGTGATTGAATGTATATCTCAGTGGTACATGTGTGAGTAACTACATATGTGAAAGGCAGTATATATGTGTGTTGGAGTATATAAATGGCTATAAGGGAGAGTGTGTGATTGTGAGAGTGGCTGTATGGATGAGTGTGTACTTGTATCAGTGATTGTATAAGAGCGTAAGAATGTGCTAGTATTTGTATGAGTAAGTGAGCTGGTGTGTGTATAACTGTATAGGTGAGTAAATGGGTGTGTGATTAAGTTTTTGCATGACTGACTAGGTGTGTGAGTACCTCTATGGATGAGTGGCGGTGTGTGAGTGTTTATATAGGTGTATGAGTGCATATGATAGTCCTGTACTGAGTGACTAAGTATGAGTGACTGTACGGGTGAGTGAGTGGATGTGTGTGTAGACCTAAGAATCCGTGAGTGGGTATGTAGTTTTTGGTGTTGGAGTGTCTATGGTTTTGAGAATGGCAGTCTGTAATTTAGAGTGGGTGTATCAAAAGTTATATTAGGGTGTGAGAAGATGCATGAAATTATCACATGGATGATGTCATCAGTGATGTCACTGACCATGTCATGAGTGATGTAATATGTGACGTCATCAGCAGTGCATTGCGGGGCGCGAGTTATAGTTAGCTGAACTAACTATAACGGGGGAATTTCTATGGTTTTATACGAGTGAAATGTCCAACTAACTATAACTGTCCCTAAAACCTATGGTTTTTTCAGTGAATTTCAAAGGTTTTTTAAATGCTAATTTCGAACTATAACGTGCCTGAAACCTATGATTTTTTCAGTGAATTTCAAAGGTTTTTTAAATGCTAATTTCTAACTATAACGTGTCTGAAACCTATGTTTTTTTCAGTGAATTTCAAAGGTTTTTCAAATGCTAATTTCTAACTATAACGTGCCTGAAACCTATGATTTTTTAAGTGAATTTCAAAGGTTTTTTTAAATGCTAGTTTCTAACTATGCCTACAGAGGTAGGACATGTGAAGAAAGAAGAAAAAACGCACAGAAAGAAGCAAAAGATGTGCAGAAAGAACCAACAGAGGAGCAGAAAGAGGCCTTGTTGCAAAATCATCCTGTGCCCACAACTTTTTCAGACGGGTACTGGTGGTAACTGACTCTGACTAACCAGAGCCAGTGCTATGCTAAAAGACACTTAGAATACAGTGAAAACACCTACATACACTAGGGAACACTATGCGTTGGGGAACCCCTGTGATTAGCATGACCTCCTCTGCAAGTCCCTAGTACATAATAGGGCAGGGGGATTAAAACTACCTCTTAAAACGCGCTACAGGGCGCGTTTGCACAGTGGTGAAGGGAGGGGGGGCCTGAGGTGACATGTGTGCAAACGCACACCGTGGCGCGTTTTAAGTTGCGGGATTAAGTCCCCTTGAATTCTGAGGGTCCCTGGGGCCCAACTAGCCCCCCCAGGTACCTACAGTTAGGACCACAGAGCTGAGTTGCAGAGAGGCGTTCCGAGGCCACGCACCTTTTTCACCTCTCTGCAACGCAACTCTGTTGTGCTTACTGAAGGTACCTGGTGGGCTAGTTGGCCCCCAGGGTCCCTCAGGATTCAAAGGGAATTAATTCCCCAACTTAAAACGCACCACAGGGCATGTTTGCGCACGTGTCACCTGAGGCCCGCCCCCTCCCTTCACCACTGTGCAAACGCGCCAAGTGGTGCGTTTTAAGTTGGGGGATTAGGTCACCTTGAATCCTGAGGGTCCCTGTGGCCCAACTAGCCCACTAGGTACTTCCAGTAAGCACCACAGGCCTGCGTTGCAACGCCTGTAACAAATTGTGCAGTTGTGTTTAGGTAGTGAAGAGGGTCGTGCTGGGGGTAGTGTTTTAGGGTTTAGGGTAGTGCAGTGGTGTTTGTGTAGTGTAGGGGGTCATGCTGGGGGTAGATTTAGGGTTTAGGGTAGTGCAGTGGTGTTTGGGTAGTGTAGGGAGTCGTGCTGGGGGAGTGTTTTAGGGTTTAGGGTAGTGCAGTGGTGTTTGGGTAGTGTAGGGGGTCGTGCTGGGGGTAGTGATTTAGGGTAGTGCAGTGGTGTTTGGGTAGTGTAGGGGTACTGCTGGGGGTAGTGTTTTAGGGTTTAGGGTAGTGCAGTGGTGTTTGGGTAGTGTAGTGGTTCGTGCTGAGGGTAGTTTTTTAGGGTTTAGGGTAGTTCAGTGGTGTTTGTGTAGTGTAGGGGGTAGCGTTTTAGGGTTTAGGGTAGTGCAGTGGTGTTTGTGTAGTGTAGGAGGTCGTGTTTTAGGGTTTAGGGTAGTGCAGTGGTCTTTGGGTAGTGTAGGGAGTTGTGCGGGGTAGTGTTTTAGGGTTTAGGGTAGTGTAGGGGGTCATGCGGGGGTAGTGTTTTAGGGATTAGGGTAGTGCATTGGTGTTTGGGTAGTGTAGGAGGTCATGCGGGGGTAGTGTTTTAGGGTTTAGGGCAGTGCAGTGGTGTTTGGGTAGTGTAGGGGGTCGTGCTGGGGGAGTGTTTTAGGGTTTAGGGCAGTGCAGTGGTGTTCGGGTAGTGTAGGGGGTCGTGCTAGGGGAGTGTTTTAGGGTTTAGGGCAGTGCAGTCGTGTTCGGGTAGTGTAGGGGGTCGTGCTGTGGGGAGTGTTTGAGGGTTTAGGGCAGTGCAGTCGTGTTCGGGTAGTGTAGGGGGTCGTGCTGGGGGTAGTGTTCTAGGGTTTAGGGCAGTGCAGTGGTGTTTGGGCAGTGTAGGGGGTAATGCTGGGGGTGGTGTTTTAGGGTTTAGGGCAGTGCAGTGGTGTTCGGGCAGTGTAGGGGGTCGTGCTGGGAGTGGTGTTTCAGGGTTTAGGGCAGTGCAGTGGTGTTCGGGCAGTGTAGGGGGTGGTGTTTCAGGGTTTAGGGCAGTGCAGTGGTGTTAGGGCAGTGTAGGGGGTCGTGCAGGGGGTGGTGTTTCAGGGTTTAGGGCAGTGGTGTTCGGGCAGTGGAGGGGGTTGTGCGGGGGGTGGTGTTTCAGGGTTTGGGGCAGTGCAGTGGTGTTCGAGCAGTAAAGGGGGTCGTGCTGGGGGTGGTGTTTCAGGGTTTGGGCAGTGCAGTGGTGTTCGGGCAGTGTAGGGGGTCATGCAGGGGGTGGTGTTTCAGGGTTTAGGGCAGTGCAGTGGTGTTCGGGCAGTGTAGGGGGTCGTGCTGGGGCTGGTGTTTCAGGGTTTAGGGCAGTACAGTGGTGTTCGTGCAGTGTAGGGGGTCGTGCTGGGGCTGGTGTTTCAGGGTTTAGGGCAGTGCAGTGGTGTTCAGGCAGTGTAGGGGGTCGTGCTGGGGCTGGTGTTTCAGGGTTTAGGGCAGTGCAGTGGTGTTCGGGCAGTGTAGGGGGTCTTGCTGGGGCTGGTGTTTCAGGGTTTAGGGCAGTGCAGTGGTG